>OX453051.1:8432673-9032673 GCA_949699805.1 Tromatobia lineatoria | reverse complement strand
AGTCCGTATTTTTTGCTTGATTTGATGTGTTACGACTCATTCCCTTGGTTGAGAGATGCTTTACGCATTCATCGTCTATATTTGATAGAATTCCCATTTGAAAATCACAGCTGTTTCATTACGAATAAATTTTATTAATGGGTAAACAAATGGCTGTAATATTTGAATGGAAAATACCATTAAATATCTAGATGGTGAATTCATAGAGCATCGTTCAAGTAAAAGAATGAGCCATAATACATAACAATAAAGCAAAAAATACGGATTATTCTTTCAAAAAACGTGAGCGAATATGTACCTTTTTGAAAATCAGCATAAACTAGTTAATATTTTTGTAAACGCTTTGAAATTACATTGAAATTAATGTTTATCTAATCAAGGATATCTATATCAAAACAGAGCACCACTAACTATAGTCAATTAATGCATAAAACTTCATATAAACGATTTACGAAAATTAGCACTCATTTGACTAGTGTGGAGCTCTGCAACCTCCTTAAGACCAGTAACATTTTTTAAATCATGAATTAACTTATTCCGAAAATTGTTACTTTCAAAAATATCATATTTAGTCAATTTTCTTATAATTGCTCATCGTTTTTCAGATTAAGATGTATTTCGAATACAATTTTTTTTCAAGTGTTGCTTGAACATCCTGTAACGGCTCCTAAAGATGTCTGTACCTGTGAAAAAATTGCGTTGAACATCATCTGCTCCGCCCCCGAAAGTCTTGGGCTAAGTATCGAAAGGTGTTCTTGAAAAAAATGTTGAAAGACCAGTTTTCCTGAAGCCTTTTGATACTTATTCGTAACCAAATGCACGTGTACCAAATGTACACGCTCTACACGATACTCTTCAGAATTTTAGACGAACGTCTAAAATTATAGGCCGCTATTCGCTCGATGTAGTAAAACCCTTAAATCTTCCCACAGGTCATCCCAGCGATTGCACGAGTAGATGGTTCTATAGATGCGATATAGGATCAAAAATAATCCTCCACGCCCATTATTTTCCTAGCAATTTCTACCGTTGTGGTTTTCACCGTGAAAACCACCATCCAACCACCGAATTTTATTCCGCAAGAATTAAACCGAAAATTGGCCATAACGATCGTAAAAACAACCCTAATGAAAAAAAATTGTTCAATTTAATTTTATAATTTAAATTTAATTTTATCTATCTCATTCCTAGGTTATAACTAAAATAAAATAAGAAATTTCCATCAAAATGTCGCTCAACTACGAGAAACATTTTGTATCAAATAAATTTCATTTTTATTATTATTTTTTTCTCAGCGTTCTGATTTTATTTCATTATCCAACGCTTGATTCATAGTTGAAAAATATCCCAACATTATGCCTGACAAAAGTACTGAATCTGCAGATATCATTATAATGATGTTTGCGCAATGAAAAATGATCTACTTCACATTTGCAATCGTTTTCATAGATAACTAATTTCCCTGTTCTTGTGGGTATTGTTTCAGCAATTGAGACCCGGTGAGCCACTATACGCTCAAGTCAACATGGAAAAGAAGAAAAAACGGCAATACGAATCTGGGATAAGTCAAATTCAATGTCCAGTCGGAGCGCAACATAGCAATACTGGCGATGTTGGCACTGGTATAGTTGGCTCGCAATGGGTCGACGATGCGACTAGTTGCATGCGGGAACCTTCGATAGCAACCGTAAACGTGCCCACAAGTTCAACCTCAGCCGGAGATTCATGGGTATAAAAAAGTGCGATCTGTTACAAAAGAAAAAAAAAATGGAATGGCAATGATGGCCTTCCTCTCGAAGTCAATAAAAGTGATTGCGTATGTACGTTGAAAAATCATAATATCATAATCGCTGCAACATTTAACCCGTACTTCCGGAAGCCGTAGTGAAAAATAGATGATAAAAAACCACATATACTTGGTATCACGATTGAATAACGGAGGTGAGCATTGCAAAACTGAACCTTGTTAAAATACACAGCAATAAATACAACCATGTCGTACATTTCAAAGTCTTTCTCACAATCGGTTAGTTTATTTCTTCCAAAAGTTCGAATTTCCCGTAAAGAAGCAACAATTATTAATTATTATTCAATCCTGAAATGATCTTCAGATTCTAAATGCAACCTCCGAAAATAATAACTTTCGAATAAATTGCACTTTTGGACATCTACTTAGAAGTTGCACGCATGGCTCTAATAGCACCATTCACACAATTGTAAATGATTTCATGATGTAAACATTTTTCACAACTGTCGTATTAATCGGATGAAAATCGGGTTTTTCACGATTCGTTGATATTTATAATCTTAAAATAGTCAAATATCGAAGCCAAGTTGCTTGAAAAAAAATCGAATATACCACCGTATTAAGCATTGCATATACAGATCAACGAAAATCTGACTTTCCTGCTGAAAAATGTCGATGGAAATCAACGGAAATTTATCAATATGTGAATTTCTATGGATTGTTATTGATTTTTTTTTCAACGCAGGGATTAGACCTTTAGTTCCGCTCTATAGGTGAATGTTGTGTAAGTTAGTCAACTGATTTTATTCGGTTTTGACCAATTTGATGAAAGGTATTAAGGAAAGAGACATACGTAGTATACTTTTTTTGTTTGTTAGAAAATCATAGTATACCTCATAAGTGTATACGAAGAATGTATCCTAGTGTATTATATCCACATTTATATCTTCATCATATGTTGTTATTTCTGTATAATTTATAAATAAGGCTGCAATGGTAACGTTGTCGCGATATTTACAATGGACGAAGTGGTGAGGAATATCATAATGTATTTCGAAACATTAGATTTTTACAATCATTGAATGAATGTTACATTGAGCGTTAAATAACCCATAGATTAAGTTCAAGTGTGCACATCACAACACTAAGTAAACCTTTGCGAATATCTCGGAAGGGTAATTAAAGCATTATACTGCCATTATATATAATAGCATTTAATTAACCGTAGTTGTATATTGGAATTCCCGCAAACCCCAAAATAATTCAAAGTTACGATATTTTGATGCGTTACATTATCGGCATCGGCAAAATATCTCAGTGACTTTTATTATTGTTCGTAATGTTATAGTCGTTTCACAAAAATATTGAAGGAAAAATTCGATGAGCCCTTTTCGGGACATTTGACAATTTTGGGAACAGGCGCTAAAAACTTGTTATATGGAAAGTTTTGAGGTCCTTTTTGAAAGCCTTGAGAGACCCAAAATCATAATAAAGTCGAACTGAAAGTACCGAAAGTTTTTTTTTTAAATGGTTTTTAATAAAAAAAGGCTTACAGGGAAACTTTTTAGGCCGACAGTGTCTTTATTCATACATCATCATAATGATTGTTTGCGTTTTTTGAGGAATTGATATTCTCTCAGGGGATATTTTGGTTGAAAATGATTTCCTGAGTAGAGATATTTGAATTTGAATTGATAAAAGAAATAATTTGACATGGAATGTCTTTTTTGAAATTTTATAACTTGAGATATAACTACGAGGATCGAAAGACGGGACGCGATTTCAGTTTATGATGATATTTTGATGCATAACATCATTTGCATCGGCGAAGTATCTCAGTGACTTTTATTATTGTTCGTAATGTTATAGACGTTTTACAAAAATATTCAAGGACAAATTTGATTCGCTGTTTTCGGGACATTTGACGATTTTGGGAACTGGCGCTGAAAAATTGTTATGTGGAAGGTTTTGAGAACCTTTTTTCGAAGCCTTGAGAGCCCCAAAATCATAATAAAGTTAAACTAAAAGTACCGGAAGTTTATTTAAAAAAAAATAGTTTTTATAAAAATTGTCTTACAATGAAACTTTTCAAGCCGGAAGTTCCTTTATTTATACATCATCATTATGATTGCGTTTTTTAAAGATCTGATATTCATCAGGGGATATTCTGGTTAGAAATTATTTTTTGAGTCATGATATTTAAATTTAGAATTAATTTGCCATGGAATTTTTTTTTTTAAATTTTATAAGTCGAGATGAAATTACCAGGTTCGAAAGACGGGACACGTTTTCATTTTACTTCCATTAATTGACTAATTTACTTCTCTTACGTCAATCGCAAGTTCCGTCAGTTTCAACTTAATCAGATGTCCATTAATTCCGTCGAGATAATTGATCAAGTAATTTCAGTGCTTTTGGAGTTAGTAGAGTGGACAAAATTAACGAATAGGTCCTTTCCTTTATTAGAATTACAAATAATGTGAATATCACTCATTATCAAAGCGTTGCGAACACGAAGGTCCTTCCTCTTCATAATCATTACGTGTTACAACTAAGTTTCGGAAGACAGGATCACTGGAAAGTAATTTTCCGCCCTCCCAAGCATAAGTATCAGGGCTACAACAGATCATAATACAAATTACTTATAATGTGCAAACAAAATATCCAGAAAATTTCGCATTAAAGATTAATATCCCTATTCACTTTCAGGCTTTTTTTTGCAACTACACGAATAATTAATTGGGGCATCGATGACGTGCAAAAAAGTCTGATTTGATTGCCAAAGAGACAAAATAAGAGGAAGAAAAATATTATTTATAGTTACTGAATGAATTAATCAAATTAAATAAAATTACTTATGAGAATGTTTCACTGAATACAAAAAATCAACAAAAAATCTCGTAAAAAAACGAATTAACATTATGTTTTTGTCTACTACTGTCAATTATTATGACGGTCAACTTCAATGATTGCTGCAATCGTATTAAAGCATAATGTTCTTTATTCAATGAGGCTCCCTTAAAATTTATCATTAGAGTTGTATTTTTTTCAGAACCAGTTTTAAAGTATTTGCAATAATAATTGAGGATAGGAAATAACATAATACTTTTAATTTTTATTATTTATCTTATATGAGTGATTCCGCCAAAATTAAGCCACCATATACAAAACTTGAGGAAATTCTGCTGAAAAGTAGCGGTACCTTCGGTGGTAAAAAAATTATTAATATTTTTTTCGGAAAATTTGAGTTAATTAGAGTCAAAATGTCCCAAATCTGTATTCATTTTTTTGTCGAAGGCCATAACTTTCCACACATTTTCATGATGCAAATAGTATATTACGCCACTAGGCAGCGGAAGTAAATTTCTTTTCTTTCACTCCCGAGTGGCGTATACTATTTTTCACCATATCTGCAGCGGAAAGTTCGAATTACGTAAAACTTCTAGGACGGCAATTCGAACTTTCCGCGCAGGTATGGTGAAAAATAGTTTACGATGAAACTGTCCCAATAGGGTGACTCAGAGAAACCTTTTTATTTTATTTTTCGAGCCCTTCATTGTACAGTGTATTTCTCTGGTTTAAATACATGTTCTCTAATTTTTTTGAGTTGGAAGAAAAATATTTACAGGTCGCGCAACCCACTCATCTACAAAAAAATCTTTTTTTTCGCACAATTATTATTTTTTAACCTAAATTCTTTAAGCTTTGAAAATTTTCTTCTTCGTGCATTATACCCAATAGAATCGTTCGTATTGTGGATTATTTTCAGAATTTTTTGATGACATATAAAAAATTCTGATCGTGTATAACGTTCTTTTTTTTCTATACGGCTCACTTCAGTTGGCTGAGGAATGGAGCAAATTCTTTTCTAAGGTCTGTTTTTTTTCAGTGTTCTTCTATCAATTGGATAGGTATTCCTAATCCATATATGATAGGAAAAAATTAACTTGATGGTTACAAAAATATATAAAATAAACAGCTGGAAATTAATAATTTTGTCATACTCGTAATGTAGAAGAGCATGAAGATTCTATTCTATTCTTCTATTCTACTCATAATACGCGATAAATTATACTAAGATTCTCTTGAAGAAACTCTTCTGACTGGTGACTTTCGTTGCTATTTCGACTCTTTCCGCGTTTTGTCTGATTTTGTTCCACACATGTTTCCGGTTTCTGGGTTGATGTTCGGTCCAATTGACGATTATCTCTTATTTTGTTTTTGTTTAACATAAAATGCTTTTGTTTCATCATTTTCCATCGTTTCTGAAGCATTTACAAGCGCTATATCAAACAGATTCATCAGACCTTAAAAAAAAATTTGCTCCATTCTTCAGTCAGCCGAAGTGAGCCGTATAGAAAAAAAATGAACGTTATACACGGCCAGAATTTTTTATGTCATCAAAAAATTCCGAAAATAATCCACAATACAAACGATTCTATTGGGTATAATGCACAAAGAACCAAATTTATAAAGCTTAAAGAATTTAGGTAAAAAAATAATATTGCGACAAAAAGACTTTTTTTTTTGTAGATAAGTGAGTTGCGCGACCTATAAATATTTTTCTTTCTACTCAAAAAAATTAGAGAACATGTATCTAAACCAGAGAAATATACTGCGTAATGAAGGGCTCGAAAAATAAAATAAAAAGGTTTCTCTGAGTCACCCTACTGTCCCAAGATATTACTTCAAATTTCTCTTCCATCGTATTGAAATTTGATGAAGTTTTTACAATAGCAAAACCCGATGTTTAAAAATTTGTTTAAGGTAGAAAGAATGTTGGTCGCTGAATTCCGGTGTAATCTCTCATATAATTTCACAAAATTATATTTTATGTTTAATCGTCATTGAATTCGTCAAACTGATTAATGATACTATTGATTATTGTACCGTTTTAATATTGCTAATACTTACTTTTTGGCCAATGTAACATTGACTGTAAATTCCGACGGAGCGAAGCTTCGAACATCTTTAAAGAGTCTGTCCCTAAATCCAGGAAAATTGGTGTTTCCGCCGGTAAGTATAATATTCGATAGAAGATGCGGCCAAGTTTCCGGTTCACAGGATTTTAACGAGTCGATAATAGCTTCCGGAAGTCCCATTTGCCTAATTCCCACGTCCGACGGATTGAAAAGAATTTCAGGAACTGCGAATCTTTCGTTATTCAATCGTAAAATTTGATGATCACTCGAAGCTTCGGGTTCCTTAAGATATCCTCGCTTCAGAGTCGTATAATCGGGCAGGACATAATCCTTCACGATCGGATTGTTATCGTTGCTTTTAGCCCGTTGCATATCCTTGGCAAAATGTTGCGATACAAAACATGAGTCCTCCTTAACTTGATTGATAACGTAAGTTTCATCCATTACGTGGAGTTGCCGATAAGAAATTATTTCCTTAAGATGATTCGTGAGCAACTTTCCGCCAACATCTATTCGACGAATACCTTCTTTTACTTTTATTCCATTTACGAATGGAATTATGTGCGAAAAACTGTAGCCACTATCGACAACGATACAAGCTTTCGTCTCTGGATTTTCAGCTCTGTAGTGATAGCAGGACAAACTTGCGGCGTTTATTTGTAAAAGGCTTCGACATTCGTATTCTTCGAAAAATATTTCGGTCATGGCTTCTTGAACGGCAGGGAAATTGAACAGCGGTTCGGTCACTATCACCGGCATATCGTTCAAATTCGTTTGACAACATTCCTTCGAAAATATGTAATCCCACACGCTTTTTTGAATATCCCAATTAACGAGATATCCTTTTTGAAATGGCAGAAGGTAAAACAAACCAGACGCGTCTCGACATTCCTCGATTTGATTTCCTATGAACGGTCGACGACGTTCGCTTTTTGCTTTTGTGATGCAGTTGGGAATGAACCTGAAAAAGAATTTTCGATATCAAGTAGGCAAAAAGGGTATTTCAAACAGCAAAAATAAACGGTTGGTAATCCTCATCATATGAGCATTCTCTGTTGATTCACCCACTTTTTTAAAACCATTGAAAATTGTCTCCACATAAAATTTGTCGCTTTTTGTTAGCTTTTGAGTCGACTGCTTGAAATAATTGTTCCATTTTGGTGAGTACGATTTTTTACCGAAAACAGAGGAATTATTTTTTCACTAAAACATGGATATGTTTTTTGAGTTGAACATGCTACAGAGTATTCCTGCATAAATGTGCATATCTCAAAAAAATCGCAGAAGAGGGATCGATTCATGTGCTCGGATAAAAAATTTATCTGTATGAAAGTTTAGAAAAATGGGGAAATTATTATTTTCTGGATTAAAAAAGTTCATTTTTCTTTGGATACTAAAATTACAGAGTGGTCATGCAGGACTCTCAATATCGCTATAAAATCATCAGCATAGCATGGATTAAGGTTCCAGTATTAAAAAAAAAAAAAATTATTTAGAAGTTTGGAATGAATTTTTTGTATCAAAACCTTAATACATGCCACTCTGACAATTTTTTTGAGATATCGACATTCATGCATGATTACTTTGTCAATTTTTTCAAACAAAAAAAATATCCGTTATTTGATTAAAAAAAAAGAATTATTTTTTAGTAAAAAATTATACTCACGGAAAGGTTATATTTATTTCAAACGTTCCATTCAAAAGCTAACAAAAAAAGGACTACTTTTAAATAGAGACTTTATTTCAATAAGTTTAAGTTTCAGAGAGGTTTACACTTTGAAAAAAAATTTCATTTTTTAAAATACTGTTTTTAAAAATCTGAAAAAATTTACATGAAGTCCCTTTCAGTGGTACTTTAAACAAAGTTGCTGAATCGACAAAAAATGCTTCATAAATGATATATTCCAAGTTACTTTAGATATGGAATATAAACAAAAAATTTGCAAGGCTTTCTAAAATTCAGATCACAATTCAACTTCACGAAGTATGATTTTTTTAAAAATTGAGTAAAATTAATCCATTTTTTAAAATTTATTTTGGCACATAATATCTTTAACATGGTTTATCATATCTAAACTATGATAACACACGCATAGTTTTATGATCTATAAAAAAATGTATCAATTATGAGAAAGCAGAATATTTGAAAGATTTTATAAATTGATTTTTTTACTTTAAACCTTCACTGCACATATCGTATTTTTATATCTAATTCATTAGGTTTTGATTGCATATCAAATCATTATCAGATCTTGATACAAATATTGGTCTAAAGAGAAAAGAAATTCACAAACAGGTGAATATTCATTGCTGTAGTTTTTCATGAATATTCTTTTCCCTATAAAAGAAATATCATACAACAAAGTCAAAGAACATTTCTTTATAGCTCAATATAAGTGAGCAACAAATATGAAAAATGAAAAAATTCCATTGTGTTTTTTAGCCACCATAATTTTTGTTCTTTTCTCTTGAATTTCAGATTAACGACAATTTTTATCAATCTTCGGCAATTTAAAATATTTTTGCAGTGGCCTTTTTTTGCGGCAATTCTCATTAGCAATATAGTATGAAGTAGAATAAACGCAATGTAGAATCTATTTTTTCAAGATTAATTTTGTTAGAAAATAGATTTTACTCTCCTCAATATGTTGTTTACCAAAAAGAAAAATCTCAATACAAATTTCAGCAACAGCAGTCAACACTTTTTCGATATCTGAAACCACAAAATTTAAGTCGAAAAAAAAATGGAATCAATCTATTTTTCATTACTGTTTTGCAAAAAGCAAGAGCAATAATAATTGTAATATAATTTTTTAAATCTAAACATACCAGCTCTATTTTATTTTTAAAGAATTTACAATGTGCACAGTATAAAATACTCATATTATATATGTTATTACTTTAACCTAAAATTGCAGTATCAACAGTGGTTTTATTACAGTTTTAAAAACACTAACTACTCATTATTTGCACTCCTATTGATTAATAAAAACTTTAAATTCATGGTAATATATTAATAATAAATCAAAATTTCTAAATGCTATTGACACATTTAAAAATCCTGATGTAAGTTTAGACAAACGTAAACACAGCTTACTTAGGTTCACCGATTGACAGTCCAGCTTTTGCAGTATGAGCTCCATTATCTAACACAAAAGTAACTTCTTTCATTTTTCTTCAAATCTCCGTAATTATAAATTCAACGAACTCTATTCTTATTAACCAAAACAACAATCACTGTTTGGCGCGTCAAAACCCGGGATATATTTGTTTTTAAAGGTGCATTCACATTGCATCTGTCACAGCGAGTGCACATCGACCCTCGCGGAATGATTCTACCGTTTTATTGGTTGGTGTACGGTTGGAACTTGGTAGGATTCCGGTAGTATTGTGAAAAAGGTCGATATCGAGCCGAAATTCGGTAGGATTCGGGTTGTACAACCGAATAAAAACTTAATTCGTTCCGGTTGTTTTGTGTAAAAAATCAACCAGGTTACAACCGTTTAAAAGTACGTCCACAGTTGGACTAACGGTTGGTTGGTTATACGGATTCCTATCAAATTTACGCCGTGCAAATCAGCCTTTGCACGGCGTAAAAATTGGTAGCATATTCGTTGGTCTTACAAAATCCTACCGAATTCTAACCTTTATCCTATGTGATGGTTGGAATTTCGTCGGTTACGGGTTGGTTTGTTACCACAAGCCAATTAGTTGGAATTGGGTTGGCGTACAGCTGGTCAAGTCCGTCATGGGAGCGATTAATCACAACCCTCATGTTCCATCCAACCTAAAATCAGCCCAAAAAACAACCGGTCAACTGGTGCACCAAACCAACCAAAATTCCAATTTTCTGAAGGTTGATTTAGGGTTGGTTTTTGTAAACCACCCAGTAAACAAAAAAATCGGTTTCGTTGCTGCTCTATTACAATTTCCCACTCAGTCATGTAATTGTTATGTCACAACAGTGTTATGTAACAACTACATTGTTGAGTGAGAAATTGTAATAGAGCCGCAAAGAAAACGATTTTTTGATTTACTGGGCAACTATTCTTTGGACATGATTTACAGTCGGTTCATGGTTGGATATTATAAACCAACTCGAGTTACAGCTTTCAGTCAAGTTAGTTAATGATTGACTGTTGGTCGATTTTTCAAAACCAACTATAAACCAACCGCTGATTATTTGGTTGTCCGAAATAGTTGGTTTACGGTTGGTTTTGAATAATCAACCATCGATATTGTAGCTAGGAAGTCGAAATGAAGGGTATTTTATAGTTAACGACAGTGAGACAACTGTTTATACTTAATATCCAAATGATATTTTGTTAACGGTTGGTTTACAAAAACCAACTCAAAATCAACCTTTGAAAAGTTGGAACCTTGGTAGGTTTGGTACAGCAATTGACCGGTTGGCTTGAAATCGGTTGTGAAAAAACGACCAAATTCCAACCATAAGTTACGATTGGCAGATCCGCGAAGGAACCCAATAATATATCAATTTATTAGTTTATTTATCTTTAAGCAAAAGATAAAAAGGACGCGAAAATTTTGGCAGTAAATAATGAAGCAAGTGGCAATTAACTTAGTAACAAAAATGAAAATGAAAATAATATAACAATTACAACTTTTAAGAAAAAATTTAATAAATTAATTTAATAAAGTATTTCACGAAAATCTGCAAAAATTCGGTCAGGAAAAAAAAGGTTTTCATTGATGATCTTTTAGTTTTGCTTCCTCATAGAGAGGAAGTGTGTGTGTACGTGTGTGTGCAGGGCTTCGAAATTTCAATCAGCTGTAATTCAAGAACCGTTCAACCCAGTTCAACCGATCGAGCTAAATTTAGCACACAAGTGAAGCAGCAGATCGTCTTTGATTGTTGCAATTTTTTACAAAATGTATCTGGAAATTCTTATTTTATGGCTTTTTGAAATTAAAAAAAAAAAGTACGTGCGTGCTCTAGCTTTCGTAATATGAATGATATTTTCCCAAATAATTATTTATAAGTGCAGGTACTCTCAATGTTGTTTGGTATTGTAAATTGTATTGTATATTTATTTTCCTACATTTGTTTTGCCCCATTGGAGGATTCAAACAAATTTCTTTTTACGATCAGCAATCTAAATATATTTTCCTTTTTTTTAATGTTCTTTGGTATTGAATTTGACTAAAAGTGGTAGAGTGGTTCCGATTTTATAGAGATTTGAAATTAAAAAAAACCACATTTTTGCCCAACTTCATGAAACGTAAAACATGAGACAACAAATTTCATACATTCAATCGGCATTATCTAGAGATTATTAGTACATCGCTTCGACATAATATGCAATATGGTTTAAGTTTATCAGAATTTTAAGTTTTTGCACAATGATGTTATTGCATTAATTTTAACAAAACATAAGATACTGAAGTCAAACTTCAGCCATGTAATCAGTACTATTTACACAATAATAGGTAGAAAGTTTCCTCATAATTTGTTATGTGTTTTAAATTTTTCATAAATGTAACTTCAATGGAAAATAAAACTGCAAAACTGAACTTTGCAAATTGCATCCTCATTATTTTTGTTTTTTTTTACAAAGTTTCTGTGTGAGGAAACTTTGCAAAAAAATCAAAATAATGAGGAAGAAATTTGCAAAGTTCAACTTTGTAGCTTTATTTTTCTTGTGGAAATTCGAAAAGTTAAAGTCTACTTTATCAAGAATACTTGATTAGAAGTCTTAATTGAGTATTCTTGATAAAGTAGCTCTTAACTTTTCGAATTTTCACAAGAAATATAAAGCTATAAAGTTGAACTTTGCAAATTTCTTCCTTAGTATTTGACTTTGGTAGCGAATCAAAAGTTCCACGGGTGAAACGTTCTTCTCGCGCCATCTAACTCATAGATTGATAACGAAATCTTGAATAACCGGAATCCGGAACATTACACCAGTTGACAGGGTCTACAATCACTTTTGATAACATATGGTTTGCAGTCGTTCACGTGGCACGCGTAGCAGGTTGTTGTTGTCTTTCGTATTTAGCTGTCAAACGTTTTGCCGTTTCACTGTTAATTAACAATGGCTAACAATGAAGCTTTGCGCGCGAGGATTCGCGAACTGGAGCAAGAACTCGCGGAATTAAAAAAAGCGAATGAAATGACTGCAAGACAGAAAATAGCCAGTTTGTCAAGCGAGGTTGTTGACACGAATCCTTACAGGTAAGAAGCCGTTGCAAAATGAATGTTCCTAATTAAGGATTAGTCTTGTAATTGTTAAATATTTATGAACATGCTCAATAATTGGAATACTTTTTTTGACAATTTTGTCTGAAACAAAAAGAAAACAGGGAAAAAACATGTAGAACTGATTCGCAAAGCGAACTTCAAAATGGCATGATCAAAATTATTCTAAGGAATTACCTGGAAACCATGAAAATAAAATTGTTTCATGGAAAAAAAATTTAAACAAACATTTTTCATAATTGGACATATTTTCTCGACAATTTTATTTGGAGCAACAAAACAATATTTGAAAAATGGAAAATGATTTACAAAATTCTGTAAAGCATACCTCTAACTGGTAGCTTAAGAAATATTTTGAGAAGCTCAACTTCCTGAAAATTCTGGACATGAAATTGTGCTGCAATGCATATTTAAACAAACATTTTGAGTAATTGGAGCCTTTTTTTGATACTTTTATTTGGAGCAAAACGAACAAACTAAAGAAAAATACAAAATGATCTATAATATTTGGTGGAGCGTGCTTCAATCTGGCACCATAAAAAATAGATTTATTTTCTAATAAAATGTATAAAACATAAAATATTTTATACAAGGAGCTATATTACCTGAAAATTAAATTGTGTGGCGTATATAAAAAGGCAAAAAGGACGAGCACTTTTTTATGTTTATTAAATATTCTTATTTGGAATTACAAGTGTAAAATGGATGAAAATTTAAATTAAATTTGTATTTTCAGCCGGCTGATGGCTCTGAAAAGGATGGGAATTGTCAAAAACTATGAGCTAATACGAGAAATGACAATCGCCATAGTTGGAGTCGGTGGAGTTGGTAGTGTCACAGCTGAAATGTTGACTAGGTGTGGTGTTGGAAAGGTATTAGAAGATAACTGGCATAAAATTCATTGAGTAATGAATTTAATGCACCAAATAAATATACATTTATGCCAGTCTAAAATAACAAGTAAAAAGACACTTGCTCTTTTGGCTTGGCATGCAAAATCATTATTCTGGAAGGTTTAAATATATTTCAACAGAGATTAATTACTTCGATAAATGCTATTTATTATATTTTCATTGGTGTCATCGATTTTCGTCGAAAATAAAAACACGAACGCGATGAAGCTCCAGATGTATAGGTGAAACACACACAGGTACCTGTGGAGGTCACATCTATCCGTAGTATGTAGTCCGTGTTTACATTTTCGACGAAACGTGAGGCAAACTCGTGACCGGGTATGAGGCATTCTTCATCAATTCAGCCATTTTTTTTTCAACTTCTCTGACAAGTCTTATAATTGGACACATTTTAGTACCACTCGAAAGTACTCTCTTCTAAATTATTCTGATTTTTGAATCCGATCTTACTTTAAGTTTAAATCCGAGTTGTAGTTTCATGTGAACTTTTCAATGAAATTTGTTCAAATAATTTTGTCGACCCGATAATTTTGAAAAAATTACAGAATCGTTGCGCCTATGTATCGATAACATAAAACAATTGCCAGAGTGAAACCGACTGTAGTTCTGGAGTAAAAAATAATTCGTTCTAAGTAAAAAAAAATGATGTTTAGATAACATTTTTTTAAAAGTTTATAAGGGACCAACTATTTGATTTATTTATCATCGCATAAGTTTCAAATTTCAAATTTCAAATAAAGGCGTTTTTAACATTCTTCTTTTCTTTTTCTCAATAAATTATTTTTTACTTTGAACAAACAATTTTTTCAATTCGGAACTTTCAATTGGGAATAAAGAAAATACTAAAATATTCACATTGCAAAAACCTTTTTCTGTTTTAGCTTATTCTGTTTGATTACGACAAAGTCGAACTTGCAAATATGAACCGGTTGTTTTTTCAACCACACCAAGTGGGATTATACAAAGTTGAAGCTGCTGCAAAAACCTTAGCATTTATTAATCCTGATGTAGTTATTGAGACACATAATTACAATATCATCACGTATGACAATTTTGATCGTTTCATCAAAACAATTGGGTACAGTATAATAATTTATTCTTGTTCTTACGAATGATCTTCTTATTTTTATAAATTGTTATTTTTCTATACATTGAGTGCATTATCCCTGGCGGACTAGTCCGACCGGAAGTTGACCGAAAATGAAAGGTCGGTTTGTGCAACAAGTCGATCGTAAATTTTACTGCAGTTGACCCATTTTTTTTTGTATGTCTAGGTCAACATACGGTAAAGTATAAGATAGTTGACCACTATTCGTCTTAGGCTGCAAAACATTTTGGGTCGATATGCGGTTAACATTGAATAGATTCATCAATATTTACCCGAACGCCTTGAGTAATCTTAGTCGAAACAACGTCAACTATCAAATGCTTGACCAAAAATCAACCCAATCCAGTATAACCATTCGAGTCGATTTATCGTAATTTCTCGAAAAGTTGACCGAAAATCTATGGTCGGTTTTTAAACAATTTGGCCGAATAGCTGACTGTAGTTGACCGAACAGAGTTCATCTCATTAAGTCGATAATCAGTCAGGTTCTTGAAAGTCGACCGCGAGCTGACCCAAGGATGCTCAAGCTCAAGTTGATTATCAGTCGACTAAACGATAAGTAGACCTCAAATTAACTGAACAGAGTACTTCCGATTTAGTCGATAATTGGTAAAGTTTTTAAAATTCGACCGTAAACTGCCCCGAAGTTGAATATCAGTCGATTTGCCAAAATTCGACCTTCGGTGAACTGGTAGGAGTCCGTCCGATGTAGTCGACAATCGGTCAAAATACTCAATGTCGTCTCTGTACTGACCCAAAGCTATAAAAGTTAAATCACAGTCAACTAACATAATGATGACCTCAAATTGACTGAACAAAGTTAGTCCAATAAAGCCGGAAATCGGTTGAGTTGCTAAAAATCGACCGAAAGACGACCGTATACAATTTCTGATGTGTAATCAACTCAAATTTGAACGATATTCTACCAATTCAGGTCGTATGACCTGAAATTGACCTTAAATACGGGTTAACCCGGTCCGCCAGGGATATGGGTCAATCCACCCCATTTTGACCTGGATCTGACCTTGACCTCACTGATTTGGCTCGTAATTTTTTGTAGGCTTAGTTGGACTCTCAAATGCGGCAGAGTTTTTTTCATATAATTTTCATAAACGCCATAATTTGAAAACCTGGAAAAATTCCGAAAAATACCTTGTTGAATATCAACATTTTCTAGTTTATAGCCAAAGTGGGCAAAATTTTTCTTGTTATAGTTTTCAAGCTTTTTTTATGTGAAAAATTATTTAAAAAAAAATTAATCGATTTCAGGCTATTGATCGACTGTTTATTAATGTAAAACCGGATTTCTTAGAATATTTTCAGATTTTTGGGAATGTTTTGAGATTTTTCCAAATTATGAAAATAAAAAAAAATTTCTTCAAAGTAATATCTCGATTGCCATTATTTATAAATGTGTAAAAATTCTCATAAATACTCTGTTAAATATAAAAAATTTCGAGCTTACAGCCACAAAGTGGACAAAATTTTTCTTCTTATAGTTCTTAGGATTTTTTTTATTGGAAAAAGTATTTAAAAAATTGAAAAATCCGTGAATCTACACATTATTTGCGAACAATTTGTCAGTTAATTGTTCGTCTTTACAGAACCTCAGCCCTCAAAGGTGGTAAAGTGGATCTCCTTTTGAGTTGTGTTGATAATTTCGAGGCTCGTATGGTTATAAACACCGCATGCAACGAGCTCAATCTGAAGTGGTTTGAAAGCGGAGTTTCTGAAAATGCAGTTTCAGGACACATCCAATTTATCGCCCCGGGAGAAACCGCATGTTTTGCGGTAAGTTCAGATTATAGATCTCCATTTTCGTAAAAATTATGATTAATAAAATTTTGCAAAAATCATTGGATATTTATTGTTTGACGGTCGAAATTCCAAATTCGCTCAGAGCGAAATGGAAATTGCATTCTAACTTTACCATCTTTTTCATACTCACTACTATATTGTTACACTATATTTTGAACCAGTGAAAATTATATTTTTGTAAAAAGGGCATGTCCCGTAAAATAAATAAAAAAATCCACCGTGGTCAAAATTCCTAGGTGACTGATGATTAATCATTCGTTTATTCAAATGCTTATAGTGTATTCCACCGCTAGTCGTAGCGACTAAAGAGGACGAACGAACTCTAAAACGCGAAGGTGTATGCGCAGCATCCTTACCGACAACTATGGGGATAACAGCCGGATTTTTGGCGCAAAATGCCCTCAAATATCTTCTTGATTTCGGAACGACGACACACTATTTGGGATACAACGCTTTAGAAGACTATTTCCCAAGAATAAAATTATCGCCAAATCCGAATTGTGACGACTTCAAGTGCAGGAAACATCAAGAAGAATACGAAAAATTACGTGGAAAAAGGGATGTCTCTGAAGAAGCTGAAGATGAAGTTGAAGTTGAAGAACCGGTTCACGAAGACAACATATGGGGTAATTTTTTTTCCGATCAATAAATTGCTTCATAACACGTGCAGAATTCTGGACGTCATATTTTCCAGGAAACAAGAAATTGAGAGCCCTTTTTTATCCAGAAATTAGATCATTGTTCATTTAAAATAACCCTCTCTTTATACTTTTTCTTATAACATTGGAATTGATTTGAATCTAAATAAAAAAATTTGGGTCCTAGTCTCGAAATATTGTTTGTGAGTGCTTGTTGATCATTTTACGTGGTTAAAAATTTTTTTTCTTCGATTAAATAATATGTACAGTTGTATTTTGAAAACTAGATAGAAAGAATTTTCATAATTGCAAATCAGTTGGTAAATGAGATTGTAGTAATATAAATTAACGAAATTATCAGACGAAAGCGATTAATCGGTGCTATTATCGTCGAATACTTATCAACTCTCGTTTTGCCGCAGGAATATCCTTGCTGGACGAAACTCTACCCGAAGAACCGAAAAATCAAAGTCAAAATAGCCTAGAAGGTGTGGAGCATGCATATGAACTAGATCCCGAGCCGCAACCAGTGCCAACAACGAGTACCAGCGAATCCAGCAGATGTACCCTCGAGGAACTCATGTCGCAAATGAAATCTATGTAAATTTGAAAAAATCACAGTTCGATACATTTTTTAAGATGATGATGGTGATATTTGCGATTGGCTTGTACTTTAAGTTTTCGAATTTTTGTATTTCTTTGTAATTGTGATATAGTTGCAGCTATATGTTAAATCATTCAACTTTTATTTACGAAAAAGAAAGAAAATAAACGAATCTAAACATAAACTGTGTTATTGCGGCTCTTTATCCATCACAGATTTCTCTTTTCTTTGTTGTAATCTTTTCTCGAAGACTGAAAATTTAATAGAAATATTGTAACTTCTATGAGGCATTTAAAATTTGTAACTTTACGCGTTGGAAAATAACGTTTTTGATCAAAATCATGTTCAGGTAAAATCATTCACATTAAAGAGTTTGAAGTGCTCCAAACTAGTCAAATGAGTGCTAATTTTTGTAAATCGTGTATAAAAAATTTTATGCATCAGTTGACTATAGTTAATGTTGCTCTGTTTTTAAATAGATATCCTTGATTTAGAAAAAAATTGATTGTAATAGATTTAAGAAAATATTTACCGGTTCATGCTAATTTTCAAAAAGGTACAAATTCACTCCGTTTTTAAAAAGAATAATCCATATTTTTTGCTCGATTATTATGATCACATCTCTTCCTTAAAAGACGCTCTACGACTCAGTATCTAGATATTTGATGATACTTTCCATTTAGAAATAATAGCCATTGGTTTACTCATAAATAAGGTTTATTCGTATACAAAAAGCTGTCATTTTTAAATGGAGAATATGATTAAATATCTAGACGGTGAATGCATCAAGCATCACTCAACGAAGAGAATGAGCCATAACAACATAAAAATCAAGCCAAAAATACGGATTATTCTGTCAAAAAGCTTAACGAATACGTGTCTTTTTTAAATTTAGCACAAACCCCTCAAGATTTGTTGAAATCGAATGCAAATAAATTTTTTCTAAGGGAGAAACATATGCAGTTTTAAGAATCACCATCCATTATAATCAATAGATGCATAAAAGTTTGTCTAAATTGAATAATAAATTTAGCACTTTTTTGACTAGCGTGAAGCGCGCCAACATCCTAAAATCACTACAATAGAGTAAAGATACCATTTTCTTATCTGTATTTTTATTTTGTCTATACAATTCATAATTTTACATACAATTGGACAGATATACTATAGCGGTCATATATTAAAGTAAAAAAAAAATACAATATAAAATATACAGGGTTTACTTTAAACTTAATGAATGTTCGTTACGTACATAAAGTTTAATAGCATTCTCAACAGAAGCGCCGCCGTATTTACTGCGACGCTAAAATACAGTAAACGCAAAGTATTTTTATGGCGCGGCTTTATTCGTCTGCGAACTAATGCGCGATACCGCAATAAACAATTGTTTCAGCTTTGTACGAAATAATTTACACAGTGTAGATATTAACAAAAAAAAAAAAGTGCAAGAAAATAACAGCCAATTTAAGTGGGAAACGTTTACCATTTTTTTTTTGCCACATTTATCCACTAGAATTATTATGTTTATTTTTCCATGTATACATAAAGTTCGCGTACATACTTCATGTACATACACCGAAGCTGCAATACCAATAACGCTTCTTAGAGATCGTAAGTTGTACAATAAGTTCAGCAGATACAGGCTGATAAAGCAAATTGCAAATTCCGAGGCTCGGAGTAATGAAAATTTTAATCGATTAGCAAAAATAATCGTTAAAGTAAATGCGGCAACAAATCGAACAAATTAATTTCCGGATAATATTAAGGTAATAATTACAATTCGAAGTCTCAGCCGCAGACTCTGATTTTCACAATTGTTGGACGGAACGGAAAATCTGAAGCGGAGATATTTGAGATAGGAAGACTAGTTCCATTGCTCTCGCATTAATACATGTTTCGCAAAATCTTAAAATGTATTTAATATTGACTAGACGCTCGTATCAATAGATGCCATTATGTCTGCAGTTAATGTCTGTAGAAGTGTTAACAATGATCCATCGTACGAGTCTTAATGATTGTCGAAACACCTAACGAAACAAGTATCACAATCTTCTTGCGCAAATAGTATCTGTACGAAAATGTGTCGAAAATTAAAGTTTTTTAAAAATCATTTTCTTACGTCTAATGATCTGAGTTTGCAGCTTTTTACCTAAAGAAAATACGCTTTGAAAGCAAGAATGGATATGTAAATTGCGTAATGAAAAATTCATGATCGAATTATCATTTTCAATCGAAAGTGCGTTCATTTCAGAAATGTTTGGGATATTTATCATGAATTTAAGATAGGACTTTGTCAATTTATGAATTAAAGTCCGTATTAAAAACAATAGAATATTTTTGTATCGCTTTCTATCAAATTGTTTTACCAAAATTATCTTATCTGAGGTGGCGCTTTGTATATTCAGAGTGTTTGCATAGTCTGCGTGTGATAGTTTTCTCCAAAATCATTCTTTACATAAAAAAAGTTATTTATTAGCTGCGTATTGAAAACGAAGGTCTTCCAAGTAAATATTTTACTTCCACAAAGAAGCACTTACAAATAACGTTTATTTTCGACACATTCGAATGTTCATGTAGAGAAGAACGTATACCTTCAATATTGATAATTTTTTCAATTTAATATTCGAAAATGAAAAAAAAACGGCTAATGTAACTCGCACACTGTTCTCATCGGTAACACAGCAATTCCTATGAGCGAGACGCATTTCATAATGTCTTAAGGTCGAATTTTCATTTTCATGTTCGATCGTTTAAGTTTGATCTTGAAATTTAACTCAGGATCGAAAATTCGACTTTTAAAATGTTTCAAGAAAGTAATTTACTCGACATTGCGTCATTCAACTCGCGTGGCGATCTTATAAGAGGAGTAACATCCCAACCATCGATTTCTTCCGTAGATTGCGCTCCGTGTTTTTGCAGGTCCAGAAGTGACGAACTGTGATGCAATACTCCAGAAAAAATCGGTAACACAGCAACTTCTATGAGCGAAACGCAGCTCATAATGTCTTAGGGTCAAATTTTCAGTTTCAATTTCGATCATTTAAGTTTGATCTTAAAATTTAACTCAGGATCGAAAATTTGACTCTTATAGTGTTTCAAGAAAGTAATTTACTCGAACATTGCATCATTCGACTCGCGTAGGCGATCTTATCAGAGGAGTAACATCCCAACCATCGATTTCTTCCGTAGATTGCGCTCCACGTTTTTGCAGGTCCAGAAGTAACGAACTGTGATGTGGGCTGCTAGGTGCAGATTTGCAGGTTCCCTGCAATACTCCAGGAAATCCGAGTCTCAAGGCCTTGGAAGAAGTCCTCATAAGATAAGAATCAGGACTGTAAGTGAGCGGCGAATTACCGATTCTCTTTTCTATTCCATTTTCCTGTGATATTTCAGAATTGCAAAGTTTTTCGACGCAAGGACAAGAGTTGCTTGATGTTCTTGTGATATTGAGGCAATTAACTCGCGTCGGGCACAAACTCGTTCCCTTGCAAGGACTACTATCGACTATTGACGCAAGTTGACTTTCGTTTCTAGTTCCTTTTTGGTCCAATTGATCGGAGCTCGCGAATCTCAAGCGCTTTGGTGACTCGCTCGAACACCGCAAAAATGTTGTACGTGTGAGGGATTTATTTTTCAGGGAACTTCGAGGCAAAAGGGGATCGAGAGCGTTTCTTCCATCGGATGAAACTGCGCCGTTTTTTCTTGCTCTTCGTACACGCGAACGTTCTTCCTTCAAACTCGGATCTTCACCAATTAGCCAATAAGTCAGTCTTTCACCTTTCCCTTTCATCGACACAACGCCGCGTTCCACCAAACGAAATCCCTTCAGTTGGTCGAGCAAAGCTTTCGTCTCTTGGCTGCAATGGATCTTTAATGCTAAGGAAGTAATGCGAAAAAAATCGTTATTACGTGCATTCGTTTAAATTAACTTTTGGATAATCATGGGCTCGTGATCCAGAAAATTAGAAAAAAATAGAAAAAAATAGAAGTAACGCGAAAAAAATCGTTATTGCGTGCACTTGTTTTGTTTCAATTTTGGACAATCATGGGCTAGTGGTCCGTTAAAAATTACGCTCGCTTATGTTTGTCATTTTTAACTGCAAGTTTATATATTAAGAATCACGTTTATTTCCAAACAAAAGAGTAATTTATTTAAATTTTAGTGCTTGATGATGGAAAAAAATCTAAGACAAAATCAATATTGCGGAAACTATCAAGAACATTTTAAAAAATGTCAAGAAGCAATTAGGAGATCGGTCAAATATTTTTTAATCCTGACATATTGAACAGACTTATTGATTTATGAGGTTTTTTATGAATTTTTTTACTGAACTCTAAAGAAACGCATTCGATAAAAAGTCGAGGAATTGATATTATATGCAAGAAGCATTGAACATTCTATTGAATTTATTCATATTTTATTAACTAATTTATGAAGAATAGTAACATTATCCGATAAAACCAATGTTTGTAATATTTCTTTTAAATAACAATATTTATGAGTAATTAGGAGATAGATCACAAATTTTAAAAACTCAACATATTGAACAAACAAATTGATTGATTTATTTGTTTTTCCATTTATTTATTCACTAAACTCCCAAAAATAAGATGCATTCGAAAAACTCGTGAAATTTATATCTTATGAAAGAAAAACTAAATATTCTATTGAATTTATTTACCGATTTATGCAACTAATTTATAAACAATATCAATATTATTCGATAGAAACAATGTTCTAAATATTTTCAACAATTTTCCAGATATATTCGTTCTCACAAAGAACTAAAATTTTACTAGTATTAACCTTCTGGTTGAGAATGTGTAAAGTGTGCCTGAAAATTAATACCACATAATTGCTTGTTTTGAATTTAGCCTGTATAGTATAACCGCGTGATTAATGGAGCACCGAAACCAGATCCGTTCTTCGACTATGGGTGAAACTTCTAATTAAAGGCTACGAGCCCATTAATGGATTTCCAATAAATTAACTCGCAATTACATAGTCTTACGTGATCCTGTAGATTCCATTCGACTTGCTGTGTTAACGGTATCGCCGAAGAGACAGTAACGTGGCATCTTTAGACCGACGACGCCCGCACAAACGGGACCCGAATGAAGACCTATTCGGAGCTGCAACTTGTCGAATGGTCTGTGTTTGATGCTGAATTGTTTTATCGCTTCGAGGAGGTGCAGAGACATGCTGGCGATTTCCCCGGCGTGCTGAATTCCATTTCTGATAGGTAATCCGCTGACCTAGGAGAAAGTATTTTAAATGGACACGAAAATATTAATTTTGCTGCCTCGTAGATGAAACTTTTCATGATTTTTTTTTTTTTTAAATATTTTCATGTCAGTATACTTAAAATGGTCGTAAATGTTGGGACAAGTTCTTTAGAAAAAACGGCTGTGCGTGTGTGTATGTATGTGTGTTTGTTACACGTTAGAAAAATGTAAACTTTTATAATTCGTAAACGCCTCGACATATCTAGCTGAAATTTATACCATCGATCTAGGGGTCAATCGTGATCGTACATACCAATTTTTGATAAGACCTCTCTAATCCTTAAATTTTTACTCGGCTTTGAATTTTTTTTTAAATGGCTACTGATGCGATAACTCTTTAAATTTTCGAGATATTGAGCTCAAAATTGGTATGGATATACACGCTTTTGGACACCCGGGATTTCTATTGAATTTAGTTAAGATCGGTTGAAGCGTTAAAATTTTATGAGGTTTTGATTTTTCGAATACTAAGATTTTTTTTACTCCGATATGAATTTTAGTATCAAATATCGAGCTGATAGTTAAAAAGTGTAAGATTCATGTTTAACAAGAAAAAAAGGATACTAAATAGAACCTTACAAATTGCTCTCTCATCATTTTTCGGTTTTTGCGAAACTTCCTGTGTGAGGTAGCCAACATCGATTGAAATACTTCCGAATAGCTTTGTAAAAAACGAAAAATGATGAAGAAGCAATGTGCGAGGTTCTACTTTGCATCCGTTTTTAAATTTACTCTGGCCATGATTTTTCGTGGACCTAAGTTTTGAGTTTCCACGAGAGAGTAAATCTCTTCATTTACTTGATTAAATACTTTTCATATAGTTAGCTTAAAAGTTATTATTTTGCGACGGTAATTACGAGGATAATTAGACATATTATTATGTTTAATAAGTGAACAGTGGATTACAACTCGGCTTGAAATCCATCGTGTGTATCCTCTTCTAAAAAGTTGTAAGCTAATAAAGCTGCTGAACTTTTTTGTTTATTTATGTCTATGGATTGTTTCACCAAATATCGGACGAAAATCTGGCCTTGAAATATTCGGTGCTTTTTTTTTCATGATACAATTCATTATACTGAAATAAAGAAAAAGCGCAAATTTGAGATTTTGTGCTCATCACTCCCAAAGTGAATCGTTTACTTTAGTTTTTGACTGAAAATTTTTACTTTAAATTTCAACGTCTTACCGAAAAAAATATTTATGTTGACACTCATTTTCAAGATGCAAAAGTAAAAAAAATTCTACAAACAATAGTACTTTGGATTTTTATGATCAGATTCGTTAAGACGTTAAAATATAAAGTCTAAATTTTAAGTTGAAAACTAAAGTAGCCGATTCTTTCCGGGAATAATCAGCAAAAAATTTCAAATTTGGGCTTGTTTTTAATTGCAGTTTAATGAATCGAATCTTGAAAAAAAGAGCACAAAAAATTTGAAGGCCAGTTTTTCGGCCAATATTTTGAAAGCAGAAATAGTTTATATAAATAGTGATAATGTGATGAAGTAAGTGAATAATATAATCGAATACTCACGACCATGTACGCATCACCAATCGTCTCTACTTTGTACACGTCGAAATTTTCTATAGTCGAGTCAAAACAGGTGTAGAGATCATTCAAAAAATCTACCACCTGAAAAAATTTAGAATGTTTTCATTCAATTGGCTTGGCACAAAAAAATTTAAGTGCGCGTGTATATAAGTATGTTGAATAAATGGTTACGAACCTGAAGCGGCGTGCTTTCGGCGGACATTGCTGTAAATCCAACGATGTCGCTGAAATATATTGTCACGCAATCGAAACCCTCAGCCTCAACCTTGTGGCCTCGTTTGAGTTGCTCCGCAACATATCGTGGCAGCATTTCGTACAGAAGGGCATCTACAATATGTAAATGCTTATAATAGAAAAAGTATTGAATTCATAGTAGAAATTTTGTAATAGGAAGAATATTCAATTTATGAAAAAACCTTCTGAAAAAAAAAATTAAAATTTATAATAATGAATTCATAAACAAAATCTTTATGGTAAAAAAAAATTATAATAATGAGCTTATCAACAAAAACTTCATAGTGGAAAAAATTTAAATTCATAATAAGGAATTCATAAACAAAATCTTCATGGTAAAAAAAAATTATAATAATGAGTTTATAAACAAAAACTTCATGGTAGAAAAAAATTCAAATTCATGACAATGAATTTATTTATTTTTTAACTGGGTAATAGAAATAAATTTATAATAAGCAAAAATATTCAATTTATGATTGAAATATTGTAATAAAAAGAATATTAAAAAATATTTTTTAAACGAATTGTTGTATAAGTGTTCGTTTTTCACCTGTTTTCTTTTTTTCCTCCGATAATTGATCTGTGCGTTCATCCACGAGGGCTTCAAGATTATTTGCGTACTTCTCCATCATCGCCATCATATTATCGAAGATGTTAGGTTTCCTGATATATTGCAATAGGTATAAGATTGATAATCACCATAGACCGTACATAAAATTTTATTTTGTTTTCGGTCGCGCGATAACATCACCCTTACATTCCCTTTCTTAGCGGGCGCAATCTGTTTCTCACTAGCTTGAAATCTGGGCGTGATTCCGGATCTTCAGACCAGCAATCCAGCAAACAGTCACGCACGAAGTCGAAACAATTCTCCAGCTGTTCCAGTGGTGGTCTATTCAATTTATTAATTATACGCAATATTATATAATAAGAGTACTTCACACATCCATTCTCTAACAAATATTTGTCTTCATGAAACTTTGAATGCTTTTCGACAAGAAAAAAAATCAAATTCATTGGAATACTATACGAAAATCGCTTTAAAATATTTATGATGAAAGAAGTTATAAATAAATCGGCTAGATCAGCAATTCAGCAAATAGTCACGCACGAATTCGAAACAACTCTCCAGCTGTTCCAGTGGTGGTCCATTCAATTTAATAATTATACGCAATATTTGTATGGCTTGCTTAATATACTTCACACATCCATTCTCTAACAAATATTTGATTTTATGAAAATTTAAGTACTTCTGTGCAAGGAAAAAAATCAATTTATTAGAATACCATAAGTAAATCAATTTAAAATATTTATGATGGCAAAAGTGATTAATAAATCGGCTAGACCGGCAATCCAACCAACAGTTGCATCGAAGTCGAAACAATTTTTCAGCGATTTCAGTAGTAGTTTATTAAATTCAATAATTATACGCAATGTCTGTACGGTTTGTTAAGAATACTTCACACATCCATTCTCAAACAAATATTCGATTTTATGAGAATTTAAGTACTGTTCGACAAGAAAAAAATCAAATTTATTAGGATACTATAAGAACATTAATTAAAAATATCAATGAAACGGCAGAATTAAGATTTGTAAATGAATTTGATATGCAACTATGTTACGCAATGCTTTTATTTTTTCAAAATCATGAATTTCAAAATAATTTGTTAACTTCTTTGAATTTCTGTAATTTTGAGTATTTGTTGAAAAGTTGCTACTATAAATCTGTTTTTGTGGAATGAATTCAAATTACATGTAAGTGGATTCAAGGTAATTACATGAATAGTTTTGTACAGATAACTGTAAAAAAATCTCACGAATAAATAAATGGATATTCAGAATAAGAGTATTATTTAAAATATCATATGTATTCGGCAAATTCAGAGAATTAATTTTACGTGAAACCATATTTCTCAATGGATTTCTTGAATAATATAATTTTTTTTTTTACTCATTAATTATTTTTCGAAATCTTTATTATACGAAGTAGATATTTTTAGTATCCTTAATGACGTGGATTTCTCGAGTTTCGTTTCTTCTCGCAAAGTATTGAAAGTCTGATCGATACAAATTTATAGTTGGGCCAATATAATATATAAGTCAAAATAGATATTTAATTCCATTCATAAATCTTTACCTGAATGGAGGTTGTCCAGCTTCCCGAACTATGACCCTCTTCATAATTTCAGCTGCGCTAAGTTCCGTGATGCCAAATGGTCCGTGACGACCATGTAACTCGTAAAGAACTATGGCGAAGGAGTAAACATCGCCTTTTTGATATCCACGAACAGACAATTCGCCGTATCGCGTCGACCTCAGGAATTCCGGAGCTCTATATAGTAAACCTGCACGGAATATATTAAAGTTAACTTCCGGTTTAGCTGAGAATATGAATAATCTTACAATAAACAAGCTTGAGATTCGTAAAAAAAACCGGAGAATTCGTGTCATAAGACAAAAATGTCACTCAAACTTATTGCACAATTAAAAAATAAATATTTTGTCAATATATTTTTAGCATCATCATTATACCATAAAAGTGTTGATGAATTTTAAAAAAATTGCTAGCAACAAAATATTGAATTTGTAATCGACTATAATTTTTGGTCAGGAATTTATATGTGTACAGCATCTTTAATTGCTGTCAAACTACACTAACATTTACCTCGGTACTTTTTCATAACATCTTCTGGCTCACATTCAGCATCTCGTTTGAATTCCCGAAGACCAAAGTCGGTGAGTTTGACGACCCATCGTGAATCAACAAGACAGTTCGAAGTGCTCAAAGAGCCGTGGTATTTTATTACGGACTCGTGGAGATAGATCATTCCCTGTATTCCACGATAATTCAGTGTTGAAAATTTTTAACGACTGGTCCAACAGTTATTTATTGAGAAAAAAGCACTCACTCACTTTCCCATTTAAAAAAAAAATTTACACAGACTTTAATGAGGTAGTATGTTAATAAATTTTTTCGTTCTTTTAATTTACTCACCCTTATTATATCGCCTACTAACGAAGCCATAAACATATTGTCCAGCTTCATATCCTCGTTTTCCAAAATGTCCTTTTAGTGATAAATTGTGAATAAATTATTTTGAGTGTTTTTTTTTTTTTAGGTTTTGGGGAGAAGTGGACGATAAATTGCAGACGATACCTTGAGACTCCCACGGGGACAATATTCAACCACGATGCAAATATTGGGTGGATCGGTACAAGCGCCAATAAAAGCGTTCAGGTTATCGTGCCTTAAATCACGCATCTGCATCAGTGAATAAAAAAAATATCTGAGATTAAGATTTACTCAAGGAAAAATGTATGTTCATGACTTTTGAATGAGTAGGTGTTTATACGTACACTCTTGAGCTCCTTTTTCATTTCGCGCGTGATTTCGATCGATTTTTTTCGAATTTTTTTTACCGCAAATGTTCGGCCCTTGTAAAAACCAATTTGCGTGTAGATCATGGAATAACGAAAGTCCGCATCGGGATTAGAACTCAGTGATACTTGGCTCGTTCTCACAGGCTGTGTTAATTAATAAATGGGGTTGGTAGTGATTATTAGACAATTGAAAATAAAAATTGTTACCTTCATTCTAGTTTTAAGGAAGGACACCAGGATTCATGGTAAAGGAGGAGGCGACGAAGGGCTACCTGAAATAAAGGACAGAAGGGAGTTTTATAGAGAAGTTGGAAAAGGGAGAAGAAATCAAGACGTGAGATAAAGCGGCAGAAATAAAGGGAGGAAGTAAGTAAGGGGTGTCAAAGTAAGAGAAGGGCGAGGAGAAGGTGAAAGGGTTGTTCGAGCAAGGATGTAAAGCAAAAAAACGGATGGATATAAACGAGCGAAAGGAAAGGAAGAAGGAACTACCAAAGTAAGAAAAGGGCCGCACCAAGGGCAGGAAGGGAGGGAACCATATTGGGAAGTACGAGAAGCAGGAGGGAAAGGATGAAACGATGCATGGAAACGTATCAGAGGAAAGGGAGCACAGCAAAATATAAGCGTAACAGGCGGTATAGACAAGATTTAATTGGAGGGAGCGAAGGGGAGGAGGACTTTCAAGGAGAGGCAGAGATAGTAAAAAGAGAGTAGCGTGGAGAAGGGAAGAGTAAGAAGGAAAGATAAATGAAATAATTTGATGATTGGAGAATAGAAGGGAGGAAGGAAAACAGGGAGGAGGGGTGGCGGACAGAAAGGAGTTTCAAAGAAAAGTTGGAGAACCGAGGAGCAATCTGGGAGGGAGATAAAGGAGCGGAAGCATCTAGGTTTGAGATAAGGAAGGGGGGAGGGGAGAGCCTAAGTGAGAAAAGGGCAGGAAAGAGGTGAAAGGGTGTTGGAGTAGGGATGTAAAGCGGAAAAAGATGGAGATAAACGAGCGGAAGGAAACGAAGAAAGGATTGCGAAAGTGAGAAAAGGACCAGAGCAAGGGCTGGAAGAGAGGGAAATAGATTGGAAGGCACCAGAAACCGGAAAAGGACGACCGGGAAACGAGAGTAAAGAAGGCGGCGGGAAATTTAGGTATAGCAAGTAGTTAAAACAAGATTTAATTGGCGGGAGCGAAGGGGAGGAGTACTCCAAAAGATAAACAGAAATAGTAAAAGGAGAGTAGCGTGATTTGGGTTAAGGAATGTAATTATGAGAATATGTGAAGTGAAAGAGGAGTCTTGGAAGACTATCTCGAGAGCGTGGAGCAAAATTTAAGGATTGCAGAACACGAGGAAAAAAGGAAAATAAAGAATGTGAAGAAAGAAACGAAAAAGGAAATAATGGAGTGAAAGAACGTAAACTAAGGTCGAAGAGAACGCAGAGAAGAGGAGTAGATGAAACTCGATGTACAGAATGCAAAATAAGTTAATTCAAGTGGGGAGTGTGCGGAAGTAAGGAAGAACTAGATAAAAGTCTTGCTACGCATGAGACGATGGCGCAAAGAAGAGCAATCGAGTAACGGATGTACGGCATCAAGATAAGGTTTTCGATAACTTAGTATAAAAGTTGTGTGAGAACGTGACTCGTGTCGATGTGAGGAGATATAGTTCTTTGTAACCCTTCGGAGATCGATAAAGCATTGCACATATATTCTTGGTTATTGCAACCAAACGAAATGACGGAAAAGTCGGGAAAGTCAGAAAATTCGTATGTTAGTGTTTCTTTCCGTGTCGACCAACAATTTACTAATAAAAATGAACAATATTACAAATAGATAAGGGCTTTTCCTCTCGTTATTTGGCTTGGCAATGTCTCGTACAGTTTGTATGTCGTATCTGAAGCAAATCGCTAGTTATATCGTAGTCTTACCTTAGAAATACTCTTGGTCTGACTATTATCGTTACCGCTAGTGCTAGTTTCATCCTTCGCCTCCCTAATCTGTATGTCTTTGTAGTTAACCTTCCAAAGTAATGAATCAAGCTCCTGCTCGTAACGCCAGTTTCTGTAGAGGACGAGGAAAATTGCCACCACTACGAGCGACAGTCCTCCAACTATTCCTCCGACAATTTCGCCCGTGTGTGCTGAATTGGACAAAAGAGAAAACGATGATTGGAAGAAAGTCCCGGTGAAGACATAACTCGTATGGACTTCAGGGTTTCAATAACATTTTGTAATTGGCATCAGAGTTGTGGACGTTTTTATGTGAAAATAATGCATGTTTTTTTTTATTTTATTTTTTACGGATATTGGTATTTGGATCCAATACTCGTTACTTTCTTAATGAGAAATTGAACTTCCATGCAATGCCCCTTTTTGTAGATAGATAAATATACTGAGATCCATATTAATATATATATATATCCATATTAATGAATTCATCAATATTAATTTTTTTAAATTTATTTTTCGTGAACCCAATCCTAACGATTACACGTCTGCATAGAACCTCAAACTTCTAATGGTATTTTAATTATTTATTCATTTATTCGTTTCTCGTAAGATTTTTCGATTTCTCTACTCATTTATTAAGTTCATTTAACAATTTTTTCTATTCCGTTATTTATTTAGCAAAATTTTCCAAAGTAATGAGACTTAAGCCAGTACTTTAAGAATGGGTGATGGAGCACTGCTTCATTACTCATTAAAACAGTAATAGGTAATGCATCTGTACTCCATTACTTATTAGAAAAGTAATGGGTAATGAATTGGAGTTGCATTACTCATTAAAAAAGTAGTGGGTGACAGATTTTTGCTCCATTACTCATTAAAAAAGTGATGGGTACTGGATTCGAATTCCATTATCCATTTTTCCTTGAATGTGTAAAAAAATGCATTTTTCGAACTCTGATTAGCATTGGATTGTCTCATGGGAATATATGTAACGGATTGAGAAAAACAAACAGAAGCTGTCGCATTTGATCTTGAGGATCATCAACGCATTTATATTTGCGACAATGTAATGCAAAACTCGCAAAACTTGAGATTCCCAGCAGTGATGGCTCACCCCAATTTATTTATGAGGAAGTAAAAAAATAACTTTATGTATTCTTCTCGTAAAGCCTCAAAGATGAAGCGAACACTTTGATTTATATACGGTTGCTGAAAGCCGAAGGTCGAATTCATTCGTGATCTCCATGAAAAGTAGCCAGCGGTAATCCAGATGCAATACTGTCAGCCAAGTGGACGTATCGCATAACGGTCTTGTATCGAGACTCATGTATTTTTCATTTGGAAACGGAGAAATCGTTACAGCGCACGTAAGTGTTTAGCTTACATATCGTGCTCCTTAATTGGTCATAATTTTTCGTTCTTTTTATTAACCAATTGGAGTAAGGATTGTTTTTAGTTGATCATTGGTAAGTTTACAGTGGTTTTCGAGTTATGAAACTTTAAATTAAACGTAATTTTACTTAAATTTTTTATTTTTTAAAATGCATCTTGGTATTGATTATAAAAGCTCCAATGTTGAACTTTGCAAATTACTTTCTCATTGTTTTTGGTTTTTTTTACAAGGGTCACTCTGTGAGGAAGTATGTTCATCGATTTTTGCTTCCTCATAGAAAAAGCTTTGTAAGAAAAACCAAAAACAATGAGATAGCAATTTGCAGAGTTGAACTTTACAACTTAATTTTTTACGAAAGTTACATTTCTGGAAAATCTAAATCACATAACAACTTATGACGAAACTGTGTACCTATTATTGCTAAGTATTACTGGTTTCATGTCTGAAGTTTCACTCCGCTATTCCATGTTTTCTCAAGGTTAGGGCAGAATCGTGATTTTTTCGAAAATTTCAAAACTATAAAATCCGAACCGCCTTAGCGATTCCGGTCAAATTCAATACCAAACAAACATTAAGGCTGTAAGAGCGCGCTGGGGTGCTCAACTTCCTAAAAAGTAAGAATTCAGGGAGCAATTCGAACATTTTTCGATGGAATAAAAATCTGAAAAAAATCAAGCATAGAAAAGGTGCGGAAAAGATAAAGTTTGAATATTAATAATTGCAAAATGTTATTAACGAATAGGTGGAAAAAAAAATTGTTCAACAAATTATCCGTGAACCTAACTTTTTTTTCGAATGAAAATGATTCATCAATTTTCCTGAATACGTACGAATTTTTTCAGAATTTATTCTAATCATCGAAATTCGTTTTTTTGGAATTTCTTTTTCTTAAAAAATGCATGTTAAGTCGCGAATTTTTTATGTGTTTCTCACAAAACCACCTATTACACCCAAGAAGTTTCTAAATAATTAATCAAATAGATTCGGGAATACAGCTCATACAAGAAAAAAAACCGCAATTTTCAAACATTAGACAAACTTCTGAAAAAATTCATACGCATTCCGAAAATTTAACGAATCTATTTTATTCGAAAAAAAAGTTAAGTTAACGGATAATTTGTTGAACAATTTTTTCTCCACCTATTTGTTAATAACATTTTGCAATTATTAACATGCAAAATTAATCTCTTCCGCACCTTTGGTATGCTTAAATTTTTAAAGATTTTTCTTCCATCGGGAAGTGTTCGAATTTCTCTCTGAATTCTCACTTTTCAAGAAGTTGGGCACCCCATCGCGCTCCTACATCCTTAAGAGTACCTGTACTTATGAAGAATTATTTAGGAAAATATCAATTTTAAGAAAGCTAAAGCGCGCACATCCTTCTGTGAGAAATTTCACAAAGCCATAAACAAAAATTGCTGCGTAAATAAAAAAATGAAAATCAGCAATCAACGACGAACTGCTTCTTCACTTGTGTACCAAATTTTAGCGCAATCGGTTGAACGGTTCTTGAGTTACAAGTGATTAAAATTACGAAGCCCTGCACACACACAAATGGACACTTTTCCTAAACCACTTTTCATGATGTTTTGGACAATTTTGAGTGTTCTGACACAAAAACCTAAAAATTTTTTGTTTTCATGGAAACAAAGCATTCCCTATGAGGAAGTAAAAAAAGATTCAATGACTTTTATCAAGGGATCGGTCAATTAGTAGAATAAAGCAAAATGGACAAAAAGTAGCCTTAAATTGTAATAATTCGGCTCATATTAAAAATTTGTAAGAGGGTCGGAAAAAGTGCCTGTCTGATACAGAATGCCACATATATCGATAATAGCTACAGTTTGGAACAAGTTTCGCATGTTATTGCCTCTTTCTTCGGTTCTCTTATTCTCTTACATAACTTTCTCGATTTTATACGTTTCCTTTGAGATACACACGCTTTCAGTTATTGAGTTGCCAACTTACAGTTGCACTTTTCTCCATGGTATCCGCAGTAAGGCTCAGCGAGTGGTGGACCATCGCCGATCCAAGTTATCGACCTGGTCAACCGGAGCTCCTGAAACATAAAGTATAAATTAGGAATATGTAGTCCCTACTCAATATACTGTATTGTATCGAGGGGAACATTGCTTACAAACTTCCTATTACGTGTGTATTCGTTTTCTCAAACTACAAGATCTCATTCAGCATAGAAATGTTGCAACAAAATCATGTAAATCTAACGTAATAATCATAATTTGTTATATTTTCCGCACAATACATGTCAATTATATGAATGTATTGTATAATCGTTATCACTATAATTATTACTGATCCCTTTATGCTCAGGTCTTAAGGGGTCACCTAAAAGTCCAGTCACCTAAAAAAGTCATAAGAAAAAAAATTCTGTAAATGATAAAATTCTATTGAACAAAAATTCTTTTAAACCTCATTAAGTACATACCAAGCATCATAATTCTGCAATTTCGGGAAGACATACAGTGCAACAAATTGGTTTGAGGAAGAAAGTAAATTTTTTCAACCTGTCATCGGTTTCAGATTCAAGTCGTAGATAAAGTTTAGAGTTCTCTGTCTTATTGCATCTGTCGAAGAGTGCATTCGAGGCTGAGTGTTGCAATGCTGACTGGATTTACTGTTGTCAATTACTCAGTGAATTTTTAATGGAGGAAGATTTATTCACACATTAAAAATCATAGCTTTGTCAAAAAGTACTTAAATAAAAATTCTTACACTCATTCTAGAATGCACTTTCTTTCTTTGACAAAAGGAATAAGACATTAAACACTACAATTTGTTCACCGGTTCGATCTGAAAGCTACAATTTCATGTTTCATATTTTACTTTTTTCTGACATTTTAGTCTACTGTATGCGTTTGCAAAATTGCAAAACTCTGTTGGTATGTACTTAATGAGGTTTAAATGGAAATTTTTGAATAGTAGGGTATCATTTAAAGATTTTTGTTCTTATGCTTTTTTTTAAGTAACTCAGGCCCCTCAATTAATCGATTCCGAGTTCGATATAATGGATAAGAAAAAAAAACAAAAAAATATATCAATAAGAGCAATTGCTAAAAAAAAACCCCAAGATGGCTAGCTGATAAATTTTTTTTAAAGCAATAAGACGAAGAGACATTCTAGGTATTTTCTCACTGGTAAATTGGTGCCCTCCTCTTTTCCCACGAAGTAAGCAATCGGGTACAGACCAGGTACCTTATCCCGGCAGTTGTCTAGGGCTATCAGAGTATAATTGCCCTCAGCGTCACCGTTCTCGTCCATAAATACCATATACCTGTTTTACAATAAAGGAGAATCGATTTAAGTCCATTTATGGTAAAAAAATGACCATCGGACAAGTGTACTTGTTAGATATTTTAAAATAGGAAAATTGATACATTTTTTTAGTATGAACTATCATACCGATTGTGAGCGAATTTTGAATATCAATTAATTCGAAGCTTAATCAATTATGCAGATTTTGGTTATGGAAAATTGTCGTAATTTTGTATTTATTACGGGTGTAGTATGCATTTTTTTTTCTATTTCGCTAAAAATGACCGCATTCCGTGCCTGCAACAGGCGAGCAAGAATTACTAATTTTGAACTGATGAATGGTATGCATTTACAGTATGGTTCACATTGCTAAACAGTAAAGTCCTTTTCTGCCCACTGCGGCACTTTTCAGCCCACTACAACTATGTGTCTGCCTGCTCCAGTCACTTTTATGCTAGCTGCAGCCACTTTTCTGCACATTGGAGCACTTTTCTGCCTACTGCAGCAATTTTCCACGCACTGCAGCACTTTTCATTCCACTGGAGCACTTTTCTGCCTACTGCGGCACTTTTCTGCCTACTGCAGCACTTTCCTGCCGACAGCAACAACTTTTACTTTTCGTCCCGTCGGTCGAGAATCGACAACTTTCTACCCGTGTTGCAGGCAAGGAAGTCGTTTTTTAGCATAGTCGAGGAAAAAAGTGATTTCATTGGAAGAAAAAAAATGTAGTCCTCACTATAAGACTTATTTCAAAATACTTACCCCATTGCGCTTCTATAGTGAACTCCGTGGAGCGCAGATATAATATCCCGACCATTTCGCGGATCTCGTCCCTCATCCAAGGCAAGAATAAGCGACCGTGCGTACAGATGAATTGCATCGTATAGGTAAGCTGTCTCTGGCACGATCTGCCTTATAACAAAAGAAACAAGATAGGGGAAAAAGTAGAGCTCCTTTGAATATCAAATAGCGAGTGAGACTCAATCGCTAACAGGTCGCAGAAACTTGCTCCGATTTTTAAATAATTTGTTAATCATTTAAAGTTCAATGTAGCATATCGGGACCATTGATAAAAAAACTATTTTTTCACAACTTATTGAATTTTTATACCCTACACTCTTGGACAAAATTGACAAAAGTGGAATTCAATAAGGAATAAATCCTTCACTTTTGTTTCTTGCAAAAAAAAAAGTTTTTATGCGTAAAACTCCGGATTTCCCACAATTCTCAGCGAATGATCGAGCATTTTGTTGAAATGATAATAACTTCATTGTTTATCAATATCAATAAATAGATCAAATAAAATTTTGATCTTGTCATTTCGATAATCTCGTAAGATTTTTTTTTACGTTAAACTTTATTGGAGCCCAAGCTCAATAAAGGAGCTGAAGTTGTGGAGGGGGGAAGGGGGGAAGCTATTGAAAATAATTGTATGAAAAATCTAAAAAAATTTTACCTAAATGCCTTTTCTTACTCTTAACGACATATTTTTAACCGAAAATAGAACATGGATTTTTCAATACTTAAAAATAGAAAATGTATTGCCCTCGATTCGAAAAAATGTATCTCCTCCTACAACTTATAATATTCTGACCTCCCAATTTTTTTCTGTTCTTTGCAAACTATTCTCAATGATCAAACATGGCAGATTTTTTATATTATTTTTTCTTGCTATTCTTAAAAATCGACAGTGCCCAAAAAACGATATTATTTTTTTTGTTTAAAATATGTTATAACGAGTAAGAAAAGGCAACTAGGTGATTTTTTAAAAGATTTTTTATACAATTAATTCCGATAGCTAATTGCCGTCTTCTTAACGTTAGCCCTAACGCCTGAATATCTGCGACAAAATATTGCAATAAAAAATGTCTGATCGACCTTGAACGACGAAAAAAACACTCCTAAAATTTTCTCTGTCATAAGACCTTCATTGTAGAATTTTAAAAAGTAAAATTAAAAAAAAAGAAAATTTACTTAGGACCGAATATCTTAAACGAAATATTTTAAAGACTGCGAAAAAAAATCTACGTATACCGAAAGATCCAAAGTAATTTTACCAAAATATATTTTTGAAATTTGACTCTGGAGCCCAACGAAAAATCAAACTCCATTATATTCTTGTAAAGGTGCCGGCCTCAATCCGCTCCCCTCCCAAAATGTTCACTTCCATAAAATCTCCATTTTAGAATTTTTAAACAGTCCCAAAAACGAACCAGAATATTTAGCCCAAGAGTTCTAATTTACAATTCGTCTTAATAAATCTCGCCAATTAATAAGCATGAAAATTTGTAGATGATTGGTTATTCGGACATTCGGAGCAAGATATTTGTTGTCAGGATATGACAATATTGTTTTTGAATATTTGGGCCAAATGAAGGTATTTTACCGACAAAATATTATGAAGTCAAGACATTTTGTATATAGATTTTTTTATGGACATTTTGGCGCAGGATATTTTTTCGAAGATATTCTGACGCAAGATATTATGTCCGAAATTTAAAGACCGTCCATCTAACTCTTGCCCTCCTTAATTATATATTTTTCAAATTTATATATTCAAGAGCAGTAATGAAAGGGAAAGGAATCAGAGATTGCGTAAGATCCTGAAAATGATATGCGATGAAAACAAATAATAATAGTCACCTGAACAAAGCCTTCGACGTTTGCCAATGGGTTGCGGTAATTGAATGGTGGCTTTTGTCGATACTCGTTAATGAGTCTGGTGAAATTGTCGAAATCAATGGGTGCCGATGCAACGATACTGAAGTAACTTTTGTAAGCGTTAAGGACTGACAGATTCGACTGATCTTCTAAGAGACCTCGAAGATATTTGTCCGGTTCCTTTTGGTCGTACTCTTCAATATCCACACCAACAACCCAGTATTCGCCTTCGAATGTACATTCAACAAGTAATTCCATCATACAATTCATAAAAATATATAATCAACAAATAATTCCATCGAAAAATATTTAAAAATAAGATGATTCGCATAAAAACTTGCAGAAAGTAAAGTATCATACCTTTCTCCAAAAGATTTCGTTTTTCAAGTGCCATCAGTAATCCCATGTGTTCATAGTAATTACCAAGTATTACATAAACTGTAAGTAAATAAATATCTATAATAAATCAAATAAATCGCTCTCAAGGTTTTCTTTAAATTAATTATCTCATTCAGAGAACTAATCCGATAACAATAAATTGACTATTCATCTAAAGTTTATACAATGTATTTTTCTTCATATTTTAAATTATTCGAAAAACATAAACGCGTTGACTAAAAATAAATAGCTGTCACTTTATAGTTTTCAGGACGATTTATTCAATGCCAAAAATTGTTTTATTTTGGTACATATAGTTTTAAGTCAATTTAAAAACGTAGACCAAACTCCTAAATAGTGAGCTACCTCACTATTTTTTTAACCTGCAGACTTAGGATTTTTAAAAAATTTGAATACCTAATTTAATTGGACAATAATACGGACGTTTGTATACTAATATATAAACATATCACTGACAATCGGACGCGGCTATATTTAGAATGTGATAACGGTCGGTATAGAAACGCGCGGACAGCGCCATTCATGGTTTGTAGGTGTAGAGGTGATAGCATTAATACGCTTGCATTAGTCGCGAGGCCTCTAAGTAACTCATGTGCGTATAGCATTTTACCTACATTGCTTTAAGCGTGTAGGCTTGAACCTGGCACGTCGCATGCATACGATTCTGGTCCTCGAGAAATTTTATGCGACGCACGCAAACACCTTATTGCTACGAGATTAAGGATAGCCATGCGGGTTATCCGTGATTCAAATCACCGGTGTTTCATAGGCACCGTTGTACTTATAAATCGCGCTCTTTCATATATTATGCGGGCGGAACGAATCCTTTGGATCTTGAATACGGCAATTTCAATAATTAAGAATTTTCGCAAATGTCATCATTTTAGTGTGACACTTATTCTTATTTAAGGCGTTTTTTGTACAGTTACGTTAGAATTTAATAATTATTCACGTCGTAACATTTTGGAATTTTTCGCCACCTTAGAGAAGAAGCTTTGTTTGGAATTCAAAAAGAGATAGAGTTTTTCATGTCAGCACACTCAAAATCGTCTAAAACGTCGAGAAAAGTGGTTTAGAAAAAAGATCCAAGGTAGAATTTTGCACACTGCTTCCTTATATATTTTGATTTTTACAGAACTACTTCTGTGAGGAAGGATATTGATCGATTTTGGTTTCCTCAATAGAAAATGTACGAATAAAATATGATCAGAAATCAATGTGCACGGTTCCACTTTGCATCCTTTTTTCATGTCGGATGTTTTTTGAATCGGTATTTCAAGTCGGGTATCTTCACTAAGTTCGATATCTATTACAAAAGGATATTAATTTGATATTATAGAAGGAATGAGCAGGTTTGGTCAAGATTAAATTGAATAAGAACGAAAACAAAATTTTTTCGAAAATTCAAAATTCTATAGAATTTAAAATGCCTTATGGATTTTGCTCAAATCACCGACCGTTATTGTTCACAGTTATATTTATCAAGAAATATGCAGCATATTTTCTAAAATTATAGATTTAAAAAAAAGTTCAATGTCTTATAAAATCTGAATCACTGTACTTCATCAAATTTAATATCTACTATACGAACATATTAATTCGACATTGTAGAAAATTTGAGACGGATTGGACGAAGTAAACTTGGATTAGGACGAGAACAATTGTCGTTTGAAAAAATAAAATTTTGTTAAATCTAAAACGCTTCATGGACTCAATTGAAAAAGCTAGGGAACATACAGATATTTAAAAAAAAATTCAAAGTCTTATAAAATCTGAAAATATGTTTCAATTTTTTTGTAAATGTATACATAGGAAGGGGCGCTTTTGTTTTATCAGTGTAACAAATGTCAACTTGATTTTTAAGGCCGTTCGAATTAAAGCAATGAAAAATGACAATCGGTATCAAATTAAAGCGAAATCCATACCGCGGTTCAAATTTTACAGCATTTAGAAATTTCGAAAAAAAAAACTGTTTTCGTTCTAATTCAACTTAACATCGACCAAACCGTCTTAAATATTCAACAGTGTCGAATGAATACCTTCTTGTAGAACGTATCAAATTTGGTGAAGATCAGTAAAGTGATACAGATTCAATAAGACACTGAATTTTTCGAAAAATCTCTGTATCTTCTCTAGCTTCCGCAATTTTTAAGCTAATAAGCTACGTATTTATTGATAAGTAGAGAAATGGAAAACGACGGTCCTTATTGCATTTGGGCGAAATCCATAGAGCCATTTACTTTTTCTAGAATTTTGAATTTTCGAAAAAATTTTGTTTTCGTTCTAAGTTAAGTTAACTTCATCCAAATCTGCTTATATCTTCTACAAGATCGAATTAATATCCTGTCGTTATAGATATCGAACTTGGTAAAGATATCCGACTTGAAATATCGATTCAAAAAATATCTGACATGAGAAAATGATGCAAAGTAGAACCTTACACATTGATTTCTGATTATATTTAGCTTTGTAAAAAGCAAAATATAATGAGGAAGCAATGTGCAAAATTCCTCTTCGGATCCTTTCTTTCTGTTAATAAAGCAAAAATTATGTTGTCCATGAATACAATTTTTGCTATACTTAAATTTTCTAATTATCGACGATTAATTATTGGTTTAACGATTATTGATCGGTACTTACTTCGCGTCTCCTGATAACTCGATTCTACGAGTTCGTGGAAAGGATTGTTCATGTGTGTAAAATAATAAGGTTCCGTCCAACAGCGCAAATAGTTAACGATTATGCCCGCGGATTCGAAAGACGTCAAAATTGTCGCGGCGATGCTCGATATTTTGTTATTGAACTCAAAGAGACTGGAGTTCATGTACATGAAGGTCACCTGAAAATCAAACAAGTTTTTTCCTTTCCTATAACAATTTTGTAATTTTGCACTTTTCAATCATATTAATTTTGTTTAATTATGACGATTGTAAAACTCACTCGTGTCCAATTAAATGTTTGGAGAACCGATACAACGGACTTTGAAATCTGCGTGTCCGGCGGCCTTGTCCTTGCAAAAGTTGGAAACTCCTCTTTTCTTGAAGTTTTGTGATGAGTACAAAACTTTGGCAATGAAAAAAAAACATACTTATTAAAAATAAAAAGTCAAAAGTGGGCAAATTGTATATTAAAAATAAACATTTTTATCAGACGACTTTATTGAATTTGATTGTTGTAATGACCGTTAAAAAAATTGTAAGTTTTAGCCAAAAATTCATTATCAAATTTGTATTAAACAAGAATCTGAATTTTTGTACAAACTTAAGGTCTATGAGATTAATCAAAATGATCAAAGGGGCCAGTGACAAAATTCCCTACGTTAAAAAATAAGAATTCTTTTTCACATAATTTTAGCTCAGTTAGTTAAAAACAATCTATTTTGCGTCTGTTACAAAGTCTTTTTTTGTTACCCACTGCGATCATTGTTAAGATTCTCGTAGAGACAGGTGAGACCGATAAGACTTGTGCACCTTATGCAATAAGAGATGACACAAATTCCATTGTTGTAAGTACGAATTCTATTCTAAGATTAATTGTGAAATTTTGAAAAACATGACTTTGTTAGAATAGCCAAAATCTTATTTTCTACGGAACGATAACATTTTGATTCGTTTATAAATAGATTATTGAAATAGTGAATGATTTGTCGGCTATGAAAAAAAAAAAAACATTAATTTATATTGTATTCTGATTGTTGTTATCTCATTTGATTTTTATTACTTAGTTAACTAATTGAATAAAAAATATTTCGCTTACGTATGATATCATTGGAATATTAAAAGCGGCAGCCATTCTCCCCTCGTGAACACAAGTTTCTTGAGGTCCAATGTAGGCGCTCACATTTTTGGTCCAAAGATTGGCTGTCATCAATATACTCGTCTCTTCTTCACCGTAAGTCTCGGCTATCAAAAAGTCAAGCTTGTGACCGCGTTGGCCGAGTTCCCCGGCGTTTACCTACGACAAATATAACATTGATTAAAACAGAAGGTTTTCCAGTCCAACAAGTGCCATTGAGCGAACGCATCTGACGCCATAAAAGTGAAATGTCTTGCACATGTCGTCAGTTTTGATGTCGGATGTGTCCATTTCATTGCACTTGTTTATCTGGGTCGAGACAGACTTCTGAGACATTTGAAAATCAATATCCCATGACGCCAAAAATATTTCGGAAATTTTTTTAAATCATTTTTTCTATTTTATTGGCATTAATATTGACGTCAATTTGCGATTTGACAATAAACGACTTATACAAGGAGATCATTTTGCTTATGTTAAATAATGCGTTTCAAATATATTGCATTTAAATATATTCCATCAATTCAGACACTTTTTTCGACTCTCTCAGATCTGTTTGGAATTACTGCTACTTAAAAGTAGTCTTTGTGAATTATTTCAGATTTTTTTATTCACTCGTTCCGGAAATGAGTTTTTTTTTCCAAGTTCGTATATGGTGGAAAATTAAAGGCCGAAAAAAGATGTAGCAATAAAAAAGTTATGTATTCCCATGAAACATACAATTCCAATTTTTTTATATTTTTTATGAAACCAAAAAAAGCCATTTTCACCCCAAAAAAATGGACATTTTTTCTCTCTCAATAGGACACTTTTCATTCCGCTGTAGATTTTATAGAGTATTGAGCAAGATGTCCAAAGCGTACAAAAAAATTGGCATCGTTGAATTCGGAAATGGACATTTTTTCTCTCTCAATAGGACACTTTTCATTTCGCTGTAGATTTTATAGAGTATTGAGCAAGATGTGCAAAACGTACAAAAAAATTGGCATCGTTGAATTCGGAAATTCCAACCAAATATTTTATTGATTTATCATCGCATAAACTACAAGTCCCAAATAAGAGCGTTCTTAACATTTTTTTTCGACAAAATTTGTTTACTTTGAACAAATTATTTTTTCACTTCGAAACTTCAATCGGTCCTACCCTGGCAATTTTTTCATGCTATAAGTACACAGGTACAAAGATTCTGTAATTTTGTAGCGAAAAAGTAATACTATTGGGTCGCAAAAATATTTAAAAAATTTCATTGAAAAGTTCACATGAAACTACAACTTTTGTGTGGCCACCATTTTTTTCTATAACTTTAATTCTTCAAGATATATTGACTTTATAGAAATACCACATTTTCCGTAATAGTGAATTTGAAAATCTGGAAAAATTAGGGGAGAGTACTTTCAAGTGGTACTAAAATGTGTCCAATTATGGGACTAATCAAAGAGGTTCGAAAAAACAGTGGCTTTATTGACGAAGAATCCCTCATATATATATAAAATGAATACAATATTTCATTTTTTTTTCATAAGATATGTTTATTTACGTTTTTTAAAGCCTGAAAAAAATACGCAGGAAATTAGACAACATATCCCTGCGTTACTAGGTTGACGACATATCTCTTAATTACAAAGGTTTTTTTTTTACAGTAAACTATCGAAAAATTTTCAAAAAATAACTCACAACTCCAGAGGCTATATTTTGAAGAGAAATAAAAATAAATACGTCACTCGCTTCCCGATAATATCTCGAGACTACGTCAGACTTTACTAAGTATTAATTAATTCATTCTGTGTGAAATATTTTTTATATTTGTCAGGATGTCCGTATTCCACAATGCTAATTTTTATATACGCTAAATATTGTGACATATATTCTGTAAGATCTACAGCGAAATAAAAAGTGTTCCATTGAGAGAAAAAAAATCATTTTTTCTAAAATGAAAATGGCTTTTTTGGTTTCATAAAAAATATTGGAAAAATATTAAATTTTCCCGACAAAAAATATATTCTCGATATATTTTCCATATCTATTTCAGACAATATTAAATTTATACAATATCGATCTATTCCTACAATGGAATATGTTTATTTACATTTTTTCAAGCCTCAAAAAACCCGCGGGAAATTAGACAACATATCTCTGTATTACTGTCAATTACGAAGGGTTTCTTCACTTTTAAGGAAACTATCGAAAATTTTTCAAAAAATGACTGACATCTCCAGAGGCTATATTTTCAAGAGGAATAAAAAGAAATACGTCAGTCGCTTTCCGATAATATCTCGAGACTACGTCAGACGTCACCATGTGACAATTGCGGAAGACAGCTGAGACACACGGCGATCATCAAAGGCTTGAGGTCCAGTGAAGCTGGCAAAACGACGGTCAGTCACCCGCGCTGATTCCTCGGTCTTTACTGTGCAACTTGGGAGCCATATCCCGATGCAGACGGGTAAAGAAAGCGAGCGTTTGCGCCGTCTAGTATTCAGAGGGAATATATGGGCTTTCAGGGGCCTGCCAGAAGGCACTGCGAGTCTGAGCTGTCTCCATAAAATACCTTGACTCACGAGTGCAGTGAAACGTTGAATGGAATTATTTTGTCGTAACAAAAGTACTGGCGCATCGTCCGAAATTTTCAGCTATACGGTCAATACATATAAGGCATTCCACTGAACTCAAGTCACCCAAATTTTCCAAATCGTGCAGTGCCTTCGAAAATAATTAAGCTTCCAATTCCGTGCATATAAAAATTTATGTAAGTATGATTTACGCGACGTTTTTATTTTTCATATTTCATTTTTTTTATGTATATGTATGTTTTATGTATATTTTTATGTTTATGTTTTTCATCTGCCTTGCCCTTCAGCTTAAAATTCTTTTCATACACTGTGTCTATAACGGTTCAGTTTATTTGGATGGGCCTACTATTTGAATTTTGAATTGCAAGCTCGCAAAAATAGCAGAAATACATTGGTGCTTGGCAGGAATCGAAAACTTGTGCAATTCCGTGCTTATGCTTTATTGTATTATTGGTTAATATTTTGAATGAAATTATTTTTATTTCGTTTATTTATATCAACATTATGTTGTTGGCGAATAATTATTGAATACTGTTATTTATGTATGAGAAATGTATGCAATATGGGATTTTTTCACCAGATCTAACGAAAGCTTGGCTTTCAAATTTTTCGGTACTCTTTTTTTTCATGACTCGATTTACTTTACGAAAAAAAAGAACCGTTAATTTGCAGACGTTTTAGTTCGTTTACATGAATTTCATCTTTTCTCTCGTTACGCCAAAGAAGTGATAAAAAAAGCTTCGTGGAAAAACGCGTGACATTGTTGAGGATTAAAATAGAGAAAAGTCGGCAAAGGGCGTAAAGAGCGAAAGAAGTAAACGATGAAAGACACAGTGAACAACTAGAAAAAAAAGTCCGTTTTCCTCCCAAGGCAGTAATGAAAACTTAGACAAAAAAAAAAGAAAAACTCCGCTCAGATAAAAAGTGTATACGAAAGTGGAATAATTACTTCATTTCCTAATAATAAAAAATCAAAATAATCCTTTATAAAAATACTACAATATGAAAAAAAAAAAAATTAAAAAAAAATCGTAAAAATTGAAGCACAAAAATGTTAATTTAATATTTACTGCACAACGTGATGATTTATTTTGCGTGGGTTTTAGTTCGTTTACATAAAGTTCATATTTTTTTCTCATTACGCCAAATAAGTGAGAAAAAAGCTAAGTGGAAAAACGCGTGACATCGTCGTGGATTAAAATAGAGAAAAGACGGCAAAGAGAGTAAAGAGCGAAAGAAGTAAAGGATGAAAGAAAGAAACAGTGAACAACAGCGAAGGCGTTGAAATGCACTGACAGAAACAAAAAACTTGGGTCACAGTGGCCGCACGGCAATCTAATTTAACGAGGGACGTTGCGGGCGAAACCCTCGAGGGCGTTACTTCGCAGTGAGTGAAAGCTATGGGAATACCGGAGACGTGAAACGTATATTTTAGTCTGGTTAAAATTTCATCACGGGGCGATAGGGCGAAATTTAACGATTTCCCATTAATACACAGCTACTCCCATAAGAAGCCTTAATGATTCTCGCCGAACTCATTCACTATAAAACTCAACGGTGAATTATAAATCGACCAACGAAAAATAATTGATCCATTTTTTTTCGGTCATCGTAATTACCTCTATTATTCCGGAGTCGTATTCTGTGGCGTCTGATACAGGTTAATTAATGAGACATAAGTACTTTGGCCGTGATTAATTTTATGCTTGACTTAAATTATCGTTATTGACTCTCTGAAATTCAAACGTCTTCCTTATAAAAAAAAATGTTATGTCGGAATATTTTCTGAATAAGAATGGTAAAACGATAACACTTTTTCATTTTTCATGGAGAAATAAATTTCCCTTTGAATAATTGAAATGTAGCATTGGTCCGTAGCATCAGATTACTTTTTAGGATTTAAACAGAGATAAAAAAAATGTTTTGGAAAAGATCTATTATTCAAATGTCGTATTTGATGGCATCTGATCCATGTTAATTGATGAAACATAAGTATTTTGACCGTGGTTAATTCAATACGAATCCAAACGCCTTTTCAGTAAAAAAAATGTAATCTTGAAGTATTTTCTGCATAAAAAAAGATAGGACAATAACACTTTTATGTTATTATAGGTGAAAAAATTTCTCTATCAATAGAAATTGAGATTTTTCCCTGACTTTTTTATAATTTAGATAATGATTTTTTTTAATATTTTGGAAAAGGTGAAATAAAAGTTATGGTGGTGTAAGTGTTAAAGTAGTGAACAGATAAACATTGAAATTAATTGAATCATTTATTTTGAAAAAAGGATTTGTGATTCCGAATAAAAATTACCCATTGATTTATTGTTGTTCGGCATTATTGTTATTATTATCATCACAAATGGATGTAGGGGCCATACTTCCTCAGATTTTCTTTTTGCCACGATTTATGCCAATTTTAGCCGAATAGAGTTTTTCGTTGGGATGGTATAGTGGTGATGCAACCCCAATTTGTACATCCATAACTTACCTCTTCGACTGCAAGAGTTAAAGCTCCAGATATTCGGGTGCCCGGTCGTTGATACTCCAGATTTCCGGGTCGCCGCTTTGAACCCGTTATGTAACCAAGGGTGAATGTGTCTGCATCGGCAGCCACTGTCAGCAACGCCTGTACTACTGTCAATAAGAGACAGGTCTTTTCCAGAATTTCCAGTGGCATACCCAATCTGCAAAACTTAATACATACAGAGACTAAATGAAGCGATGAAATTTTTTAATAATGTCGATTCTTATTCATTTCATTTGCCGAAATATCATTGGATTTCGGAAATAAAAAAATTAAAATAAATAATGAAATATGTTTATTTTAAATGAAAAATGACAATTCCAAAATTTCAAATGAAAGATGAAAATTTAAAAAATTTCATATGCAAAATGAAAATTTAAAAAGTCAGGATACGGAGACAGGATACAGGATTCCAAGATTGTGAAATTGTACGTTGGATTGAATAATGAATATTTCATTCATGATTAATTAGGCGTACTAGTGTCAGTGAAAGACAGGCCTTTTCCACAATTTTTTTAGCTCAATTTTCTTAGGTTTAAGAATTTTTTTTTTAATTTTCAGAATTGATAAATGGAAATTTCAAATTAAAAATAATAGTTTTGAAATGTTCAATGAGGAATAAGAGTATTTTAATTCCAGATAAAGAATGAGAATTCTGAAATTTAAAAAACGTGACACTTCCAAATTTTTAAATGAAAAATGACATATTCAAAGTTTCAAAATAAAAAATTTCTTATGCAAAATGAAAATAAAAAAAGTTAGGATACAGAATTTCATACGAATATTTTTAATTCAAAATTGTAAAATTGTACGGAATAATTAATATTTAATAAATCGTCCATTTCATTGTCAGTCAGACACAAGTCTTTTCCAGAATTTCTTAGCTTAATTGGGTAAAAAACCATTTTTTGAATTTTTCAAATTTAAAAGTAGAAATTTCGGAAGAATAACGATAGTTTTTAAATTTTTAATTAAGAATGACAATTAAGGAAATTTGATAGAAATGACACTTCCAAAATGTCAAATGAAAAATGAGAACCCCAAAACGTCAAATAAAAAATGAGAATGAAAAAAGTTGTGATGCAGAATTTCAATACTTTACTTTAAATTCAATATTGTCCATATTTTGCGTTGGAACGATAATTAAACATATATATTTTTCGATTAATTATTCGTACTTAAGAATATTCGCACATCCGTATATTTTACTTGGTGATCGATTAATAGTGCTGCGCTCTACCGGAACCTCCACCCATTCCGAGCTATCGATGTTTTATGCTTGTGACGCTTGAAGCGTAGTGAAGTTGCGACTAATTGTGAGTGGCCAGTTCTCGTCTCGTCAACGCAGCTGTCACGGATCTTATTTACGTTCGAAAAGATGAAATATTCTCTTCTTTGTAACAGAAGATTAAGAAAAACAAAAAACGTCGGATATTTTAAGACTTGTTTCGAGTCGATACACGAATCTTTTCTCACATTTGTCAAATAGAAGAAAAATAGCGAAATCCAACAAACCTGTGTTTTCAGTTTTTTCGGTAAAACGGAAGTGTTCGGAGCTTCTAACTCGAGACAGATTTTAAAATACCCGGAAGACCTTCACTTCCACTTTATGACACGCACTGAACTCAAAATTATTTTAGTAATATTTTAAATATATCATATCTCAAATATACCGTACAATTTTTTTCTAACTTAATATTTTATGAAAATAGATGCTAATATAGCATAGTAACAATTATATAAACACAAATCCAAATCTATAATAAAAATAAAATAAATCGGGTATGTGTTCCATTTGTAAATCCATTCGCTTAAATCAATTGGGTATTAAACAAGTTTCAATAAATATATCTACTATAATAAATATTGTAACAAATAATGTTTAGATACAACGATAAATTCACAGTTTGTGAAAATGACGATATAATACGAATAAGAATATTGTCTGACTTTTTCATATGATAGTTTCATTCAATCAACATAATATTTAGTAAAAATGATTAAATATTTTCATAATAAATTTTTTATTCAATTAAAGAAAAAAAAGCAATTTATTGTATAATTGTTCTAAGCAAATTTTGGACTTTAATATTTTCAAATAAATGGGCCTTTTAAAAATTCAGTGTATCTGATCATATTTTTCTCTCAGTATGTAAGATAATTTTTTTCAACTGATTAATTCGAACCGTTCATAAATCTTTTGTTATGAAGAAGCCAAAATTGATCGGATACTTATTCTCTATGATTGCGGAACTTATATGTAGCAGGTACTTCCGACGTGGTTTCCGGAATGTTTCGGTTGTGGATTGGGAGGGAAAGGTTAATAGCACGTAACGTAGGAGTACGCGTTGGAGGAAGCCGACACTTCGGAGCTGGTACGACACTAATGCACGAAATCGGCTACCTTAGCAGGGGTTCCAGCACGATCGAAGCCTCCGTCGATGTCCTGCCGTGTTAAGGACATATACGCACTTCCTGGTCGACGACCAGTCGACGTAATGTCGGATATTCTTGATGTTTTTCCGTCCTTATTCCCTTATTGCCTTGACATTTCTCTTTGAAAAATTTCTTGTGTTATGTCTTGGACATTTTTACTACTACAGTTTATGGTAAATACGGTACAACTACTGTTTCTCATATTGGTTTGAATACTTATATACATACCTCCTTTCATGGAAGAACAACTTTTTCTATGAGGAAGCGGAATGCCAATTCTAATAAAAAAATAGGCTTTCCAAATAAAATGTAACGTCTTAAAAAAAAAAATTACATTTTCAAAAATAACGTCTCCAAATAAAAAATTATATTTTCAAATGCAAAATGACAGCTTTGAATGAACAGTAACATTTGTTAATGCAAAATAACGTCTTCAAATGTAAATAACATTTTCAAATGAAAAATTATATTTTCAAATGAAAAACTATATCTTCAAAGGAAAAATTATAATTTCAAATGAAAAATTGCGTTATGGAATGAAAGATTATACGTTTTAATAGAAAATTACATTTGCCGAAGAAAAATTACATCTTCTAATGAAAAATGACATTTTGAAATGAAAAATTATATTTTTAGAAGCCCCCAGAAAAATATGTTCAGAAAAACGAGATTATTCTTACGGTTGCAGCTACAAATTGTCGGTGCCAACTAAAACAATTTCAGTGGTAGTAAAAAATTTGTACGTACAGCAAACGATTTGCTCCAACTCCGTAATTATTCTTCCACATATAAGTACATGAAAACGGAGTTATTCTGAACGGAGGGACAAAATAATCGGGTAATAGCCCATACGGTTTTTTTTCACAGAAGGTCGGCAGGGTGAAGCTATTAAGCCGAAGCACGCGTTCCAAAATTACGTGGCATTCAGTGAGTTTCGCAACGTTTGGGCAATTCCTGCATTCGGCTGTCTGTCACGGCCCAAACATGTCCGCGCGTTCAGGCAACCTGTTGGACGTTAATTAAGTCAGGCGGCTAATCTTCCACGTATGTGTGTAACCGAGAACCCGGGCGTGAAGGTGAAGTACGTGCCAACAATGGAACAGTAGATCATGTCTCTACTCAAAGGTAAAAATGACATTGTGGCGTGCGAGTAAACCGTGAAAAAAGAAAATGAGATCGTGCTCGTCAACTGGCGGATTAACCGTACGCGTTACGAAAACTTACTGTAATAATATGTTTGAAATAACTGTCAAGTCTATTGCGGTTAATAAGCACTTTCTATGCATACGAAATCTTAATCGCTCAATGTCTTTAACAGTGAATACCGTGATACTGCCGCAATGTAACATTGATGTTACCGCCATTAACATATATTATTGCGAGGCATATTACATGTAAATTCCGTTCAAGTTGCTATCACCGACGCAGTAATATAAGATGATACGTAATATGCGTTATAATATTGGTATATAAGAAGTCGCTACTCGCGTGTTCGAAACACCACATTTTTCCGTAGCCTTTGGTACTGGTGTGAAGTTTTTTATCCTTAAATCACTGGGGTAAAGTTACGAATTACACGAATAAATTATTTTTGCAATTTCGTATTTTCATTTTAAAATATACTTTTTGCTGGAGTTTCAGGGCCACTTATTATATAAATTTTAAGGGTAGTTCGACGTCGGCAAGCGCATGCGACATCGCTTGCGAGAAACGCTGGGACAGTTCGCCACCTAGTGGATATAATTAACACTCGATTGTGTGATAAACACCGTTTCCACAATCATAATAATACTACACGTTGTACTTAGATAACATTGAAGGTCGGATTAGAAAATTTTAGGTACATTCATGATGTATTAATTTGATGAAAGTTTACAGATGAGAATCTAAAATTTTTTAAATTTGAAGTTTGTAAATTCTAGTTCAAACTTTTCGTTAGGAATGTATGGGCAATATATCCTCAAAATTTCATACGTCATAGTGCGTGTTGTGCATTTATGCCAAGTTGTATTTGGGCGAATTAAATTTTTCTTTTTTCCGTATTTTGGTTAGTCACGGCGTGACTCAAACGAAATCACAAATCGTTGTTTCAAGTTAGCCGTGCGCATGCGCACCCTAGCGATATTCGATACGGTTAAAGATAAGTGATTTAAGCTGTAAAGGTACTTCGCATCGTATAATCAGATGAGAACAGGTACAATGTCACAGACATTCAAACTGATGCGACGAATCGCTTGCGACATACACTAAGGCAATTTGCCACCTAGCGGTCAGAACCAACACTAACACGTCGCTGCGATGAAAACCGTTTTAGCAACTATAACAGTCTCAGATCGTGTACACATAAAACATTGAAAGTCTAATTAAAAAATTCGATACACCTTCATGATGTATAAAATCTTTTAAACTTTACAGATAAAAATATAGAAGAAAAGAATTCCAATTCAAACTTTTCGTTGGGAATGTATCGGCAATACATCCTCAAGATTTCATACGTTATGGTGCGTGCTCTGCATTTACCCCGAGTCGTATTTTCGCGATAATACATTTTTCGTTTTTCCGTATGTAGGTTAGTTACGACATGATTCAAACGAAATCACAAATCGTCGTTTTAAGTTAGCCATGCGGATTCGAGCGCCCCCAAACGATATTCGATAGAGTTAAAGATAAGTGGTATAAATTTTAAAGATAGGTCGCAGTGTATAGACAGTATACTGTAGCTCGTCTGTCAGTCTGAATATCTGACGCGACGAATTGCTTGCGAGAAACTCTAGGGCGGTTCGCCACCTCGCGGTCAGAACTAACACGCAACGCTGCGATAACCATTGTGTTCGCAACCATATCAGTACTACACTTTGTGTCTATAAAACATTGGAAGTTTAATTTAAAAATTCTCTACAAATTTATAATGTATGAATTCTATAAAACTTTACAGATGAAAACCTAGAATTAAATAATTCTAATTTCTCAAATTCTAATTCAAACTTTTCGTTGGGAATGTATCGGCAATATATACTCAAGATTTCATACGTCATGGTGCGTGCTCTGCATTTATGCCGAGTCGTATTTTAGTGATTATAAATTTTTCTTTTTTTCGTATTTAGGTTAGTCACGGCGTGATTCAAACGAAATCACAAATCGTCGTTTTAAGTTAGCCGTGCGGATGCGAGCGCCCCTGAGCGATATTCGATAGAGATAAAGATAAGTGGTAGGTGGCCCGCAGCCCGACGACGACAATCACGAAAAGTTATTTCGTCCAATGGTTGGTTGGTGACTGGCCGTCGAATACCGGCGTCGCCACGAGCGACGGTGAACAAGAAATCGTGCGGGTATTTAAATTACCCTTCCGCTTTGTCGGTGTTCTACTTTTGTCGTTCATTCGATACGAACGCAACACGCGCGATCGCTGAGGGCTGTATAATTTTATTTGTCAAGTACGAATGGTGGTCGACTTAGAAAAACGATGTCCTATAAAAGCTGCAAGATTCTTTTATCCACCGATTTCGTCATATTTTATACGGAGACGCTTAAGGGTGTTTTTTTAGAACCTATAATGCGTACAAGCAAAAATATTAACTGCATTTCAACCCTTTTACTGAATTAAATTTTTATTTTTCAAACCATCTTTTTTTATTCTCTGATAAAAATTATGAAAAAGTTTTACGAATCGTGGAAATTCATTAGAAGTGCACCCTACATTTTCATGGCGTTTAGAAAATGTGTTTACACGCAAAAATTTCATAAGAGTAATTTTTTCACTTTTTCGGTGAAAAAAAGCTGATATTTAAGACGAATTACATTTTTCAACTCGAAAAAGAGGGTTAATTTTAAAAATTCCCCACGAAATAATAAAATTATGAAAAACAAACGTCTTTAAAACATTCAATTTCCATAATGATAATAACAGAAATAATACCAAAATTTTTTTTATTTTTTAAAAATTCGCACTGTTGTTCAACATCGAATTGCTTTGACCTCGAGTCTCATTAAATACGATCAACATTTTGGACGTCATCAATCCAAGTAATAGAATTAATTGAGAATTTATCTGAAATATTCTAATTATTATAGAAATCAGATGAATTTAATTATCGCCTAATCATTAACCATAATTATTTGTATCGAAAGAATATAAAATAAAAATTGTTGAGAAATAATTGCTGACCCCTAAATAAGTATAAGCAAAAAAAATAGCAAGCAATTCATTTTTGTGCAATGTCTGATGAATTAAATAGCAAATTTTCATATCTCAAAATCGCTAAATTGTATTTTTTTTTCTTTTGAGTCGCGTCTACAACAAAGGTCATTAACGACTACATCAAGAGTCGCGATAGCGTTTCGACGCCAAGTTATAAGAGAAAATATTTTTTAAATTATGATCGCTTTTTTTCCATACGATGATTTATTATCATACAAGCTCACATAAGTGTAACTCACATAGATTGGTTAGCACAGATACAAGTTTTACGATGACGAGAAACGGAGTCGAATAATTTTCTATCCTTTGGCAATAAATTCCGAATGCTCATTTCATTAATTGGTATTTCAACTACATTATTTATTGGCTAACTCATTCGCTGTAAATTAGAATCTGAGCAAGGAGTGCTTGAATAATGGTAAAAGAATTTATTTCTCTTTGACCCACTTTTGCAAGGCAACAAAGTCAAAGAATTTTCAAGAAAATCAATCGAAATAGGCACAAACACGCAGATGTCAATGCATACTAGCTGAGGTTGATCGAACTGGCGATGCGACACGTCTGGTGTATTATCGGCGCGTCACTTTCTCTTTCCGCGAATCGCAGTCGTCTATACATTCGTAAGCCAGTTGAGTTGCGAATTGTTTTAGACTTGAATGTTGTTAGAGTGCAGAAAAAACATTCGTTCAGTATTTAATGTATTTCTATCGCTTGGTGTTCATTTCGCATGAGTTCGAGAAAAATTAGAGAAAATTGCAAATACTTCTCGATGGTATCAAAATTTTTTAAAGGTGCAAAGTAGAACCTTGCACATTGTCGATTTTTACAAAGTTACCTCTAGGAGAAGGTATGTTAATTGATTGTAGCTTTCTCATAAAGGAAGCTTTGTAAAAATCGAAAAATAATGAGGAAGCAATGTGCAAAGTTCCACTTTGCATCGTTATTTTAATTTTATTCTTAATCGGTGATGATTTACGAAATCCAGTAAGTAAAAAAAAAGATTAACGTAACATGGAAACAGTTTCACAGATTTCCACCAAATTTTGTACATATCAGGGCTGAGGGTTATTGTTTCAGCGTAAAAAATTTCAGTTAATTTTTTCAAATTTCATCTTAATTAAAGGGGAAGGGAAATCGCAAATTTTTCTAAAAATTTTAAATATCGCAAAAATCGTGCCGCTTCGCAGATGTCGGCCAAATTCAATATCAAAGGTCGCATCAATTTCGACAACTTTCATACGAAGTTTTAGCCAGATTGCTGAAAATTTGTTCGAGTTAGAGCATTTACGAACATTTTTCAAAATAAAAAAATTCTTATAAAAATTAAATTTGTCGATCGATTTTTCTGAAATTTACATCAATTGAAGATTAGAAATTACTGTACATGTTGTATAAATTTGAGCTGATTCGGTGATGTAGTTCAAAAGTTACAGTTGAATGAATTTCGGCTATTCATCACACACACGCATCCACGCGCACACATACAACCGGATAATTGTTCTAACGCACTTTTCTCGACGTTTTGGAGCATTCTGAGTAATCTGACATAAAAATGTCGACATTTTTTTTTTCATGAAAACAAAGCTTTCTTTGAAAGCTATGAGGAAGCAAAAATGCATGCATATTAAAGGCACGAAAAGGATCATTTTGCATAGGACTGATTTCAAAATATTATTGTTTGAAAAGTATTTCAAATGAAGTTACAAGTGATAATTTTTGATTCTTAAATAGATATTCACAAAAAATAAAACAAGCAAAATTACATTTTGTGCAGTGTCTGATTAAGTAAGCAACATATTTAAAAAATTCGAAATAATTTAGCAATATTTTTTTATTATGAAAATGAGAGAAAATCGCAAATACTTCTCGATGGTATAAGAAATTTTCTTTGATCAAGAATATTTGTATAGATTTTTAATGAAGATGACAGATTTATTATATACACTGTAGCACCACTTAATTTTCCAAACTTTAGGGGTTTCTTAAGGGAAGACGCAAATAAAACCTTTTGACCAAAGTTCAAATGGTCATGAATGTTTGGTTATCGATATCAAATTATTTTGAAAAATCTACTGTTGACATTTTTTGGTAAAAACATGAAAAAAAAATTATGTTCGTCTTAAATCTTGCCGAAATAAAAAAAAAATTGGAATTGCTAAAATTATTTGGAAGGAGCGTTTTTTTTCCAACATTTTCTTACAAAATAAGGTAATTCAGTTTCATGGAGAAATGCTGGACTTTCGTTGCATCCTCTTAAGTTAATGCTATATTAAGCGTTGTCAGCGCGTTATTTACCAAAATAGCCGGTAACGTAACCGGTAAAAATAGGTACTGATATAATTTGACGATAAATTCGCAACGCTACTGAAAGCATATACATATGTTGATGGTCTTTATATCCATGTTAACTCTCACGGCCCGAAGTAAATTGGTCATCGCTAAAATTTTTTTTTTTTTCTTAAGGAGACCCGCGAGATGCACACACTGAAATAAATTATAGGTCTCATCGCGTACGCGCTTATGGGGCCTCGTGTAACGCACGTGTAGGACTGTAACCTCATTAAGGACCATTTTTCTTTTCAAATTCTTTTCATCTACTAATTTTCGTTATTCTTATTATAATGTACTACAAAAAGGGAGATCAGAATCTCTTATTACATTAGAATATGTGTGCACATTATTCATTTGATCCACCGATTACTTTGTGATAGTCACCGATCGAGTATATAATTACGTGTTATTATTTTTTTTGATGAATCTGAATGGCGTGATTATTCATTCCACGCAGTACGTCTCAGTTGTACTTCAGTCTGTTGAATGTGTTTCATCATTGTATAGACGAGGGAAAAGTCTCAATGGAAAAGTTCAGCCCATAAAAGATTGTGACGCTGATTGATTATAGGTTGAAAAAAATAATACATGAAAAATACCTCCAAGATAAAACAAATTCAATGAAGAAATAAAAAATTGAAGATGATACCATCTAAACAACAAATCGAAAACAATAAACCAGAACAAATATCTTATGGAAAAAATGTCACCGGAAAAATATCCAATGGTCAAAAATATTATGAAAAATATCCGGATAATAAAACGACCCAAAAAAAATATCAGATGAGAAATACTTTCCAGAAAAAATATACAATGGAAAAAAATACTTGGAAAAATATTCGAATGAAAACGACTCCAAAAAAAAAATCCAACGAGTAAAAAATTTCCAGGAAAAATATTCAGTGAGAAAAACTGCCCAAGAAAAATATGCGGACGGAAAAAAAATTATGTGTAAGTACAAAAGGTCGAAAATAAAAACCATTGTGTAATATTCGATTCTTCATATACATTTTTCATTTGCGCGCTATCAAAGAAAACAGAAATCGAATGTTTTATCTTTCAAGTGCGTGTGCGTATTACGTATGTGAAAAACGATATCATTGCAACAAGATAACAATAAGTGAAAATAATTTCTACGAATTTCCTCTGTCGGAATTTGCTGTTTTCCTAATCCCGTTCTTTGGTTTTTTTTTTAAATTAAATAACCCAATGTCATTGCTATTTACAATTCGTAAATTTCTAAATTGTGTATGTATGTGAGCCTAGTAAAATTAGTCCTCAGAAAATTGACCCCGAAAATTAGCCTTTAGAAACAATTACCTCATTCATTTTCTGAATTATTTGTTTCCCCCCATTCTTGTTTATTATTTCGGGGACCAATTTTGGGGGGAGCTTATTTTTGTATTGCCGTATATATATATATATATATATGTACCCTCCCCCCGAAATAATATTATTTTAATATGTCATGATCTTTCATATCAATGTTGAATAACCACATATTATTTAACAGAGAATGTTATTGTACGTTTTTTCCAAGGTTCATCCGAGTTTTACAAGAGCGAGACGGAATGGGAAATTTTTTACTTTCACTTGTAACGCCTTAGTACTTGTTTCCATGTATTATGTCTCATTTTGTCCGTTTTTTTTTTCCAATGATATTCATGTCATCCCGATTTTTTTTGCAGCGGTGAATTTTTGCCCGGATTTTTGTTTGTCATGCTTTATTTGTGATTCTGCCCTCAAGTTTTTTTTTTCTCGATTCCAATACATTATGAATCATAATCAGCTTCTAGGATTGGCTAATACTGTACATGTTGTTTAAATTTGAGCTAATTCAAACGAATAGTTTAGTAGCTACAGTTAAGGTAGTCCGCCTGTACGGTCTGACGCCGTATAAGTTCGAGGGAGAATTAAACAAAATTTACGAACAGTTCTCGATGAGATATAAATCTGAAAAAAAACGAGCGTAGACAAAATGCTGAAAAGGCTATTTTGGCATAATAATAATTGAAAAATGTTGTTGACAAATTACTTGAATAAATAATAGTGCAACAAATTACCCGGCAACCTAACTTTTCTTTGTTATGTAAAACATTTGTTTATTTTTCTAAATACGTATGTATTTTTTCAGATTTTTTCTTATTTTTAATTTTACACTCGGAAAAACGGTCATTTTCAAACATCAGATAAAATTCTAAAAAAATCCACACGTATTCAGGAAAATAAACAAATCATGTTCATAACAAAAAAAAGTTAGGTTGCCGGGCAATTTGTTGCACAATTATTTATTTTAGTAATTTGTTAATAACATTTTTTAATTATTATTATGCCGAATTAATCTCTTTAGCATGTCCCATATAGTTGATTTTTTCCAGATTTTTATTTCTTCGAGAACAGTTCGTAATTCTGTCTCGATTTCGCTCGAACTTAGGCGATGTCAGACAATACAGGAGGACTACCTTAATACATTTTGTCCTTCCATCACACACATATACATATGGGCAATTGTTATATCTTTGGTCTACCTCTAAACAGCATCCACAATTATCTTTAAACATTTTTTTAACAATTTTTATACTCATGATTATTTATAATGAAAATGTTGGTAATTTTTTTGAATTTGTCAAAATTCTCATAAATCCTGATTCAGATATTAATATTTTTAAGCTTAGGTCCAAAATAGACTGAACCTCGTTTCTATTTTTCCGAAACATAATTGAAACAAATAGATGCGTATATGTATCAGACTTAGAAAAAAAGTTTAACATTTTTTTGGAGCAATTATTTTTTATTCATTTTTTTTTTTCAAATTTTATATTTTGATTTTTTCGCTTATTTATAACGAACATATTAAGGACATAATTTCAAAGCTGAGAAGATTCACAAAAATGCTGCATTCGAAATAAAGAATTTGAAGGCACGATTGATTGAATTTTTGTAAATCTTAAAAAATTCTCTGAAATCCTGAAATATACATATATGAGAGCGGTGGCTTGGAGTGAAATAATTCTCACGCATATAACTTTTTCAATTTTCGTTTTGGAAAAAATTCGTAAAAAGTGGAAGCGACGTCCAACCCACTCAGGGTTTAAGCTCAAAAATATTGGTATCTGATACAGGATTCATGAGAATTTTGTCAGAATAAAAAAATGCCTTCAATATTTTCGTCATAAATAATAATTAGAATATAATCTATTAGCAAAAAATCTAATAAGAATTGTGATTCTTATTGGAGATAGAACAATAGAATAAAAAATCGGAGATGAAATCCAAGAGATCGAGGGTCAGACTCAGGTCAAGTTGGTATGGAATGTCCCATATCCATACATCCAGACAATTTTCCTAGACTTTTTCTCATGTTTCTCATTTTTTCCATCAAAACAGAACTTTCTGTACGAGGGAGCAAAAAAAGCTAGGAAGTTGAACTTTGCGAATTACTTTCTCATTATTTTCAAATTTTTTTTCACAAAACTACCTTTATTAGGATGTACGATAATCGATTTTGGCTTTGTCATAGAGGGAGCTTTGTAAAAAAGTAGAACCTTGCAAATTGCTTCCTCATTATTTTTTGCTTTCTACAAAGCTACCTCTATGAGGAAGTATGTTAATTAATTTTGTCTTCCTCATAGAGGAAGCTTTGTAGGAAGCAAAAAATAATGAGGAAGCAATTTGCAAGGTTCTACTTTGCAGGCTTGTTTATACTCGGAAGACATTTTTATAAAAATTAAAAGTGACGTAAAGTTTTTACCGCTTGACCGATTTGTGTAGAATTGTTACTCAAAAATTGTGTACTGATAGTCCATATGTAAACTAAATCGAAACCCGATACCTAGTATCGAACGAGATTTTTCAAATAATTCAAAATGCCACAAAATTTGAACTACTCGACCGATTGGTATCAAATTTGTACCAACTATATTTTTAAATGGTCGTCCAAGTGTGAAGAAAATTTGAGATAAATCTGTGGAAAATTTCGAAATTTTTTTTTTTTGTAAAAGCTTTTTTTCTTTTTGTTCACAAAAATCGAAATTTTCTGACATGTCCAGACCAAACTAGACCAAAACCTTAATTGGAAATCAGTAATTGTGAAATCATATCGGCAATTGCAGCCGGATATCTCAGAATTTGCATGAGTTATAGTATTTGCAGACATTAAAAAAAAATTTAATGTGTAATAAAATCATAACGGCTTGACAGATTCTCGCAAAAATTATTGCACATAATTTTTCACGGCAAGTCCCTTTATGTGCAAAATTTCAGCCCGTTGCCTCTTCAATTGCGAAAGTTATTGCGTGAAAACGATTTTTTTAGTTTTGAAATTGGTGCAGAAAACAAAAATTGTCAACCGATTCGCGTTAAATTGGGTATCCTATGATAGCCCTTGCGTACAAAATTTAAAGAGCATTCATCGAAAATTGTGACAGTTATCGTGTAAACAGCGAAATGTGCGCGCGCGCCCACACACACACACACACACACACACGCGCGCGCGCGCGCGCGCGCACACACACACAAATACAGACATTTCGCGGAAACGACGTTTCTCGACGTTTTGGACCATTCTAAGTGTACTGACATGAAAATCTCGAAAGAATTTTCTACCAAAACAAGGCTTCCTCTATGAGGAATCAAAAAACCAAAAATAATGAGAAAGCAATCGGCAAAGTTAAACTTTGCGACTTTATTTTGTATCAAAGTTAATTTTCTGGAAAATTTGAACCGAATAACAAATTATGACGAAACTATATCTCTATTATTGCTGAATACTACGGACTTCATGTATAAAATTTGAGTTTGCTATCTTATGTTTTTTCTCAAGTTAACGCAATAACATTATTTTTTCCGAAAGTTGGAATTCTGAGAAATTTGAACATTGGAGATTATGACGAATCTATATATTAATTATCGCTCAATAGTACCGATTTCATATATGAAATTTGAGTTCGTTATCTCGAGCTCTGCGAAAGTAAACGCGAAAACGAGAATTTTTCGAAAATTTCAAAACGCCATAAAATCGAAGCCCTTGTTTGATTTTGGTCAAATTCAATACCAAGCAACATAATACCGACACGCTTAAAGAATTATTTTGCGAAATATGGTCATTTTCACGAAAGCTAGAGCGCGTGAATCCTTTTTCTTTAAATTCCAAAAATTATAATATCAAAATTTCGGCATACATTTCGAAAAAAAATAACGTAAGTCCAAGATAAGCTGCTGCTTCACTTGTGTACTAAATTTCAGTTCAATCGGTTGAACGGTTCTCGAGTTAGCGGTGATTGAAATTTCGAAACACGCACGGACACACGGATACTTTTTCTAAACCACTTTTTCTAATGTTTTGGAGCATTCTGAGTGTACTGACATAAAAATGTCAACAAAAAAATGTTCATGCAAACAAAACTTCCTCTATGAGGGAACAAAAATTATGGCAATTAATAAAATCTTAGATTTTCCCAGAGCAATCATTAATAATATTACTGAGTACTAGACATTTAATGAAGCCGAGTGTTGCTGACAGTACAGACTGTCGTTTTGCCTTACGGGTGCTCATTATGAATTTTATAGTGTTCTTAATAACGCTCGAACGGATCCCCAGCGTTTCGCGAATATTTCGCATCGTATTTCGTCCAATTAAGTATACCAGCACGAAGTACAACAGAAAAGCGAATTCGCGGAGAAGGGTTTCATGATGAGACTCTCACGGTGAAGACAAAAATCCGATAAATATTCCGGACAGAACGTTCCCGTTAATTTCTTGGAAGCAACTACAATTACAGTTATAAATGCGTGCACCTTTGATCAATACTCAACTTTCATTCGCATTTTATGCGAATGTCCCGAGATTAAGAAATTCTGAGGTGATATGTATTTTTTATTCGTAAATATTTTATCATGTCTCCTTTCCTTTATATTTGTTATTAGTTCGATTCTAACAAATGTTTTATTCGTGATAACTTTTTTTCCGTGTAATGATATTTTTAAATAGGACAAAAAGTTTACTGTAGTATGTAAACATATCCATATCAGGGTTTGTCTATTTGGTTGTTCGGAGAAAGACTTCGTTTTCGGGAGAAAAAAGTTTTTTCTTCTCGAAATATACAATTTTATGCCTGGTGTGTGGCTGAGAGTGCGGAAAAATCGCTTTTACGCCCTAGTGCGAAAAAGTAGTTTTTTTCATCCTAGTGCGAAAAAGTCGTTTTTTTTTCATCCTAGTGCAAAAAAGTTGCCTCTGCTCCCTATTGCGGAAAAGTCGCTCTTTTACTCCAGTCCGAAACAGTGGCGTTTGCGCCTTAGTGCAAAAAGGTAGCTTCTGTGCTCTAGTGCGAAAAGGCAGCTTTGGCTCTCCAGTGCGAGAAAGTAGCTTTTCCGATCTAGTGCAAAAAGGAAGATTTTGCGCTCTAGTGCGAAAAAGCTACTGCGGCATTGTGTATATACGTAGTTGTTTTTTTATGCACAATTTGAAAAAAAACAAAAGATTGTCACTTGTTACAAGAATAAAAAGCGGGCCTTTTTCTGCATGTGTTCAAAAGTAGTATTTTTCAACATTGACGAGAATTTTTTTTTTTTTTATGTTCAGGTGGATTTGTGGTTCGAGCCGTGTATTCCGATCACACGAACAAAAAAAGCGAAAAAGTGCTTTTTTTCAGACGAAGGGTTGAAGACATAAAAGTATATAACTTTTATTCTATTCGGCTAAAGTATCAAATATTGATGAAAATTGTATTATAGTCACTAAGTATACCCGCACGGAGTTAAAAAAAAAACGCAAATTCGTGGAGAAGGGTTTCATGATGAGACTCTCACGATGGCGACAAAAAAAACGATAAATATTCCGAACAGAAAGTTCCCGTTAATTTCTCGGGAGCAACTACAATTACAGTTATAAGTGCGTGCACCTTCAATAAATACTTAACTTTCATTCACATGTTATACGAATGTCGCGAGATTAAGAAATGCTGAGGTGATGTGTTTTTTTTATTCGTAGATATTTTGTCATGTCTCGTTTCCTTTCTATTCTTGATTAATTCGATAAATACGTAGAAAAATAATCAAGTAGTAAGAGCAAAACTTTTTCTGTACTAACAAATTTTTTATGTCACTTCCTAATCATTTTTTTCGTCTCATGATATTTTTAAATAGGAAAAAAAAGTTTATTATAGTGACGTACCATTTCGATTATAAATTTTGTCTATTTTTTTGTTTGGTGAATAGTTTTTTAATAATATTTATGCCAGCATGAAAATGCATTGACATTTTATTAAGACCGGAAATATATAGACAAGTGTTCGTCAATTGATTCTTTGAAAAATGTTAATAGGGACAATCATCGGTAATTTTAATTCTCATGGGATTTTCAATGGTTTTTGGAAGAAAAAAAACATGCATTTTCGTTTTTGTATTATTTTTATGGAAAAAAAGTCAGATTTTTTCCCCGAACTTGTAAACTATTCGATCGAATCAGCAGGAATTCAACCAACACGCACAGTATTTGCTAATCTTCAATTGAAATCAATTTTCTAAAAAAACTCTTAACGCATTTCCGTTAAACAAACAATTTTAATTTTGCAAAGAGTACGTAAGCGCTTTAGCTCGAGCGAATTTTCAGTTATCGGGCTTAAACTTCGTATAAAAATTGCAAAACGTGATGCGACCTTTGCTATCGAATTTGGGCCAAATCGGTAAAGCATTTCGCTTTATATGCCATTTTGAAATTTTCGAAAATTTGTTGTTTTGCTCTAACTCGGGTAAAATTAGAAAAAAATAGACTAAACATTTTTTACACAGCTAAAATAGCATTGAGCCCTGCTACATACAAAATCTGGTGATGATCTGTAAGCTGTTCGGATTTGACGTGATTTGAATTTTTCGAAAATTTTGGTTTTCGTCAACGTGTGATAAAACTGTGTATGACAAACAACCTATGACCAAACTGTATTTCATGATGACTCATATTTTTATAAATTCGAGACTTCCAAAGGTATTTAAAATAAGGATGTAAAGTAGAACTTTGCAAATTGCTTCGTCAATAACTCTCATTTTTCGCAAAGTTCCCTCTATGAAGAAACCAAAAATAAAAGCTTATTTAAAATAAAGGACTTATCCATTGCCTTACCAATATTATTTTTATATTCAATTCAAATTAATTGATGCGAGGCCAATTCAAAAAACCATTTGAAAAGAAAAAGAATTTTCAATCGAATGAATAAACCTTAATTATAAGTTGGAAACAATTTTGCTCTAATTTAAAAATAACTGATGTCGATAAGCTAAAATTTATTCTTTATAATACATTTTTAAGAAAACTACACTGAGATGTTATTGCTCGCATTTTTTTTCTTAATTCTACAAAAAACAATCCACAAATTCGTCTCCCCGAAAAAAGCGACCAAGCTTTTTGGTAAACCCTGCAAAAAATGCAGGGCTTACGAAAGCATTTCTCCCGCGCTTATATTTCCCACGATCTTTTTTTCCCTCGAACGCTCATTTTAAAGCTGTTCTACCTATTTATAATTCCGGCCTTTAGATTTAAGTTTTTCTCAAGGACAAGTAGCTGACACACACACACTCACCTTCTAAACTATGTCACTGAAAATTCTTCTGTGCCGTTTTTATGGTTGCAGAAACGTCCGAAAGTAGTGACAATCTCGCACTATAAACACACGCTTAACTATTTTTTTATTTTTTAAATATCTATATTTTAGTGAAAATGATATTGGGAAAGTTTCTTTGAATTTGTCACTTGCTTGAAAATCGTAAGGAAATCTTTTTTGTTGTAGTTAATAGATGCATATAAGTGGAAAATCGTAAGAAATAAATATTTGAGTGTGTGGTTTTTGTATACACTTGCTGTGTAGCGCCGCCAAGGGTGCGACGTCATAACCAAACGCGACAGTAGTCGAAGAGGAGCGCGGGCAGACTGAGACTTGCGTTTCGTTTCATTGAGTCGGCGGTCACAAGAAGAACACGTACGAGCGGGGAGTCTCGGCGAAAACTCGACTTCGTCGCACTTGTCGTCGTCATAGTATTCGTAGTTTGTGGCGCATGTCCTAGTAAAGCTCAACGACGAGGAGACCATGCTATTGCAGAGATACTCTCACGCACCCGAGATTTTCTTTTACCACCCACATGTTTACTAAACAACCCTTTGACCGTATATGCAAATAGGCTAATTCAGAAATGGCAAAAAAATCAGAAAGACCATTCTGAAAATAATGTAATCTTGAATCTTTGTTTAAACAGGAGAAGAAATTATCATATATCATTTTACTCATTCATTTGATATGGATTTATTCACGGTATCAGGACTTTTACGTAAAGAGTTCTAGAAGTGTGAATATGATTGAATAATGAATGTAACATGTGTTCAGTACTTTTTAGTCTTGTGTGCAGAAAAGTGCAGTTTTTAGATATTGTATTAAAAAGCTAAAGTAAGCTAAAAAGTAGCTTTTAGTTGTTGTACTAAAAAGTGCAGTTTTTAAATGTTGTATTAAAAAGTGGAGTTTTTAGTTGTTGTACTACAAAGTGTAGTTTTCAGGTGTTGTACGAAAACTTGCAGTCCTCCGATGTACCAAAATATGCATTTTTCAGATGTTGTACTGAAAAGTGCAGTTTTCAGATGTTGTGCTGAAAAGGGCAGTTTTCAGATGTTGTTCTGAAAAGAGCAGTTTTTAGATGTTAAGCTAAAAAAAATTATTTTGTGTACACCCAGGAGAAAGACTTTGTTTTCCGCAGTAAGGAGCGTTTTCTCCCCGAAATATACAATTGGATGCCTACAGTGTGGCAAAAAGTGTGAAAAAGCAACTTTTGCGCCGTAGTTTGCAAAAAAGGTGTAAAAAAGTAGAAAGTGCGGCATTGAATATACGCGTCGATTTTTTGTATGCTTAATAAAAAATACTTTTGTGACATGCTACAGGCACAAAAAGCGTGACTTATCGTGCATGTGTTCTAGAGTAGTACATTTCAACACTAAAGAGACATTTCGTTGTTTTGAAAGCGTGGATTTGCGTGTGTTTCAATCACACGAACTAGAAAAAAAAATTCTCAATAGTTGAATAAAAATTTACCCAAAATTTCTTGCAAAAAGTGCACTTTTCGGGACGAAGGGTTGAAAAGAAAAATATGTATAACTTCTATTCTATTCGGCTAAAGTAGTATCAAATATTGATAAATATCGTCTTAAAGTAATATTTTATGCTTTCTTATTTTTTTACGACAAGTGGTTTCATTTAGTACCCATTTGTGTTTAACTTTTTTTTTTGTCGGTGCATTTCGTAAGATGTCTTTTTTATGACTGAAAGCAATATATTTATGATACTTATCTCGCTCCAGAGTGGTCAGGATGTGCGCCCGATGTTGACGTATGTCAATCAAAATATTTTTCGTTACAGCTGGCGTTTACTTTTCTCATAATCCTATTTGAAATTATTTTCATGAGGTGCGAGAAGAGGTAGCGGATACCACGCGAGGTGAACAAAGTTTGCGACATCTTGTGGCTAGTCTACAAGCTGTCATCGTCACTGTAACAACATTCTCCGACTTACCAACAGCCAATCAGCTTCAAATTTTTATAACATATCATCAGCGCCCCCTAACGGATGATATCATATATTGAAATATCTCATAAACGGAAAGGTAGAACATTATGAATTTTATTGTCGAATCTCCCTTTTTCGCTCTTTTAAAATGCTCTCGGCGTTTAGTTAATTGTTACTTCACTCTTTGTTTAATTTATGGCGCTCCGGATTTTTACATTATGGCGTATAAATACAATACAATATTTCTAAAGTTTCATCACTCCAAAAATATATTTGAAAAGAAATTGCCATAGAAAGAAAAGTATGGTGCATTTGGGGATCGAACAAAGTCTACAAAAAATTACCAGCCAAATCGGAGAGGTCGAGGGCAAATCCTGGTCGGAACGAGTTCAATTGCCCCACATACACAAATACATCCGGATATTTTTTCCAAATGTCATTTCTCGACGTTTCGGAACATTTCGAGCGCGTTTACATGAAAATTGAGAAAAAAAATTACGAAAACAAAGCGTTTTTAAATGAAATGATTGCCAACTTCGCAGCGATCTATTTAACCGACCTGCTCCACATTCAAAGATCGGCGATAATCTCGATGCTGCGAATCGGGCTTTGTCTGTAATACGTGCCGCATGACTAATCATGTCAGTAAATAACGAGTGCTATTATCAGCGTTTTATTCTTCAGCAATCTCATCCTCATTCCTTTTCGCTGTTCTAGGATATTCAAATAGAAGTGATTAGAGCGCGTGTATGAGTCGCTGGCATTGTGACACACTTCCGATGCTCCGCATCGCCGCCCAGCGGCGAAAAATTCCAACACATAAACACATCCTCGTGCATAGTCTATAGTTGTGTTCTGATTAGTGACTTGTGACGATTGTAGTAGTAGTATCGTCATGACACTGTAATACGGCGTGCGTTTGACAGTGAGACATTCGTGCGCTAGTCCAAGCACTTTTCGGAACGCGATGCAACGTTCGCAAATGTCAGCATATACAATTAGTACTAAATGATACAAACGAGCGCGTTTTATCATCACAGTTCATCAGTTTGTCCTCGATTGACGGACACATGATCACTCGACGTTCTGCTGTCAAGGATATGATAGCGAAAAAGCATAAAATATTATCTACTTATGTACGCCCATCGTAAATACAGGTACGTAATACAATCTACATGTTTATATGTCTGTAGATTTATATATATATTAATAAATTATAAGTGAAAAGAGAACCTTTTTTGTCAATTAACGTATATATATTCTATTATGCGAGACGAAGGTTATAATTGTGAGTCCTATTGTTTGTTGACGTTTCGGTAACAGTTTCGAGTTCGTGGTGTCTTATTTTCTGGCGAGTTTGACGTAACAATAGGGAGAGGGGCAGGAAAGGGGGAGGAACTGTCATATTGATACGTAAACACTTGGTGAATTATTATTGAGTAATTTGAGGATGAGTGATTCAGTGAGTTATGTAAATATAATTGGGAAAATGAAGGTTGAAATTGTAGAATTTTGAAAGAGGTTTGTTTTGTGTTGGACCAAAATTGTTTGGTTAGGAGTGAAAAAATGTAAGAGGTGAAATTGGCGATATTTGGTTATTGGTTTTTATTATGGGTTGAATTGATTCGTGGTGTGTGAAAAAATATGTGCTGTGAATGCTTAGATAAAGGATTTTTGGTATGTGGCAAAAGTATCTGAGTATCATAATTCAGATGTTAAATTTTTTGTTTTTGCACTGTTCAATTTTGTTTAAAAAGATGGGTCTAATATTGTTAAATAATTGTTAATTGTGGGAATTATAATTTTCTCTGAGAAATTTTGTTCTACCAATTAATCTCAAAAATTATATTAAATTTAATACCAAGAAAATATTGTTATAGGTCAATAAAAATTAATAGTTATTTTTGCTATTTACGATAAAATTTTTTGGCCAAAGTGTCAACAGCATATATTTTTTCATATAATGGTAGGAGGCAATTAAGATGTTCATTAATGAATATTACCAACTTTGAACAGAAACTCTTATATTAACAGAGCACATTTTGAAACAGATCATGGCCTATTTTTTATCTAACATAATTTTTTTACTGGTTGAAAATATGAAATATTGTCTTCAAGTCCTCTAACAAGATATAAATTGCTCTAAACCCAATAATTATGTTGACAATATTCATTTTAATACATCGCTCATTTGGAGTTATAGAATAAAATAGGAAAATTCATACAGTTGTTTGTTCTGAATCACAGACAGAGTAGATCATAATCTCAGTACCAAAATTTTTATTGGCTCATAACTAATATTTTTCAGGTAATTAAAAAAAATTGTTGTATCTTTTGAAAATATTTATGATGACTGCTTTTTTAAAGTGCACAATTATTCTGTTGAGCATACAAGTATCTACATTTTTTTTTTATATAGCTGAATAAAACCAAGGAAATGTACTCAATATATATATACAAAAAAATTCACACTAATAGAAATAATATTTTCTCACTGACTGTTTAAGGTTTCATCCGAGAATAATAAGGTATATCTTGAAAAAAGTAATATGCCTTCATTTAAATAAGCACAAAAACTTCAGAAGTGTAGTAATATTGCTGCAAAATGAACGAGGATAATCACATAAAGGAGCAGTGGCAACTTCTGCAGAGTCTACGATCCACAGTAGAAGGTTTACTAGTATACGGAGTTTCCAATGTTTGGAATGTATATGGAGGCCTAAACAGATTGCACAGTGTGATAGAACAGATTTTTAAACATGGGTGCAGAATTTTTGATCCTCTTGTGAGTGGAGATTCATGTATTTTCAATCTAAATAAATCTAATAAAAAATCTTATTGAAACATTTTTATTCTCTTATTCATATCAAAGGGTGAACCAGACTGTTGGGTCTTCATACAAGGATTAAATTGGCTTCAACCGGCACTGGCAGTATCTCCGGATCCTGGCCAGTATGATGATTATCTGGCCAATTTACCGGCAAGAATAGTGTCGCGTAAAGATATACTCTGGATGTACAAAAGGTAATCGCAATTTACGTTAGTTAGTACGAATTCTATGAATGATTGTGAAAAATTAATCTGTACTTAAATTTAATATTGACTAAAATGCAGATATGTGAATTATATAAGCGAGGCATTCCACAGAAGTTCACCTTTTCCTTTTATTTTTTTTTCTTATGATTTGAAGAAACATCATTTTTATATGTATTTAAAGAACTACATGTATATGTTTATTCATTCATTCATTTATTCATTAATGAACGGATGAAAGTCGAATTGCCGGGTGATATATCATATCATCTACAAAATCGCTCAATTTAATGTCAGTTGCATACATAAAGAGGAAAACGTGCGATAAATCGAGGTTTTTTATCTGAACAGTCTAACAGATTGACCAAAGTGCAGCAATATTCTCTATATATATAAATTGATATATATATATATATATATATGTTTTTCATTACAGTTTGGAAAATCATTCATTGTCACAGAAATTATCGTGGCTTTTATCGGACAAAGAACATTTGCTATACTGTTTGGAGCCATGGGCTTTTCTGTGCCAAGAAAGTTTAGCCGAGGCGACTCTTATTTGTTTAAGAGCTGTAGAACGAAATCAAGCTGCACTACTCACGGAAATCGATCCATCTTTGGTAACGTCCTTACACGTTAATTACAATAGTACTCAAATTGCAGTTTAAAAAATTCCGAAAAATTTTCAATTAGAAACTTTTATAACAATTGAATGTGTTATTTAATTTTTCTGCTTCGAAGTTTTGCCAAAAAATTTAACATAAAAAAACCAATCATCAGATTTTTTCGCGAAGCTTTAATTCAAATTTTCAAAAATACAAATATCTCGAATCTCTTCTTTTGAGCGCTCAAAAAATAATTACCAAATGAAAATGTTGTGCGAATTGATGAATCTTTCAGTTTCTTCCCGGCGGCCGTTTTTTAAAAAACAGCCCAAAAAGACATCGACGCTCTGCTTCGTATCCGATTAATTTCGGAAATACAAGAACCGAGTCTAAGTTTCCTACAAAAGACGATTGCGACGACAACAAGAGCGAAGATGGCCAAGTTGTGTCGCAGGAGCTCGAAAACACCGAAAAACGAGCGGAAGACAATGTGGATGGGCCGAATAGTAGCAAAACCATGACAAGCGATAATGCGGAAGCAAGAGAAAATGGAATATCCCTAAAATCCTGGAACAGTTTGCCAGTTTTGTGCAAAGATCATGAGATTTGTCAGAAAAGTTGCGCCTTGCCGCTGTCTGCATTTATGGCGATTAATCGGGTGGACGAAAGCACGAGCGTTCAAGTTCCTCGTACGATCGAATTATCGGAAGTAATTAAGGTCGATTATTCGGAAGTGAAGCAATCGAACTTAACGCCCAATATTTACGGAAAGCCGAAGAAGCCAAAAACGCCTTTGCGAAAACAAAGATCAAAATCGAAAAACTCTGTCGCCAAAAACATCGTTCACAAAAATAGCAGCGGAAGCTCCGACACTTTGAATTACGAGGACACAGCGAGAACGTCGATAATGGAAAATATCGGTCGAGCTACTCAAGACATCGGCAAATTTCACGCGGAAATTTCGGCTAGTGAAAGTATCAAGATTGAAACGCACCAGAAAACCAGACGAAAAAGCTTCTTTTCCTCTTCGGGATCGGCACCCGAATTTTCCGGATCTTGGAGCATCGATGGACAGAAAGATATTCGAACGCCTAAAAAAAGTTTTATGGAGGATGGCGGCAGTAGTGTGCAACCTATGGCCACTGGATACTTTCCTCGACCTTTAGAAGGACAGAGTTTAACGAGTTTTTTGTCATCCTCGCAATTTTCACGAGCCAATGCTGAATTGGACAGAGAGAATGCGCATTTCAGTATTTCCGAGGCAATGATCGCCGCTATTGAACAGGTTTGTTTCCGTTCCTTGAATTATTCATTCCAGCGATGTCAGTTTATTAAATATTGCTTTCTCACTGATTGCTACGAAAATTTAATCATCCATAACTCAAGAATAGTTTTTGCTGTGAAGAAGAAATTTTGCACGAAATTATTATAATTTTGCTTTCTCATAGAGGAAGTTTTGTTTTCGTAAAATTTTTTTTTTTTCGAGATTTTCATGTTACCATACTCAGAATCACCTAAATCACCGAGAAAAGTGGTCTAGAAAAAGTGTGTGTGTGTGTGTGTGTGTGTGTGTGTGTGTGTGTGTGTGTGTGTGTGTGTGTGTGTGTGTGTGTGTGTGTGTGTGTGTGTGTGTGTGTCCATATGTTAATTGTCCATAACTGACCAACGGCAAAATGGAACGAATTTAAATTTGGCGCGCAACTAGAGTATTCACTCCTCTGTGATTGACGTGATTTTTAATTAAATGTATCAATGTATATAGATTTTATAGAATTTTTAATTTTTCAAAAAAATGTGATCGCTTTTTTACAAATAAAGACACGTCAAATTATGTTTGGTATTGAATTTCAGCGATAATGGTAAAGCGGTTCCGATTTTATAGAATTTTGAATTTTTCGAAAAAACAATTTTTTTCTCTAAATCACGTCGAATTTCAACAAATGAACCAACATGTTCTACAGTCGAAAAATATCATACAGCCCTGTTACGTACAAAATTTGGTGCCGATCGGTAAAGTCGTTCGGATTTTATAGCATTTAAATTTTTTTTATAAATGTACATTTTCGATCACAACTTCTGCAAAAGTTAAGAGAGTAAGATAAAAATTTGTACTTAATCAAAATGCGATGTGAGGGTATTTTAACGGCGTTTCATAGGTGCACACAATATGGATAATTAAAGAGAAAAAAAAATATGCGAAGTAGAACTTTGCACATTGCTTCCTCATATAAAATTTAAAGACAGCTGTAAAGAGGATATTTTTAAAGTTCAATTTTTAATTGTCTACCTCTATGAGGAAACCAAAATGATTAATAAATGTCTTCCTCATAAAGGTAGGTTTGTTAAAAATTGAAATTTTAAAATATCTTCTTTACAGCTGCCTTCAAATTTTATATGAGGAAGCAATGTGCAAAGTTCTACTGTGCATATTGTTTTGTTTCCTCATAGAGAAAGATTTGTTTTCGTGATTTTTTTTTTTTTTTTTCGATATTTGCATGTCTGTACACTCAGAATGGTCCAAAACTTCGAGAAAAATGATTTAGAACAAATTTCTGTATGTGCGTTCTGTGTGTTCTGTACATACGTATGTTACACGCTTGAAAAACTTAAACCGTTGTAACTCATGAATGACTTGAGATATCGAGCTGAAATTTTCACCATCGATAAAGGGGTCAATCATCATTGTTCATACAAATTCTTGTTAAAATCCCCATGATTTTTACATTTTTACGTGATTTTGAATTTTTTTCAAGAATGTTCGTTAACGCGATAACTCTTTTAATTGTCGAGATATTGAGCTCAAAATTGGTGTGAATGTCAGCTTTTATGCAGCGGTGATTCCTATCGAATTTGGCTATGATTAATTGAAGGAAACGATTTTTTTTTTGCTTAATCGGTTCAAATATAAGATTGTGTGGAAAAGTGACGAAAATTAAACATAATTAAAGAGAATCAATAACTCCTTCAGTTGAAGTGTAATCGACAATTACGGCTGATCGACGAAACCGTTGATGAGAGTGATGAGGAAATAAACAATTTGAAGCAACGAATACGACTTAGAAGACGCCAGCGACAAATCGAGCAAAGGAAAGGCAATTGGAGTCGCGAACTTCTGAGCGACGGAAAAACAGATAGTACGTTTGCTGAATATTATTTGTGGCTACAAATCTGTAGAGAAATGATGCCGTAAATTATATTTCGACAAAAAACATTATTTTAATGGATATTGCATTAATTCAGCTACAACTACGGATCAAAGTGTGAGTCCGCTGTCGAGTTCACCGGGCACGTCTTCCGACGTTATTTCAACGGACGGAGTTGAAGAAATTGAAATAGACGATGCACGAAATTTGTCACAACTCCGATCTTCGGGTATGTACAAAAATACAGAGTTACTAATGAGCGGTGGCGTTTTTTTTTTCTAGTAAAATGGAAAGTTCCCTGATATAATGTTTTTATATTTCTGAAATTTCACATACTTTTGCATCAAACGATGTTTCTATGCTATAGAGTAGTGATGTAAAATGAAAGTCACATCTGGCATCTATATAGTTGTGCAATGACGGTCACATTATTGTCATACCATCACTATAAATGTGACATGACGAAATGCATTTGGGAAATTTTTTTTAACGATATCAATTGTTTTCGAGCATTCGGGAAATTCTACAATCTTCAGAGAAATTGAGATCCACTGATATTCAAGAAAGGTATCCTGATTTAAAAAATTAAAAATCAAATTGCGACATATCAAAAAGAAAAAATGTGGAAAAAATAGTAAATATTGAGATCACATTATCGCATGGGACTCAAAAATCATATTTTAAATCATAGAATCAGTGTGAATTTTTTCAAGTTTTTAAAAAAAGCGTTTTTGAAATTTGTTTTTTTTTTCGAGGATTTAAAAATGTTGATGGTGGTAAAACAATGAAAATGAAAAAAATTCCAAGGCCTTTGTGGGTCGGTAATAATATCATATTAAAAAATAAACAAAATCGATGAGGGTGAGGATCATGGGCTGCTGATTTGACGTGAAATGCGCCATATAGATGTAAATGACGGTAACGTGACGGTCATTCGCATCACTACTATAGAGGCTATAGAAAAATAAAAAAGTCAATCGGATGAAATTGACTTTTATACTCAGTTAATTTTTTTGAAACTGAGCATGTAGTATTTTTTATCAAATGTTAATAATAACAGGAGAGCTGATTATACGAAGTTTTTTCGATCGGATATTTACGGGCTATTGATGCCTTCAATATCAACGCGAATGATACTAGAGATTTAAGATTCAAACGTTCTAATGCAGAACAGGTGTTACAGATAATTTATTGTCTCAGGCGTGTCTATGTCAATGGCATCGTTGTATTCGGATGCAGATCTTTATCGTGCGTCACCGCGACAAGGAGCCGAGACAACGTTGACCGATAGCATTATTTCTGCGGAGGGCGTCGCTTTGTCTCTCATAAGTAAATTCAGCGAAAGGCACTTGCCTCGAGCCAGTGAATTAGAATGGCTTGTTTCTGAAAAGGATGCTCCTCAACAGGTACGCAGCTTAACAATAGTTCTTTATTTTTTTTATGTCATCATATGCAAAGTATTAAAAACGACGAAAATTGGAAATCGACTGAAAATTAACTGAGGGGTTTTGTTTAGTAACGTTTATTTTGCGACATCTTCGAATTTTCACATCACATTTTTTTTGTGCAGTTGCTGCCGTTACCAAGGAATTGGTCGGCTAATCGCGACGACGGACAGAACGAAGAAATAAGCCATGTTATTCCTCTCCGTGGAACAATAGAATGGGCACCTCCACGACCACAAATCATATTTACACCTCACCCGCAACCAGCGTGAGTAAACCATCAATCTTATGAGGCATTTCACCTAGTTTCGACCTAAGTCTCACTTTTGACCCTTCTGATTGGGTCTGTGATTTTTTGTATGATTGACATAAATCCAAAAAGCACTATTTTAAATTATTTTGGTTATATATTTTGGAATATCGACAATTTGCTTGAACAAATTATCAAACGACACTTTTTTTAAATCTGAAAAAATCCTCAAACACCTTTTTGTGGAAGTACAAAAATGTGATTAACAATCTGACCCATGACTCCTCTGATTGGATCTGCGATTTTTTACATGATTGGCATAACTCCAAAAAGCAGTATTTTTTAATCATTTTGCTTTTACATGTTGAAATATATACAATTTGTTCGAACAAATTATTAAACGAACTTTTCTTTACGTTGAAAAAAATACTAAAACACCTTTTTGCGAAAACAAAAAATGTTGTTTATCAAGCCGAAGTGGACCCACGATTCCATTTATTTTTTTCGGCCGTAAAAAAAAAGTAACAAAAATGGAATCATTAGAAAAAGCAGCAACTTGACGATGAGCAGACGATAGGAATTTTCTATATGTAATGAATGATTTTTAAATTTCTTTTCAATTTTTTGCCAATGTATATATTCACACATTGGCAAAATTCGAAAAACAATGTCTATTTCTCTCCCAAATTTTTCGTTCCCGTATCATAATAGAAAAATGAATAAAACGAAGCATATCCTCTGTTACAGCCGAAAAACTCTTATAGCAAAACAGAATTACAGATGCGCAGGTTGCGGAATGAAAGTGGCAGTTGAATACGCAAATCGTTTTCGTTACTGCGAGTATTTGGGAAGGTATTTTTGTACAGGATGTCATACTAATCAAGTGGCCCTGATACCTGGAAAAATATTGTCCAAATGGGACTTCAATAGGTATTTTAATATCAAAAACATTTCTTTGACTACGATTTTATCACATTTTCATCTCCATTCTCCTCAGTGGCTTAATTTTTGTATATTCCTTGCAGATATACAGTGTCGAATTTTTCATACAGGCTGTTGGACCAAATGGCAACTGATCCCCTGTTTCAAGTGAACGATTTAAACCCACTTTTGTATAGGCGTATCAAGCAACTTGAACGAACTCGCGTTTTCCGCACACAACTGTATTTTCTCAAAGATTTTCTGATGACATGCAGATTTGCACAAAGGTATATTTTAAAAAGACAATGACATTTCATGAGTGTTTTTACTCTCCTACATTTTAGAGACTTGATAATCCGTATAATATCACCATAACTGAAAAAAAAACGCGGAGAATAACTCAAATATCATGATAACGAAATGAAATAGAAAAACGGAGTAACTACTACTTTTTAAGTCGAAAGTCTGATTATTTTGAATTAACAACACAAACTATAAAAACAGATACATGTAATTTATTATGTGGTAGGAAACTATATTTATTTAAAAAAATGTATATAATCGTTACAGCATTCAAGAAACACTTAAAAAACAGCCGAATTACATGATCAATGATCCGCATATCTATTCTATGCAAGATCTGATGCTCGTAAAAGTTGGAGTGTTGACTGCCAAGTTGGAAGAATTGGTTAAAATATGCTGTGCGCACGTATCCGAGTGTGTGGTAAGAAAATGCATATGTAGTTATTTAAATAATGTAAGAAAATTAATATTATTGTCCAAACAATAATGTATCAATTACTTTACATTTCGAACTTTGATAAATAAGTGTCACAAATGTTTCGTAAGATTAAAAAATGAGAATCACAGATATTTAATTAGTCCGACACAAGACTTCTCTTCATTTTAGCCACTTTTTTTTTTAAGCCCCTGATAATTTCCATAATTACCCAGAACTCACAATCACATATTCGATACTTCTTTTCACTTTTTTCAGGATTTTAAAACCATTATGTAAGAAAATCTTGCATTTTGTAAATTCGATATATCCCAAAAAATTTACAGAAAATTTGTATTGTCAATTTTTGATGATTTTTATTATCTTTCAAAATGTCATACTCAATGAAGTTTTATTGCAGCTTTGCGAAGCCCGAGGATTCGTCTGTGAATTGTGTCCGAAAAAAGACTGCAAGAAGGAAACAGCAAAAGTTATTTTCCCATGGGAACTGACGAAGGTAACGAGATGCGATCAATGCTGTTCTTGCTTTCATATTGAATGCAAAACGGTGTCGAATAATGTGAAAGAATGTCCACGCTGTGAGCGTGTAAAAGCAAGACGCGAGTCTAAAGAGTCGTAAAACACATTTGTATGTTTGTCAGTTATGTCGAATAAGAACGTCGTAAACATAGCTAAGTTACAACCGTGGAAAAACGTCAATATCTGTGTTATAATGTATTGAATATTGTAAATCCCTAATAAGAAAAGAAAATCTGCGACGAAAAGCCGCGACGATCGCAAGCTCAAGAGACGGCACAAGTTAACCAAAGGACGGCGATTATTCGAGTAAAAATTTTTTTTTTGAAATCCTTTTTGATCCAAATACTTTTTAAATTTTATTTTTTAAATTCTTCTTTAGAAAACGAATGATAAAATGACATGCTTTTGGAAGATTAATTATTTTGAATTACTTTCCGTTGTTCGACGAAAGTTTTTAATTGCTCATAGTTTTTCAGACCGAAAATTATTTCAAATACAATTTTCGTTCGAATATTGTCTATCCTTAATCAGTAAACGGCTATAAAGCTTCGTAGAATCGTAAAGACTGAAAAAATGTTCACTCTAGTTTGTTGCGCAGTATATAAGAGTTCGACTCTTTTTTCATCAGTGGAAATTAGTTGATGACATGCACAATCGCAAGCGAATCTCATCTTGATTAGACGTTCGCAATTTCTCAAATACTCAAATAGTGAATGATTCCAGCAAAACGTTTTTAAATAATTGCTTTAATATTTCCGTTCATCTTCGTTTCAATAAAATTAGCCAATGGAAAATCATTTTATAGGAATTTTTCGATAAACAAATCGTGAACAAAAGACAGAGAAAGAGATCCTTGTTTAATAGAATATTTCAAAGTAAGAATTGTAAGATTTGATTCCTTTAGTTTGACGAAGAATTAGGTAACGAAAAATAATTTTTGAAAATATTTCAACAAAGAAAAACCCGTGATTAATATAGCGTAAAAGTAATCGGCATGGAAAAGATTTGAACAAGGTCACGTATAATTAATTGAAAAAATAGTGATAACTCGAAATTATTTATGTTTTTCTTGTTGTTGTTAAGTTTTTTCGTGCGTTTTACTCAATTTGTATTTAATATTTATGAGACTCCGAAGATATAGTATTTGCATCGTTTATTTTAAATTATCCAAATTATTATCAAGGTATTGTTATATAATGGCAGTCTATTTAAATTTTTGTAGCGACAATAATCATGCAAGAATTAAAAAACAAAAAAACACGAAGATAAAAAGACTGAAGCTTTGTGAAACTCGTCTACACATTTGTAAGAAAATCAACACGAATTTGTGGATAATGTTTATGATCCTCATTCGGCCGACAGGATCGTAAATTGTCCTACTATCTACACGAATCGAAAAGTTTATGCTAATAGTATACTAATTTAATACGCTAATTATAGTACCTGATATTTATGATGAAAGCCGAGGAAATATTGGCAATTTATTCCTGTTATCGATTTTACAGAAATTTATAATAAAAATACAATTATTAAACACAATGGCATATTTCTTATATCTATTCAATATAACCCTTCGAAATTAAAACAAATCTTTAACTCGATAAAACTACAGGACATAAGTACGATTTCAGTATTTGTGAATGTTTGCAATATTCTTCCAAAAATCGTATGTGTTGAAAAGCGGAGAATTAATTTCATACAAAATAGTTCTTCATCTAATCATCATCTGTTTAACAACTACTATACGAAATCTTTTCGTCGATATTTTTTTCAGATTGCGTTGTTAATATTTTTCCTAAAACAAAGAAACTTTAATGTTTTTGCTTTCTCACAGAAGCTTTGTTTTCGTGAGAAAGTATTTTGTGCGAAATGTCTGTGTATGTGCGTGCACATTTCTTTGTTTACACGATACACCCGCAATTTCGGATGAATGCTCTTTAAATTTTGTATGCAAGAAGGCTATCATAGAATACCGTTTGGGATTGTAGTTGACGCGAATCGGATCGAAAATTTAGAATTCCCACATCTTTAAAATTTTGAAAAAAAATCGGTTTCACGCTAAAACTTTCGCAATTAAAGAAGCACCGGGCTGAAATTTTGTACATAAATGGGCTACCCGTGAAACGTTATGTCTACCAAATTTTGCGAGAATCTGTGGAGTCGTTCTGATTTTGACAATTTAAATTTTTTCAAAAATGTCTGCAAATACTATAACTCATGCAAATTCTGAGGTATTCGGCTGCAATCGCCGATATAATTTCACGATTATTGATTTCCAATTAAGATTTAGTCCAATTAACTGTTGACATGTCGAAAATTTCGATTTTGGTGAACAAAAAAAAAAAAAACTTTTACGAAAAATATATATTTTTTAAAATTTTCTACAGATTTATCTCAAATTTTCTTCACACTCAGACGACCTTTTAGAGAGATATTTGGTACAAATTTGACAGCTATTGGTCGAGTGGTTAAAATTTTATGGCATTTTGAATTCTTCGCAAAATCTCGTTGGCGCGCTCACTCGTGTAAATTACGACATACCGAGCTAAAATTTTGTCCACATATGGACTACCATAAAACGATGTTTCAGTCGAAGTTTAACGCCAATCGATCGAATGGTAGAAATGTTACGTCTTTTTGAATTTTCATAAAAAAGGTCTCCTGAGCATAAGCAAGCCTGCAAAGTAGAACCTTGCAAATTGCTTCATAATTTTTTGCTTTTTACAAAGCTTCCTCTATGAGCAAGCCAAAATTGATCAACATACTTCCTCATAGAGGTAGCTTTTTGAAAAGCAAAAAAAATGATGAGCAAGCAATTTACAAGGTTTTTTTACAGAATTTTCTGTTGGTATTTTTTTTTGTCATAAAATTTTTTGTTTCTACGTTTCACACAATAGGTGATGATACTAAGAATATGTTGTAAGAGTTTTGAAGCGATCTGAACCTTCGTTCAAAGGTTGGAACTTTCACAAGGTTCAAAAAAGGGCTTTGGCGGCCGGGCGCGTTATGCGGTATCCATTATAAATATAATCTTACCTTATTTAAGCTGGGCAAACGCCTTTATTCCGTTATAGACTCACGCACATTCGATCGCTGATCTCAGCGAACGTTTCGGTATTTCTTTGAAAATCTCAGTTCTAAGTACTTTTTATGAATAAGAAGTACCAAAATTCAAGTACACATCAACTTAGAGTAAAGGGCAGGTCGCGTTAAAAGTAGGAGATATAATTGGAGGCATTTTATCACATGTCACGAATTTTATTAATTAAATTAGCCGTTCATTATTATCGCATACACACACTCTATAAAGTAGTTAAGATTATACATTCACTGATGGTAAAAAAAAACATCACCCTATCACTATTTACACCTCATAATTTTAGTCATGGACATTGCAACTTCACAAATTCCTCACTATTTTCATCTTGTACTATTTCTTGAGAATTTATTCGTGAAAAAAAACAAACAAGTTTTTCTGTATATACATATTCGAACGTCGCTGATTGTTATGTACAACCGCATTAAAGAATCCAATGGAACTTCAGAGAAGTATATAACTTTTTTATTTTTAAATTCTCTATTAATTTAATATACTGTGTGTCTTGTAACCATAGGTCATGCATCCAGAGTTCGATCAAGTTCGGGTCTTCTATTTTACCACTGCCAGAGCGCGTTAGAAATTTCACGGGGTTTTATTGATAGAAGATTCTGACAAATCCGGTGTCAAATTTTTTCGTTATTTTTTAACGATTGTAGAGGAAAAAGTTTCGTTCAGTCATTCCGCAGCCGATAAATAGTCTTTAATGCATATTTTCGTAGGGAAAATTGTAGACAATCATAGAGATTCTCTGTGTAGACACTATTTTATAAAAATACCAAAATTCATAGATTGTAATATCGTTTAATACTCGAAATTCCGTAAATTTCTCCTAAAATGACTCCTATCTGGAGTTTTCAGCTTTTCGAAGATTTTTTGTTATCAAACACTACGAACCTGTGAAAAAATTTGCGGTATTTGAGCGGAACAGTCGTTCAACAAAACGCGATGAGGAAAGTCCAAATTTTGTCCGGGTTTTTCATCAATTAAATTGCATGTGGAATTGCAAGTTAAAATATTTATCTAAATTCGTATATAAATCGCGCATTAAAGTCGCGATGTTTTGAATGGATAAACATCGTCAAATGTCTCGAGAATGCTCCACTCAATATTCGTCAATTCGCTATTCGTGAATTAAGTGTGTATAAAGACTTCGAAATTCATAAAGAGTCGCATATCATGCTGTATTTGTTTTCTTAAAATTGTAAAAACATTTCTAAACTTATCGTATAGTTATACCATCGTCATCAGTCTATACAGTGGAAAAGTTGGATGCGCCACAAAAGTTTAACATTTACGGTGGCTCGATGAGTTCTTTGTCGCCACATTTTCTTCGCAGTTTTATATTATTATTATCATAATAACTAACGACGGTAACAGGTTTTATTTTTCTAGTACGATGGTAAATCTCGTATAAATGGACACAGAAGAGCGGTGGTTCGTTAAAAAAGAAAAAAAAACTACAAATAGACATCTTCTACTGGAAACGACTTTTAAAAAAATGCAAAATAAATTTCTCAACAAATAAAAAAAGGGATTACAATAGCTTATAAATATGACCGTGTAAATTGAAAGATTGAAGAAAAATGTTATGCATAAATAGAAGATTACAAAATATTATCGTCCACTGAAAGAATGCGAGACCAACTTCGAGCTCCGCTTAGTAACTTTCGAAAATTAACAGTCGCTTTTCATTCGTCCGTTTGGATTTTTCAATCCGCTCATTTTCCCTTGTATTCAGACTCTAATATCCTCATTAATCACACGAACTAAGCGAGCTGACCGTCAATTTGCCCTCGAATGCTTTGCAAACTTTTTTCATATACATGTGGCATTGTAGTTCTAATTTTTTCGTTGTTTCTTTTTCCGTCTGTCTTATGTAGGCTACTGCATCATTCAAGTTCAGCTTTTTGCCAGGCCTAATTATCGAAAAATATATTGAGCCACGAGTCTACTTAAAATTAATCATACTTACGTGTTAAGTTGACTATAAATCTAAAACTTCTTTCAATGGCACCTTTGCTACCTCGAAGAAGATCCTGGATTTGAACAAAAGATTTTGTTAATATTCAGAAACGCTATTATGGGGAAATAAAAGAAAACGAATGTGAAACTTACTTATGGCTGTACTTATTGCGGACGGTCGCCAAAGCGTCTTTGTGTTTTTTGTGGAGTCCTTGATTCAGCACATTTACTATCTCTTTTATTTCCTCGACCGTGTAACCTGTGTAGTACTCGAGAGTCGCCGTCCAACCTCCGAGTTCTTTCATTTGTAGCGCGAGGAGCAACGCCGCTGCAGCCATTTTGCTGTCGCTATACATTATTGTCGAATAGTCCATCAACGAATACTCTAGGATATACCGAGCAAGTGTCAGCGTGGGCATCGATACTTTTGCACACTGTTTGCGAAAAAAAAAACAGAAGAAAACAAATTACTGTTTGATTTTCTCGATAATTTCCATAAAGAAGATTTATTTTTATTTTTTTTATTTCGCTGCCCAGTCGAATATCAAAATGCATTTAGACGATCTTAGAATTATTTTGATGCACCGTATTGTAAATTATTGCGATTTGGTCATTATCGATAGTGATTTACTTGTTTTCACTCTTTTTATTTTCTCATTAAATACAAAATACGTAATTTTCTGCCATAACTCAATAAATAAGTGGACCAAGTAGTGTGGATTTCAACTAAATGACGATTACAATTTTTTTTTGAGAATGGCTAAATGATTTCGACAATGTAATCCGAATTCCATGAATATTTAATAAAACGAAGTTATTCACTACACTCAATCCTGATGGGATTACGAAGTTTGAGACGAAGAAGCGTAAACAAAAAATAAGACTGCAGATTAGAACTTTGCGAATTGCTTTCTCATTATTGTTGGATTTTTACAAGTCTACCTCTATGAGCACGTATGGTAATCTATTTAGGCTTCCTCATAGAGGAAGCTCTGTGAAAATCCAACAATAATACGGAAGCAATTTGCAAAGTTCTACTTTGCAGACTTGTTTAAAAAAAATTTTAATGGCATTATTTTTTAACCCCTTGACAGGTTCTCGGCGGATTCGAACTGATGTTTAGTTTACCCACACTTTACTTGTGTTCGAAATTTGTCCGCAATATCTCAAAAACTGCGGAAGTTAGAACACAAACGAAATTTTCATTTATTTTAAAATGCAATCAACTTAGAACCGCTCACTCCGAATCGCCTTGTTTAACATGTCTACTTGTGGACCAAATTTGAGGCCGATATCCTAAAAATTGCGAAAGTTTGAGCACGAACAAAAAATTAAAAAATGACAAATTGTGAACCTCTTTATGGATTGACACCGAATTTAATCTCAAACATTATTTAATAACTGTCCACTTTTGGTCCAAATTTGTGCCGCATATCACAAAAATTGCGGGAATTCGAGCCCGAGTTGACATTCTCTAAAAAATTTTTAATGTCATAAATTTTAAACATTTCGACGGGTTAACTCCAAATTTCATCGCATACCTTATTTAACGACAGTTTACCCGTGATTGAAATTTGCGGCCGATATAAATATTGCGACGGCTTTCCGTGTCACCAAAAAATTGTGCGAACGCATACGCACACAGACATTTCGTACAAACAAGTTTCTCGACGTTTTGGACCATTTTTATTATTCCGGCGCGGAAACCCCGAAAAAAAAAAAAACAATTTCACGAAAACAAAGCTTCCTCCATGAGAGAGCAAAATTGTAGAAATTGAATAATACAAACCCTGGCGTAACGTCGAAGAAACCTGTAGGAAAGTGGTATTCCAAGGTCAAAGTCAACAATTTTAAGTACGTTCATTTCCATCCTTATGAGCTCCCGTTGAGTGTAAGCACCGTCGCATATATACAAGAAATCCTCTACCATAGGAGGGATTCGTTCCTGCAAAAAAAAAAAGCGGGAAAATCGTAAAAATGATTCATATTTCGTCGTCTAAAAATCTTTTGATAAAAATTGTTTTTTTTTATCAAACGATAAGATATTTTTTGGTAATCTTACGTCGAATTTGCTAGCAATAAAAAGACTAGCAGCGCCAAGTAACTGCAGGGTCTCTTTACCAACTGTGACTTTGGTGAGATAAAGATCTACGAGTTTTACCGCGAGATAAAGGGTCTCGTGATTTAATTCAAATGATTCCTGTACTTCGACCATCCAGTCGACGAGCAAGGATCTCATCCACCGCGACAGGCACACTTGTCTTTCCATGTAGTCACTGATCGGAAATAGTTGTTCCCGCTCCTTAAGGTACTGGAATATGTCCATTGCGTAGTGCGAAACTTGGAAGGGATCCCGCCAGTTTTCAGCATCGAAGTCCCATTGAACCCCGCTCGGCAATTGTCGTTCTGGCACTGCATCGAGCCGAGCAGCTAACGACGTTGCCTTTTCCAGTGGCGTCGAAGTTTTTTCTATTTTTTCGGCTTCTTCACTTTGCTTGCTTTCGTCTGTTTTGTTGCCGACCTATTGTTTGATGATTAAGATAAAAACATGAATGTAGCGACGCAATATTCGTATTTTTTTTTTAATTCTCTACTTTAACGGACGCCACTAGTGTGACGACCCAAAAAAGGTGTTTTTGAGAAATTATTGAAAGAAATTTATTATATCAAATGTTCTGGAATTTTGAGGATATATTTGTGTGTGAATTGTGTTTACATGGTAATATTTATACGTTATATTTATACTTCCAAAGACTTATGCGCTATCCGCTGAGTCTTCAAAACAAAGTTTTCCCACTGCTGCAGTGGTCGTGGCTTTTAGACTGCCGAAAATAAAAAAATTAAAGAAGTCCTTCAAACTAGAAGGCCTATTGCCTGTACAATGATGCAGGATTGTGGAATCAAAATTGAAACCCAACGAAATAGCGAATTTTTTAAGAAAATAAAGTTCGAAGTCACGTAATTTAGATTTTCCTTCTTAAACTCCGGTATTTTGTTGGATTTCCATGTTTCTCCACAATTTTGCGTCGTTGTACGGACAATACCTTCAAGTTTAACGAACTTTAAGTTTCATTAAATTTAAGTGGCAGTGTAAAGGCCACTATCACTGCAGCAGTAGGAGCTTTTTTTCTTTTTTGGAGTCTCGGAAGGTGGCGCATGAGTCGCTTAAAATTTATTATTTTTATTTAGAAAAATTATCATGTGCACATAACTTATGGACAAACATATCCTCAAAATTCCACAACATTTATTGGAATACTTTCCTTTCAATAAATTCCCGAAAATCACTTTTTGGGGCGGTTACGCTAGTGGTGCCCTTTAAAAAAATTAGAACATATATATGTAACGGTTCCTAAATTAATTTGCGAATTTGTTATACATCATTCAAACAGAGCGATTGTTTAATCTCACTGGCTTCGCGTAATCGCACTGACAAAGAAACCTCGCAGTGCAGCTTCTTTGCGCACTGCTCGGCCTTATCACGCGGCATTGCGACGTTTGGACCCCGCGAACAGCGCTGAGGAAATGCAGTCTTACTCTGACACTCACTCCAGGACTTTCTTCACTTTCAAATCCATTCAGTTCTTTCAATCCCATGAACTTGTTACTTTTCCTCCGTTTACTAAGTTTCGCTACGTCTTATAAATAACTGTTTATTTAGTTTTTAACTCAAAACTAAATGAATAGTTATTTATTAGTCTTAGCCGACTAAAATAACGAGCGAGAAATGACTCCAAGTTTCTCGCATTATATATAAATAATTTAAAAAATTATTGATTTTTCTATAATTACTGAGCTGAAAAGTTCTCGACAAACGAAATAATTCTAAAAAACGACGCTCGGTTTTCAACAAAATTTATAAAGTGATTCGATTTTTTGAATAGTGGTTTTTAGACAAATTGTTGATGTAGTTATAATTCATGTCAACTTCAACCAATTCAGCTCAGATTTTATACGAGAAATAGAATTCTGATGTAGTAGATATCAGATTTAGTAGAAGATAAAAACAAAATTTTAAGCTTTGAATTTTTTCAAACGTGTTTTGCGCTCTCTCCCGCACAAATTGTAAGTTGTCGGGTTGAAATTTAGTTCACATACGGACTAACATGAAACATCGCGTTTAGATACAAATTTGCAACGGAATCGTTGGAGCGATAAAAATTTTAGGGCACTTTGAATTTTTCGAAGAACTTCTTTTGAGCTAAAACAAGTCTGTTCTAATATAGAAATACAGATAGCTTCCTCATTATTTTTTTTCTTTTTTTACTCACCTTACTGTTGCTTTTAGTAGATTTTTTGGCACTGTCATCGGGCACGTCCTCCAAAGCACTGACGTACAATGAATTGTCTTCCGATTTTTCGAGATCTAAACTGCGACGGACATTTACGATTTTGTTTGTTATTTCGGCCTTTTCGGCGTCATCTTTTTTGATACTTTTCGCCCGTAATACAGGCTTTGGCTTAGCAGCAACATTGTCAGGTCGTATAACAACTTTGTCGAATGTCCTCAACGAAGCAGCTGGAACAGTCGGCTTAACTTGCGCCGCTGGCGCTTTCTTAACCACTTTTTTAGCTTCCTGCGGTTGTACGCCCAATGATTTCCCAATAGCCTGTAAATTTAATGTTGATTTAATTAAACGAATCATCTTGTGAATTATATACTTTACGATATGAAAAAATGAAACTTGCTTTGATATTGAATGTCCTTTGTGTAAAAAAAAAGATTTTCGGCTGTTACTCAGTGTACATTATGATTTTTCGTAAATGTATTAAATGCAAATAACTATTCGTATGGTTAGTATTTTAATAGAGAATAAATACTTACATTGGTGATATTTCCTAAAGCAGAACGTTTCGTGGTTTTATCCTTTAGGGGAGAAGCATCAGCTTTCCTTTTGATTCTCGGGTCTTTGATAACTACAGGAGGCTTAGCCAATGCATTGTTGATTGCAGCCTTTTGATTACGCGTAGTTATGCCTCTCCGCACGGTTACGACGGGCGCACTTTGTTTGTTTTGACTACTTAGTACTTTGGTGGGAGCCATTTTGTCGGAAGGTATTGAATAAAAAATGCCTTCCTGTGGTCCTTACTGCGTCCTGAAAATCCCGAAAATCGTAGTCTTAAATCACGTGGAAATTATCTCTCAAGAATGTATAGAAAGGAATAAACAAAGCCTCTCGAAATTTCGTCCAGACGTAAGATTTAATGTAAAATTATGTAGTGAAAACGTATTTGCTAAAGATATAAAAATGTTTTTTAAATAATCCTGAAGAATGATTTTTAAAAAGGTAATCTATGGTTTTCCCTTTTTTTTTTTTTTTTTTTTTTTTTTTTTTTTTTTTTTTTTTTTTTTTTTTCCCAAAATTATCATGTTAATTTTCAAAATGCGATGGAGACAAATTTTTACATATTTTGTTTATATAAATATTGTTTGAAGTCTTGAGCTAACAAGACTTATTTATTTTCATTGACTGTTTAAGATAATTGAAGATTTATCAAGCTTGAATCATCACAGGACGAAAATTTGGAAAGTTAATAAGAAATTGTTCAACTCGGTTTCGACAAGAATCATTTTTTCGATGAATAGAACAATTTATTTTAGAATTTTTGTTTAAGTGATTGCAGCTCCATTTAAATTATGATATGTGAGCTAATTTGAATATTTTTCGTATAACGCGCCGCGATAAGCAACGCGGGTAAATTCCACGTAAACATAACCAACAAAAAAAGTCAGTTGCATCTTTTGCAGATTGTGAATATGAGAAAATACAAATCATAATTACAATGATAAGATGCAAGAAAATCTCAATGAAAATGGAAATTGCATCATATAGACGATGAAATATCAATTGGAGCTTCATATTTTCAAATGGAGCAACATTCCAAATACCCCTCAAAATATTTCAGTCTTAACCTTATTTATAAACAGCATCTGATGAAACTAGAAAAGTGCAGTGATACTTGTTTGATTTTCTTTTTACATTTTTGGAAGTTAATGTAATTGATAAAATAGTTTAAGATCAGAAAATACCCAAATATTACATGCTTAATAAATAAGCTTCGTTCATTTTTTTTCAAAACAGACCCAAAAGGTTCGGAGAGAAATCTAGTTAACTGTAAGTGAAAATGTTTCCAAGTTAAAAAATTTTATTTAAAGATGTGGAATTTCGTGAAGTGTTGCAATAGAACTGAAACTGTTAACATAAGAACAAAATTAACAGATATACTGTTAGATTCGAGACTGTTAGATTCGGTTTGCAAACCTTATCGTCATGCATAACAATAAGATCATTATTGAATAATGTTCTTCATCATGGAGCACATTGCACTTATGTGTATGACTATATTTTTTTAAATCCTTTTAGAACCTTGCTAATTAGTCTTTGTAAATTTCTATTTCCTAAAAGCCCAATTTTGCAAATTTTATAGATTTATGAATCAAAATTGATGACTGACTTTATTTCTAATTTTGGACAAAAAAAGAGCTCAAGGTTATTAAATGTGAAAAAGTATAATTCAAGATGGAGTTTTCAATGTAATAGTTGTTACATGGCTTCGTTCTTTCATCAATTGATCAAAATGTATTAATTCATTTAAAATACTGAGTTATATACTATTTTATTAAAAATTTTGGAAAATTGATTAATGGGCGTGCATTGAGTCTTCAATGAATACATTTTTTTTAATCCAGTTTAATTGAGCATCTCAAGATATTATCAATGAACAAAGTTTTAGTTACTCAAACATTGAATAGTCACAAAATTTAGTTTATAGAGATTCTATAAATATTGGATTCGTTGAAACCATTCATATGAGAACTGATTGGAAATGTTACAGAAAATATGCGCATAAAAAATAAATTCATCTCATTAATTAGCTGAAAACATGAATCATGACATTCAAAAAATGTTATTTACTAGTTTAAATGTCAGCATTTAAGTTTTTGTGTAAAGTGTATGAGCTTTATATAAAATTTCAAAATATCCTGTCATTAAACCGCCTTATTACTTTCTCTGCATGCATTTCCAAGTTTGTGGGTAAAAAATGCAAAGTTTTTGAGCACTCACAGATATTATTAATATCTGTCTAAGTGACAAAAAACAGCCAAAAGTTTAAGAAAGAAGAAGTGTCTAAAATCGCATAGAATTCTTATGAAATATAAGAAAATATAAGAACAAAAAAAAGCAGAATTACATATGGGCTCCAGGTTTAAAAAAAATCTTAACAATCAATTTCAATAGAAAATCAGAATATTTTGTGATTTAAATGTTAAGAATTGAGTGTTCTAAGCAATTAAAAAGCAGTTTTTTGATTGTTTAGATATTTAATGTTCACATAGTTTATTTTTTGGTCATTTTATACATAATGGAGCCATTGACACTATACATATTAAAAAGCATTAGAAATGTTACAAAAAATAAGAGTGCAATGGGATAAAAAAAAGAAATTGCTTCAATTAATCAGTTGAAAACAATAATCATGGCATAAGTAAAATTTTATCTATTGGTGCATTCAAGACTTAATGTAAAGTGTATGTGTGTACTTTATATAGAATTTCTAGTCACACCTCTAATCGAATTGTTCTATTATTTTTGCTCAGAAAACAAAAAAAAAATTAATCTTGAAGTTTCCCTTAAAAAAATGCAAAGATTATAAGCACTCACAGATACTAGTAATATCTAAACGAAGAAAAAAACAGTCAAAGTTTCTAAGAAAAAAAACTATCCAAACTAGAATTTCTCACTAATATATGTAAAATTTTTAAAAAGCGGAATTACATGTGGTCTGGAGATTTAAAAAAAGTTTCAACGATCCATTTCAATAGAAAATTACAAGATGTTTTAATCTGTTTTTTTGGAGATTCGATCCATATTGGAGCAATTGAGTCTATACATGGTAAAAATCATTAGAAATGTTGCAGAAAATCAATGTGCAATTTGATAAAAATAAAATTCATTAAACCAATTAGCTACACCAATAATTGCAACATAAGGAAAATATTTCCAGATATAATTTCATGCCATATAAAAACTTAACATAAAATTTCAAGATATCCTCTGATCCACATTCTCCTATTAATTTCTCTCAGAATATGAAAAATGCAAAAAAAAAAAATCATTTCCAAGTTAGTAGATAAAAAATGCAAGGATGCTAAGCACTCACAGATATTATCAATATCTGTCTGAACAATGAAGAAACGGCAAAATTTCCCGGATGAAAAAGTGTCCAAACATAGAATTCCTCACGAAATATATAACAGAAAAAAAAACGGAATTACGTTGGGGGGGAGGGTGCGTATTCCGTTCGGTCTTGGATCGCGCGATGGAGCGTTGGACTTGAACTTTTCGAGGTATTTTTCACAAGTATAAGCGAGGCTTGTCGGAATGACGATAATACCTTGAAAGTTTCGATATTTTCAAAGATGGAGAGCCCAAAATGCACGTGGCTTTAAGTCACCAAACTCGAAAACTCCCGAGTTTTTCGATCAACCGCACGACGAAATGATGCTAAAGAGATGAGCTTATGGCTGCACGAGAGGAAAACGCGGGAATGCAACGTACAGCTGCCGATCAGGAAAAAAATAATTCTCCAATATGCTCAACTTCTCAGTTCAACTCCGAACAATTCGAGGATCGATGCTAAGTTCGCGGTGTAGCTAAGCAGCGAGGACACGACCTATAAACAAAATGCCTTGCCCGAACACAAACAGCGAAGCCACCATCTTTCCACGTCCAAAACAATCAACCGTTTTTTTTTTTCGAATAATCGCGTAATAATCTCGAACTTACAACAAGAACAAAGATTAACGAAAGCTTAGGAACGCAGTACATACCTGGGATCCTGTTTCAGCCGTTTCTCCGGTTCGGCAGGACGATAACTTTCATTTATAAAAAAAACTTTTCACTGGTACTTGATTCTCCATTCGTCCTGCGAGAACAACTGAAGTTGACGCTGGTGTTCAAAATATCACAGTTACGTTATGGCCCTCGTGCGATTGGCTACAACCGCCAGCAGCGGGCCAATCGCATGCCCCGAAGTTCTATCGACGCGCTGCCTATCGGCAGACTCGTAACTGCTATTTTTATTTTTCACAAGATTGTTTTCAATGGTTTTTATATTTTGTAACGTGTTCTAGATGAATGAAAAGAGTGTTTTTTTATTGCTCAAACACATTCGGTTATATTGGTAGTAATTAAAAACGTTCAGAGCCTTTGAGTGACGAAAATTGCGAGTCTTGGCGACGATTGTGAGACTTGTTGGTTCTGCTTGTGGTGGCAACACTGTTCGATCACTGACAGCTATTATTGATGCACATGCAGAACGATGGACAGCTTTGGTTTGCGGTTATCACGCATCGAGAAGATTCTGATTATGCATAAAAGATCATTCAATCCTTTATCCTGATCTTGTCTTTTTATAGATCTCTGTAAAGCTATTAGTTACGATATCAACTGATGAGTCCGAGATTAGTCGAACGTTGTTCGATGAGTATAAAGTACAACCAAGATTAATCAGTTGGGCCAACTACGAAATTTTGCGAACGTATATTTATTGAACGATTTGTAAAACTTTTGGAAGTAGTTAATTGACAAATTAATGCGCTGTTGGCTGCCATTTACTTGATAATCTAATTAAAAGTTGGAAACCCTTGATTCTGTGTGGAAAATAAAGGGAAAGGACAGTCGCGTTCGTGTATTTTACGACATAACCTCTAATTACATCGATAACGCAGTTTTAAATACAAAAGGTTATATTGGTGATATAAATTGTATAGTAGTAAATAACGGTACTGTAGTGAATGTAATTACATGAAAAAGCACGCAAATGCAGGAAGAACGGTTAACAGTCAAATATATAACGGTGAAAAATTGCTTCGTTTATCTTTCGGAGATATGGACCAGAAGATTGGACTCTGCAAAGGTAGGTTCATGTATATACGTTACTTTTTGAATATTTAAAGGGAAGCGGGTCAAATAAGCGACATGTAACCTGCTATTTAGTGGCTGCTATAATGTCACGGTTATTGTGCGTCTTGAGAGATTAAATTTCTTTCGTAGTCGTTCGCTAGGGTCCTAAATTTGAGGTAAACAACTTGTCGGTGATTTTGTAAGATTTCCGTTCTGTAACCGCCGGAATCTATAGAGATAAATGAGGATGTTGAAATGCACCAATTACTGACGAGGCAGTTTGCGTGCTTATTGGCTGCTGGATGAGTTGTGGGAGTTGAATTTTTAAAAATAAATTTTGTTGGAAAAAAAATCGTTATCTTTAACCTCGAGCGAAATTGAAGGTAATTTGTTGCTGTTTCTCAAGAAAAAAATGTTCTGACAACCATTGTATTGAAAGAGCGGCTTGAGGTGAAAAGGCACGAGTTCTGAAACTGCAGTCGGTATCAAAAACTGAAATGCTATTTTTTTTAGAATGCATACGTTATAGCGTGCAACCATAATAGAATTTCGCTACATCTATTCCTTCTGTAGTGGCATACAATTTTTTTCGAGACATCCCTGAAAACAGAGAATTACAGTTTTTATTATCGACCACGGAATTTCACGCTTTTTTGTGGTTTCCTTACGCTCCACAGCGATCGTCAATAGCGCTTTCTCGCACTTGTGGTAACTCAGTGGGTACAGCACATCCCTTTAAGGGATGCTGAAGTAGATTTCCTTACTGACTTTGGTCAGTAAAAATATTTGATTTCGTAGTTCACAAACTTCGTCGTTAATATGTTTTAAATATTACAATATCAACATAAGCGCATTTTCATCAACCTGAATGTTGGGTGAAAATGCGCTTCTTGAAGAATGAAGAAGATCGTACATTTATAAACCTACCGAAACTAATATCGCCGCTCGAACTATCAACACTACGTATACATAGGTAAACTACGAAATCGAACCTTTTTACCGACCAATGTCGATAAGAAAATTAACTCCAGCATTTCTTTATGGTAGTGCGAAAATACTCGGTCTGTATCGAAAATAGGAATACAGTTTTCGATACCGACTGAAATTTGGGACCCCATGATTAGTTTTATCTGTCTCGCATGGATATCATTGAGCTTTCGCATTACCTCAAGTAAAAAAATCTGGTCTTAATGGGAATTGATCATTCGCAAATCTCACTCTGTATGTCTTTTTATCTTGATAAATAAAGAAAATTGGACTTCTTGGCCGTTGCAGCAATCTAAGAAAGACTAGTTTGAATCAGTCTTTCACTTCCTCTTTCACTTTCATGACAGTATCGTCATGGAAGTGAAGGAAAAAGCGCCATAGGCAGTCGTAGTAGAGCGAAAGAGAATGACAAAACCCCATGATATAATAAATAAGATCCATTCGAAAGCAAATACGACATTTAAAAAAAATGTTAATGCCATAGAAGCCACATTATATATTTTTATTTTTCCGAGTGCATACCGTTAAAAAAAATCCAACATTATAATCAAACTTAAAATTTAATTAAAAATCTAGGAGTTGTGTGTTTTTTTAGAAATTAAACGGAATTCCAAAAAAAAAAATTATACACTTTCGGAGAATTCATTATAATCTATCGACTCTTCGTGTTGGATTAACAAATCATATATGAAATTGAAATTAAAGTTTTAAAAATTTCGAAAAAAAAAAAAAAAACAAAGCCATGAAGCCATGCAATCCACATTCGATTATTGATTGAAATATATACCATAAAAAAAATTCCCGTAATTACAATCAAACTTGAGAGGTAGTGATACTACCTCCCCCGCAGAAATTTTGAAAGCTATTTTCCTCTAAACTTCTCGACAGATAGGGCTCAAATTCCGAGAGTATATGCGGCAATACGGCAGAATTAGACTAAGATTTTCGTTTTCCGATACACAGAGCTGTTTAGTCAGGAGAATCGAAAAACCAAAAGGGGGTTGATGTGCGAAAGAGACAGTCCTATAAGCGTTTAACATTGGGCTATAAAATTCCCACCAGTGTATCACTGCCTCTAAAAATTTAGTTTAAAAAACCTAGAAAATAGGGTTTTTCAAATCATACGAAAGTTCGAAGAAAATCATACTTTTTTAGAAAATTCATTATAATCTATCGACTCCTCGTGTTAAATTAATAAAAGTCATTAATGAGATTGGAATGCAAATACTAAAAATTTTTGAGCTATGACAACGTCATAGAATCCATATTCCATTCTTTGATTTTTGGAGTGCATATGGCTTGATAAAAAAATTCTAAAAATTACAGTAAAACTTCAAATTCATTTTTTAGAAACCTAGAAAATGGGTTTTCAAACTTGTTAGAAGATTTTCTCAAAAATTATTTTTTTAGAGAATTGATTATCATCTATTAACTTTCCATGTTCAATTAACTAAGTATTTTGTAGATCTGAACTAATATCTAGTTCGAAAGTGCTTTGAATATGTTACACCGAAAGAAATAGATACTATCCGATAGTAAAAATATACTATCGAATAGTATATTGGATGCTTCGTATAGGGATCACTCTCTGGAGTTCAACAGTTAGTATAATTATAGTAATGGTTAATATCTGATTGTACCAAGTACATTCCGTATAATAAACCCTTACAATACACACAATCCACGGTACTATCTAAATACTACCCGATAGTATATGATATTTAGTATATCGGATATTAAAAATCTTAGTATCTATTTCTCTCGGTGTATTAACTTTTATATAAATAGTTGATAATACGATGCAAAAATTTCAGATAAATGGTATCAAGATGACACACAATAATAATGATTATTACGTATCGTGGCGTCCGATCTTCGGACTAGATGAGTCATTAGGAATTAGCGCTACTTTTGCCCGTACCTTAAACATAAATGAAGGTGACCAAGTAACAGTTTCAAGCGTACCTGAACCACCATTTTTATCGTCAATTACGGTCACTCCTTGGAATGCTCAAGACTGGGAAATTGTGGTGGGTACAAAAGGACTTCTAAAAATTTTTAAGTCTGAGACTTCGAAAAAATACTCTTTATCACTCATAATTATATTAGAAAGTTTAGTAAACCTTTTCACTAAATCATACCATAAAATGATTCCATTCATTGATTTCCGAAATTTTATAACCTTTGGGTCTAAAATTTTATTACCTCATGTTTATTATAATGTCTTGAAAATGATTATTTGGGTGTTTTCAATGTGGAACTTACTTAATTAGTTCGTAACGCTGCAACAGATTTAAAAATAAATCTCATTTCGTTGGATCAATAATTTGTGCATCCAATACAAATTTTGTACATTTTTTTGATTCGTATAATTAAATATGTATAAATTTAAATAGAATGGCAAAATTTCACTTTTCCCAAATGAACTTCGTTATTTCATTTCACGTGTTTATTCACATTTTCACATTTTTATACAATTAAAAAAGTGTTTTAAAAAATGTCCAAATGTAGAAAAAAAATTGGTAGTTAAAGGATTGATAGTTACTATTTCGTCAGTGCAAAACGATTGGGAAATAGAATAAGTGCCGATGAATTTGTAAGCAATTATTTGCAGGAGTATCAAGCTGAGAAGATACAAGCAGTTTTATTGGATCAAATAAGTTTAGTCGCAAAAAATCAGTCGATCGTCGTGTGGGTATCCAAGGGATTATGGATAACATTATCAATAGGTAAGGAAACGTCTTTTCGCAAGTTTTTACGTTTGTAAGTCGAATTGTGCAAAATAATAAAACATTTGTATTTTATTTTTTCTACATAGATGCAATAAATTCTGATTTTGTCTACGGGGCCATTGGACATCTTACAGAAGTCCATGTGTCCCAGTGGAATTCTAGTAATCAAGGGAGTCGAAAAGTTTTCACCAAAACTAAAAAAGCCACTGCAGAAAAATCTAAATTTTCCATATGGAATATTTTCCAAAAAATCTCAGACATGAATACTGAAACGAATGATGGAATAGCCGACGAATCCCTTGATATTTCATCATGGATAAAATCCAATGGCAGTTCCATCGTTCCGCAAACATTCCGAGTTTGTAGTTTATCGGCTATCAAACAATTTTATTCATCAACTGAATTAGATGCTTCCTTCGAAAGTCCGTACGATGTTTTCATACACAAAAATAATTTCCAGACGAATTTTACCGGACTGAAAGAGACGGAAAGTCTTTTGTTCAGAGTCAGAAAAATTCGTGAAGATCGGCAATACGTTAATACAACAAGCACCGATTTTTTGCGCTCGGACGATTCAGCATCTAAAGAATCTGAAGAATTAATTGTCAGACTATTCTTTATAGAAACAATTATTGGTAATGATTTATATGACCATAAAGAGGGTTTGGAGTCGATTAATTCGATTCACAAACCGATTTACGTGTCGATGAATTTAAGAAGAAATTTAAAGTTACGAGTGGGAAGCAAAGTACTTTTAGAACCTGTAGAAGAGTTGGATCAATCGATCAGATCGATAGAAATAATTCCTACGGGGAAAATTGTAACACGACGGAATTTTCAAGAATTCCTTACCGATTCAGCGAGGGACGGAAAAACGCTCCTGAATTTTCCGGCGAGGATTTATTTGAATAATGAAATAAGCTGTAGGATTTTGTGTTCACCTGTAAACTGCTCGTATTCACTTCTTAATATTGACAGACTCAAGGATATCGTGATAAATATTAACTCCGAAAAATCGGCTGACGTTAATCAAGTTAATGACTTGGAGAAAGACGTAGACGAAATTAATTTGAGTAATATTTTGTTACGGTAAGTGAAACGTTGTTGATGTCAGTCATTTTGTAATTTTCTTTCGTATAGATTTCATTTTTTTTTCGGACAATACTTGACATTTCTGAAATTCATTCTTATTTTTCTTGAAAAAGAAAAAAAAAATAGTTGATCATCGTACAGCATATGCATTTTTTTACATATCAATGCTTTCTTCTATCATTGAAATTTATTAAAATCAATTTAAGAGTCCTACGCAACGTTTGAAAAAATATGATAGAGTAATTTTCATCTAGTTGCTTAAAAAAAAATATTGTAAGTGATTTATTTGCGATAGATCAAAGGATATTTTTCATATTAGAAAATCATAATATCTGCTAATTGATATTCGTTAATAAATTTATTGTCTTATTTTTTCAAAACTGTGACATTCAAAATGAATGTTCCAAGTGTTCAATGGCGTCAATTTTCCTTTAGAACCTTTTTTGTCTTATTGTATGAAATTTTTTTTTATTGAAAGTTTTGTTTGGTCATTTCTTTGTTGATTTTTTTAGACCCTTGGAAACGTCACTCACGGAATGTCGGATTATTCTGGAGCTAAGCTTGGCTTTGAAAAACTGTCGTAGTTTTCGATACGATCCAGAAAATATTCTCGTTTGCGGCGCTGTCGGTGCTGGCAAGTCGACGTTTTGCAAAGTCCTGCAAGAGCAAATGCAAAAGGCACCGCATTTTGTGCATACGCATGTCATAGAGTGCAAAACGTTGAAAGGCAAGAAATTAGATCGATTTTATTTTCATACGAACATTTTCTTCGCTTCCATCAATTTTTCATTGACGGTGTAATCCTTTAACAACAAGAACTCTTTCCACTGAACAAAAAAACACTCTCAAATGTTAAACTTTTCTTTGAATCAAAATTATGGAAAAATAACAATTAATCAAACTACAGTTTCCAATTTTTACGAGTAAATGCATCTCTCGTCCGTAAAATAAAAATGTAAAATAAATTCTTCATAGAATTACGCTTCTTGTCAATTTTTTGAAGAATTTCTTAACTATAATTGCAAAAGATATCTGTAAAAATAAGATTCCTCCTAATGATTTAGTTCATTTTTGTTGTCAATTGATGAAGTTTCACATGCAATTATGTTCCATCTAATATAGGCAAAAAGGTCGAAGCGATGCACAAAATAATTTCAGCTGCAATTACTGAATGTATATATTATCAGCCTTCAATATTATTTTTCGATGACTTGGATAGCATCACAAGTACACCTGCCGATGATGAAGCGCACTCACCGGATGCGATCAATGCCGCAAGGTAACGTAGGGTAGAGGCCATAAACTTGATTCATTTGTGGTCATAAACTTGATCCATTTGTGACCATACCTATTGCATGTAAATGACAGTGCTGGCCACAAATGGTGTAAACGGCTTTGAACATAATTTATTGCGCAATAAGGCATTCTAAGCATTGAATATTCAAAGTTGAATTTGCTTTCATTATTGTAGAATAAACTCATTTAGTAATTTCTATAGATTAAAGGAATAATGAGTTGATCTGTACATTTTTTGTGTGGTCACTAATGGTACAATGGGCACAAATAGTACGTCAACCCTAAATCGATTAATGATTGCTTGAAATAAAATTGTCGTATTGAAATATCAATAAATGTGGAACTGACGCCATAAATTAAAAACTTGAATTGCTTCCATTACGCATTGAAGAACAGGGTGGTTGATTCTGAACCCTAATTTTTTTGGTTTCCCAACTCAGTGAGAAATGCCAATCACGTTTAAAAAATGCTCCGAAATTATGAGTGCGTACAAAAAATATTGCAGCCGATTTCCTAAACTATCGAATTTCACCAAATAAGTAGCTTACGAAAATTTTCACAAATATTTCCGTAAAAAAATTCGTGGTCTCAAGACTTAGGCTCAGCCAATTCCAAACAACATGTGATCCTATTTGCGGATTATGTGAGAACATTATGTGAACAGTTCAGATTTTTAAAGCGTGACACAATTAAACAAAAAATGAAATAAAATCGCCTATTCTGCAGTATAGTTTTAAGGAATTAATTTTTTAAAACCAAAAAAAAATCATACTATGAAAATATTTGAATTTACACAATCATTTATTTTTTGTGTAGATTTCAATTCGAAAAATGTAATGTACCAATTTATTCGTAGAACTAGTATTTTCATTAATGTTTTCATTAGTATCACGTTAATTACATGATTTTCAGAATATTGGACGTTATTTTCCAAATTGCGGCTGAATATCAGTCTTCACACTGCGTATCAATAATCGCTACTTGTTCGAACACAAACAAAATTGGTCCCAATTCGACATCCCCAGGAGGCGTCCATCTGTTCCGCACAGTCCTGACAATACCAGATCTTACGCAAGTAAGCTCTTAATTTTTCCAATAATTCTTTTTGTTTCCTGTATGATTTACTACGAAAAAAATGTACATTTCGTGATAAGGACCAGCGTATCGGTATTTTGAGGCTTGCGCTGCAAAGCAACATACGCGTAACTGAAGCAATAAATTGGGATTATTATGGAAGTAAAACCGAGGGATGGGTCGCGCAGGACCTCGTTGACTTTGCTGAAAAAGCAGCGTTCGCCTCGTGGAAACGCCACGGTAAGAATTCAATTATCTATTAGTGTAACTCTGACTTTCTTGCATGAAATATGTAACCTCTGGATTTTTATCTTAATCAGATTTTATAGAATTTCTTTAGCTGTCTCCTGATAATAAAACGATTTTGTAATGTTATAATATTAAGTATCGCCTATAAATCTTGTAACTGTTTCAAGGACAACAGAAATCTGACTTTCTTGCCGGAAATTTCAAACCTCTGGATTTGTAACTTAATCAGATTTTTAAAATTTTTATTAGCTGTCTACTGATCATAAAGAGATTCTGTAATGTTATGATATTAAGTATCGCTTATAAATCTTGTAACTGTTTTAAGGATAACATAAATCTGACTTTCTTGCGGGAAATATTGAACCTCTGGATTTTTATCTTAATCAGATTTTTTTAACTTTCTCTAGTTGTCTACTGATCATTAAGAGCTTCTGTAATGTTATAATATTAAGTATCTCCTATTAATCTTGAAACTGTTTTAAGGATATCATAAATCTGACTTTCTTGCGGGAAATATTGAACCTCTGGATTTTTATCTTAATCAAATTTTTTTAAATTTCTTTAGTTGTCTACTGATCATTAAGAGCTTCTGTAATGTTATAATATTAAGTATCTCCTATAAATCTTGAAACTGTTTTAAGGATAACATAAATCTGACTTTCTTGCATGAATTATTCAATCTCTGGATTTTCATCTTAATCCGCTTTGTTCAAATTTCTTTAGCTGCCTACTGATAATAAAGGGATTTTGTAAAGTTATAATATTGGGTATTTCCTGTAAATTCTGTGACTATTAACATTAATCTGACTATTCTTGCTTGGAATTCATCACCCCTGGCTTTTCAAAAATCATAATCTGGTTCTTGGAAGTATGTTTAAGCGTCTACTACTAGAAGCATTTTTCTTAGTCTTATAATAATCAATGTAATTTGTAGACATTCTATAATTTTTTAGGATGCTGACGTAGTAACTTTTTGTGCCGTTTTTTACGCTGTAAAACAATTACTTCACTTGAAAAATAATAATAATAAAATTATTATTTAATATAAGTAGATTAATTTTTCTTTAGTGCAAGGGCAGAATACAGGGGAAATTGTTCTGGCTGAGGAGGATTTATGTGAAACTCTGAAACATTACAAAACAATATCGTTACATGGCGTACAACTGTATAAAAATTCGGGTCATGATTGGTCAAATATCGGTGGACTGGCGAAAGTGAAAGAGATGTTGACTCAACTTCTTGAATGGCCTTTGAAACATCCAGAGTTGTATAGAAATTCACCAATAAAAAATCAAAATGGAGTACTTTTGTACGGAATGCCAGGAACAGGCAAAACTATATTGGCAGGAGCAATTGCCAATAAATGTGATTTGAATCTGATTAGTATCAAGGTATAGCAGAATTTATTCATGAATTTTTTTAAACGTCTAACAAAATAAAAAATGTTGAATATCTGGTTGAAGGAAGTTTGAAAACGTAACGTCATATTCGTTTTAGGGACCTGAGCTATTATCAAAATATATAGGAGCCAGTGAAGAAGCCGTCCGAAACATTTTTGAAAAGTACATATGACAATTTTATTTTAAACAATTAATCTTTTGCAATGATACTAAAGTTTACCGATATATTTTATAGAGCTCGTCGGGCGAAACCTTGCGTTCTTTTTTTCGACGAATTCGACAGTCTCGCGCCCAGGTCAGTAAATAATTCAAAACATGCCTTTTTTACATATTATCATATATAGCCAATTATTTTCAGTGATGTATTTTATGTAACATTTATTCGCATTGCAATCGTAATGGGATCCCAACCAAATTCATAAATATTTCTCGTTCTGACAATTTTCCCGTTAGTCTAAATATGCTTAAACATTTTCTCTCAATTTTACAATAGCTTTTTTTGTTATTTTATTACTTTGAACATTCCAAATTACGTCTCAATTCAAAGCGAAAATGGATTTTAAAAAAATAGGGGATAATATTCTTTTAAGTCTTTCGAGTATGTAGGGAAATTTTTTTTGTATTTTAAAAGGTTTAAAAAGCGGCAATTCTATAAATCATTGGATGAATTAAATTAATTTAGCGTAATACACAATTGTATACCAAATTTCAAGGGAATTGGTTAATGCTTTGCAAATATTTTGCGGAAAACTTTTTTCTCCGGTAGAAAATGTTTTAACGCACTCGTAACGTGATATACTATTTCACATTTAAGCCATTATTTTCTGTTCAAAAAGACGAGGACACGATAGTACCGGAGTAACCGATCGTGTCGTAAATCAGCTTTTAACCCAACTGGACGGAGTCGAAGGAAGAGAAGGAGTCGCGGTGGTCGCCGCATCTTCTAGACCTGATTTACTTGACCCTGCGTTGCTTCGTCCTGGCCGTTTGGACAAGTCCTTATTATGTCCTTTGCCCGACGAGGTATGATCGTCTAAATATCTTAAAGTTTTTCTTCAATATATCATGTACAATTTTTTATATTTTTTAAGAAAAATTCGTGATGTAATTCGTACCGTTTCCTTAATTTTTTTAGAACGACAGGGAAGAAATCCTCACGGGCTTGTGCAAACTCCAAAAAGTGGACACGAAGAATCTTGACCTTAAAGAACTTGCAAAGCTCTCTGATGGTTTTACAGGAGCAGATATTAATGCTGCGTTGACACAAGCCAAGTACGACGCTTTGGAAAATGCGATTGTTAACGTTTTACCGGTAAGCAATAGTCGATTCATATTTTTCGTCATTTATATGCTTTATCGTAATGTTTGTATTGTAATGTCTCGAGCACTTATCGTAATGCATAAGTGCTCGAGACATTACAATACAAACATTCATTTATATGGTCGTAATATTTATTTTTTTGCAGAAAAAAAATCGTTTTTAAGTTACTATAGACTATCGGTATAATAATATCATAAATTACCTGCATTGAGATAAAATTATGGTATTAGTTACCATAAAATGACAACTTTTCATTTTTAGTTCGCACGACGAATTTTTGTTTGTTGCATGGACTAAAAATGAATAGTTCTCGCTTTATTGACGTACAACTACGATTTTTTTTAGTGTAGATCTTATAAAACAGGTTTACATTTACAATCACTCAATGCATGTTATTAAAACAGAAAACTGTTTTTTTTTCCAATTGACAATAAAATACAAAAACGCAATGAGCGATTCTACCGAAATTCAGCCACCAAAAATTTTTTTTTTTCTCCGAAAAGTTCTCAAAATTTGGGTTTTATTATTGTAAAAACTTCGGTATATAACAGAACTTCAGAAAATACATTCGGCAGAAAAGTAGCAGTACCTTCGGTGAAAAAAGTATATCGCCGATAATTTTTTCGAAAAATTTGAATTAGTTTAAGCTTAAATGTCCAATGTGAATCTGTACTATTTTTATTGATATAGACCATAAAATTCGGCACATTTCCATTATTTATAAATGTTTGTACGATGAAAATGTCCTAAGATAGAGCTGTTTGAAAGAAAAATTACAAAATTCTATATCTTATCGGATTTCCATTTTATCATATCAAAATTGAAATTTTGACAATAACAAAAACCAATTTTTGAGAGCTGTTTGGATGAAAAATAAAAAAATTGTGATATGTTATTAGATTTCTATTCTATCAAATTGAAATTTGGTGAAGTTTGTCCGAAAACAGATGCCAATTTTTCGGCTTTTTCTTTAATAAAAAAATTCGTGTACCTGTATTTCGGTGGAATCGGCCATACTCAGCGGGTCAATAGAAATAATCAATATCCCTCAATGTGCAATGTGTTTTCAAGGAATGTAATGGTAATTCTCAATGAGACGAGGAGTAAACGATATTCGCAAATCTTCATCGTGAGATTCTGTAGAGTATAATTATGATATTATCATTAGTGATCTTATAGCACTAGATTATAGTAGGTAGGTAGGTGTGTTATATAACTGAGGAAACGTAGGGAGCTTTATTAGCGCGAGCCAAGCAACGTACCCCATCTCGCTCCACTTCATCCCAAACTACGCCTCACTGAACGCCGAGGGGATTATTATCTTATGCGTTATAATGATGCGCAAAGCGGATGAAGTGGAGGGTCGGGCAATCACGTGAGATTGAAAGGCAAACGAGTAGTTACCTACAGACAGTTAGCACGGGTGTCATATTCGATGACAGCGAGAATTGTCGATTAAGAATGCAATTGGATACACGTTTTCCAATCTCTATAACTATGAATCTTTAAAAACCACAACTTTATTGAAGGGGCATGAAAATTTTAATTACGACATATTTCGCAGTAGCCATTGGCCATTTAACGTAATGAGCATTTAATGTATTATGCTAAATTTATCAAACAATGCTCTAAAAAAACTGCATTGTGTTGAAAGTCGATTATAGTAACTAAAAAAATTTTACGATCGAATTACATAATTTATTTTCTGAGGAAAAAAATTGCCTTTCCAGGAAGTAATAAATGCACGGTTGCAACAATGCGAACGGAAAATAATCGTAATTAATAATAATTACATTTTTCGACTTACGATATTGTATTGCAAGGATTATTTACAGCTTCTTGTTATGTTTGAATTTGTCAATAAGCGGGAAAATATTAAATTATGCGGTTCTTAATCATTTTATTGCTATCTTTAGTAGTATTTATTAAGAATTTATTTTATTTTCTATTATCTGGTACTGCTAACAGCTTAAAAAATCACTTAGTAGGAAAAAAATCCTATCGGCTTAACTTTCATAAGAAAAGAATATTAGAAACATATAAATTATAAGAACGGGCTTTTTATCATAGGGCGAGTCGACATACACCGATTCGATCGAATTGACGCAAAGGCATATAATTGAGTCTCTAAAATCCACCAATCCATCATTATCAACTGCAGAGAAGGAAAAATATCGCAGAATGTAAGTACACGTGTTTTCTTTTTTGGCATCCATCAAAGGTTGTTAGCCCTTTAACTAATGAGGGTTTAACTATTTCTACGGGAATAATTTTTCAATTTTATTCCTACAAAAGTGAAATAATTATCGTACGTAACCAAAATTGACCATTAATTTCTTTCCGTTATAAAAAATTGTGTTTCAGTTATGGACAGTTTTCAAAGAGCAATATTTTTGAAAATACTGTTGCAATTAAACAGCGAGCGACGCTAGCTTGACCGCAGAAGATCGATGTACGAGCCATTTTCCAGCATCATTCAAGGGAGCAGGAACAATTGTGTTCCGAATATTTCTAACTTTTCTAAACGAATGTCCTGTATATAGAGATATTATATAATAAAATAGGGTGAGCGTTACGAAAGTCTTTTTTTAAAATGTATAGTTCATCTATAGTCTGCATTATGCTTCAATTGTTCTATTTATTGTAGCGATAAAACTGTTTTGTGGCAGCGTCCGAACTTCACAATGTTTGTGAAGCGGATCTTCATTCATTGGCAAAATATTGAAAATAGGAATCAAGTACTATTATATGTACTATAGCTATTGTAGCTAAAATAGCACAATTTTTTATATTTTGCCGAAATTTTGGTGTTTTTATATGGGAGATTTCTACAAATCTCAGAATATTCATTGTGACTTGATATTGCTAATTCCTATATGTTTTTGTTTCTTTTTTTTTTAGTATTTCCGTGATGAAATTTATTCGGTATACCATATTGAGATAGTTATTCTATTTCTCAAGATATCTGAGAAGATGAAAAACCATATTAATTCATTCATATAAATTCGATAGAATTTTAGAGATAACTAACAATATTTTTTGGCCTCCATTATTCTTAAATTTCGTCTATTTCATTGTTTGTTTTGAATTTACAATTAAAAAGGCAACATGAAATCATTAATGACCTGGTATACAGAAGTTTGAGTTAATAAATAAATCTTCCTTTATATAAATGAATTATAGTCCTCTATTTAAAAAAATATAGCACATCGAAAGTCGAACTTCCGTAACACCGCAGCAGAAATAGAGTCGCTTAAAATGACGAATGGTTAAACATGCAAATTTGATGTTTGGCCATAAGAAAAAACGTATAGAGGGAAAAGCGTGCGAGCCGAGCGAGCACGTTATCGCTGGTCGTTTATTTAAAAACACATAGTGCAATGAAAGTGGAAATATCGAAAACTGAAGCCAATCTTCAAACATTTTGATTGGTCGTCGATGACTTCGACGCAAAGCCAACTTCAGACTGTTATGATCTCTGCCGCGTTGCTTATCGCGCGCATTTTGAATAGTATTTTCGCAGTTGTGGAACAGAATACATTTCTTTCCCTCACAAAAAAAAACCGGCACAAAAAAAAGTGATTATATCGAAATACCAAAGGAGGCACGGAGTCGCAAATCGTATAAACATGCAAATATCATATTTACCCACAAAATAAAGCAAATAACAATAAAGAAGTCGCTATTATAATAAAATGGGATAAGCGTTACGATAATCCCAAAAATGCATAGTTCATCAATCGTTTCCATCGTGCTCCAAGTGTTTTATTAATTGTAACCAAAAAACTGTCCTGTGGCAGAGTCCGAATGTTACAATGTTTGAAGAGCGTGCGAAGCTCATTTATTAAGAAAGCGTGATTGTCCTTTTGAAAATTCTTCCACGCACAGCTTAATTGGCAAAGTAATGGAAAATAGGAAGCGAGTATTATTATAGCTACGCATAATCCAAGCGTCTACAGTCGAGACACCGTATATCCGGTAAACTCGCGGCGTTAACAGGCAACTCTCGGCGGCTTCTTGCCTGCATGAAGTTTTCATATTAATAATCGGTATAATAATTAGTATTTTCACGCGCGACTTAGCAGGAAGGATGCCTGCGCGCACGGAACTTTAGAGATCTTGATTTTAAGTTCTGAGAAGGAGGGCATATTTCACCGCGCTAATGTCCCGCTAGATAAACTACAATATTAGCTGCCTTCGTACTGATTTAATTTAACTTTGGCGCAGGCGACATCCGCCCTGCTTTCGTCTACACTACAAGACTATGCAGTCAACACTTGTGATATACTCGAGCTGCAGTACAGCCAACGTATAACACTCGTAAGCTCGATGTTTTGCCATTCTTTGACTTTTCGATGGCGCTATAAACTTTCATGTTACTCCTTTGCATTTGCTACAGCGCTGAGATAATCAGTCGCACTCAGAGAAATTGTAGCAGTACAGTCAACTATTAAGTGACAACTGATATGCTCAGAACATAATTATGAAATTTTAAAGAAAATGTACCATGCTTGTCTCTTTAAAGAGTCGGCACCTTGAGAAGGATGAATTTTTATTAATGATACGGATGCTTGAAAAAAAATGAAATAAAAAATGATTAAGTCGAACATTTTTTGTCTGATGAGATAAAAATCTTGTCATTGAGAAGCGTTGAATATTGAATTGCGATCCACAATTCAATATTTAATTTCAATCAGAAACTTTGATTTTGAGTGGAATCCAATTTTTTTAGTTTCAGTTCAAGTCAAAATTTATTATTGTAATTCAAATAAAAATTAAACATTGAATCAAATTAAATTTTGAGAACCTTAAAGGAATTTTTTCAACCGCGGACAATCTCATTTTGTGTTTAAATTTCATTCCTACAATTTTTAGCATATAAGTATTCGGACGTGTGAAATATGGAATGACCTCGATAGATCCAGATATGCGGATAAATCGGATAATCCGGGTACGGGAAAAAGTTACAACTCATAGGTATTGTACATGAGAAACTGTAGCTCCTATATTTAGTTTATTCGAGAATTCTAGATACAGACAAAAATCAAATGATTTACTATCACCATTTTGATTTGGTAGAGAAAATAATTTGATGTTGCGGGCATTTTGAAAAAATTGCCCGCTTTAATTTACGACTGAAAATTTGAAGTTTAAATTTTAACGTCTTGCCGAATCCGATCCGGAAAATTGAAAGTACTATTTTTCGTCAGAAAAATCCCGAAGATTTCGAATAAAAATATGTATAATTCACATTCGACCACATTTTTAAGGTCAAAAAGTTAAAACTATAGTAATAATTTTGGAGAGCACAATTTAAAAATTGGGTATTAGGCAGATATTCTAAACTTATCGAAAAATAAAAAATAAAAATTCGAAAAAAAACTGAAGTAAACGATTTCCTTCAGGAATGATAAGCAAAAAATCTTTGATGTGGGCTTTTTCTTAATTTGGGTATAGTGAACCGAATCATGAAAAACAGAGCACCAAAAATTTGAAGACCAGATTTTTATTTGGTGGAATAATCCAAATATATACAGATGAGAAAATATATTTTAAACACTCCCATAATGAATGATCATAAATTATTGCATCTACTGGATATAAGAATTTTTTTTTAAATCATGTTTATCTCGATTGATCAATATTGCGGAATCGTGTAACTTTGAAATAATTAATCATGTATATTTGTTGACACAAATATTTAAAACACATTTTTATTGAAAATTCATCTCTGTATGTAATCTCTAATTCACATGAAAGAAGTTCCTTACTTCGAAAAATGACAATTCCCATTGAGTGTTGGCAAGTGACGCAAACGAGCGTCTCGAAAACGAGAAATGAAATTCGGAATTGGGTTGGAAGGGGCTCTTAAAAATATTCGATTATTCGGTAAGAATTAGAGGGCATTCAGTGTAGGGAAGTAAAATCATGGTGACATTGTCCCGATTCTAAAGTCCGTCCAACAGTGACTCGAGACTCGTACATTTTGCTCGAGTCTTCAGAGTGTTGGCACGCTAAGGTCGTTTTTGTTGACTTTTCTCATGTATTTCTTGCGTCGCGTAAATAGTAACTGCTGGAACTCCGTGAGACTTGACTCGAGGGATGTAATATGTTTAACTTTTCGAGAAACGGTAATCAGGGATAAAAGTGCGGCGACGCTCGGTATTTGCGCTAACTAATATCCTTCAACCCGGTAACCGAGTTACGTCGCTGAATTTTCCGTCGCTCGCAGTTTGTTAGCCGTATAATTGGCCATTTTTATGCTAAAATGAGCCGCGGGTCGTTCGGTTCCCTTGACTCCCTCTCGGTCCGTTGTAGCGATTGTGCCAGCAACTCCGGTCTCTACAAGATAAGACGCTAACGGGGTAAGGATTATTAAACGTGCGGAAATATATTTTACTCGACGACCAACAGAAAGCGCAAAGCACTATTCTTTGTTTTAGAAATTCTTTAATACCTTTGCAGCATCCTCAAGATGTTCGTGAGAGAATACGCTTAAGAGTCTTGCCAAATATGAATTTCCAGGCAAAAGCTGAATTCGAACAGAATTTTAGTAGTTAGAGAAAAAAAATTTGATAATAGATTTGGCATAAGAAGAAAAATTACAACTAACAGAAAGCGCAAAAGACTATTATCTGTTTTAGAAATTCTTGAATACCTCCGCAGCATTTTCAAAATGCTGGCGAGAGAATACATTGAAGGATCTTGCCAAATATTAATTTAGGGGAAAAGCTGAATTCGAACTGAATTTTAGTAGTTAGAGAAACAAATTTAATAATAGATTTCGGGTAAGAAGAAAAATTACGACCAACCGAAAGCGCAAAGGACTATTCTCTGTTTTAGAAATTCTTGAATACCTCCACAAAATCCTCGAGATGCTCGCGAAAAAATACGTGAAGGATCTTGCCGAATATGAATTTCCAGGCAAAAGCTCAATTGAAAAAGAATGTGAGTAGTTACAGAAAAGAAGTTAATAATAGATTTAGGATGAGAAGAAAAATCACTCGACGACCAACAGCAAAGAACTATTTGTCGTCTAAGAAATCCTTGAATACGTTCACAACATTCTCAAGATACTCGCGAGAGAATATGTGAAGGGTCTTGCCTAATATGAATTTTCAGGCAAAAGCTAAGTACGTTCGGAATTTTAGTAGCTAGAGGAAAAAAATTTAATAATAGATTTAGAAAGAAAACAAAAATCTTTCAAAATTAACTTCATTAAAATGTACAAAATCTTGTTTCTATAAATAATATTGATGACTTGAAAAAAGTTGAATAGTTTCAATTTTTTTAAATACGGATTTTGCAAGGTTTGTTTTTTCCCATCGAAGGTCACTGAAGTTCTTGTTTATTGGATAATTAGCTATTTGTGCGGAATTTGATGTCGTGTGTTTACTATCATGCAAGTAAATTCCGGGATGGATCTCGTCACGTATTCTATTGATTTTGGCTGTAGTGTGACAATCACGAGGTAATTTGGAGGCCACGTTGGAGCATGAAATGAGTGTTGCTCGAAATGCAACGTAGATATTACAGGGAATGAGATTTTCGTCGAGAATATCCTATGGATAATGTTACTTACATTTGCATTTGTACATTTTGTAATCATCACAGTGAAGCGATTCCTTGCTCCTATGTATTTATATTTTATATCCTTGCCTTGTCATGTATTATATTATTAAGATCATTAATTTGACTACGAAGCACCAAAAGTATTTTTAACAAGATATCACATTGAAATAATATAACATCTCACCATGAAATAGAAGCATCCGGTAAAATTAGCCGTGAAATGAGTTATTTTCGTTTTCCCGAAAAAACTTTATTAGAGCGACGCTGATTGTTCAGAAGAATCCCGGGAAAAAACGGATTATATATGATCATGTATGACCGGATAAATATATATAATTGAATATCAATTTGGTCTCTATAGAGATACTTTAAATATATATTTATATAAAATTATAAATAGTTCATATATAATCGTTTTTTCCAGAATAGAAAAATCGTCGTAAAATAAGCTGTTTATTATATTTTTAATGGGAATGACTACGTAAATTCGCTAATTCCGCTATTTCTTTTGTTTAGAAGCCAATAAAGGGCTTAATTTCTAATATAGTATAATTTTCATTATAATAAATATAACGAAAACCGCGGTTTTCTCGTTTTGCAAAGCGAAGACGTGTTATTGGCTCATGGCGCAAAACAAAAAAAAATCGTTTTACAACGGTATTACGATATTCATTACATTTTTATGGGAATAATCTCGTGGATCCGCTACTTACTGTGTTTCTTTAGTTTTAAAGTCGATAAGACGCCTAATTTCCAATATAGAATCATTTTTTTCGGTTGTTTATAGATATACCGTAGCTTTGCAAAGTGAAGACATGTGATTGGCTCATGGCGCAAAGCAAAAAAGCATTCGTTACACGTCGGAATTACGATATTCACCACATTTATACGAAGATAAAATCGTGAGTCCGCTACTTACGGTGTTTCTTTAGTCTTAAAGTCGATACAATGCCTAATTTCAAATATAGAATCATTTTTTTCGGTTGTTTATAGATATACTGTAGCTTTGCAAAGTGAAGACATGTGATTGGCTCATGGCGCAAAGCATAAAAGCATTCGTTACACATCGGAATTACGATATTCACCACATTTATACGAAGATAAAATCGTGAGTCCGCTACTTATATAGTGTTTCTTTAGTTTTAAAGTCGATAAAACGCCTAATTTCTAATATAGAATCATTTTTTTCGGTTGTTTATAGATATACCGTAGCTTTCCAAAGTGAAGACATGTGATTGGCTCATGGCGCAAAGCATAAAAGCATTCGTTACACGTCGGAATTACGATATTCACTACATTTATACGACGATAAAATCGTCCGGCCGCTACTTACGGTGTTTCTTTTGTTTTAATGTCGATAAAACGCCTAATTTCTAATATAGAATCTTTTTTATTTTCGTTTTTTTATAGATATACCATAGCTTTGCAAAGTGAAGACATGTGATTGGCTCATGACGCAAAACTAACAAACATTCGTTTTAGAACGGTATTACGATATTAAGAACGTTTTTACGGGAATAACATCGTGGATCTGCTTTTCACAATATTCCTTATGTTTTCGAGTCGAAAGAGTGACTACTTTTATATATTCTGTATGACGCTTATAGTTCTTCGGAGAAATACGATAAAACGGTTGCGTCGCTTCCACGAATCGACGACGGTAGCGCCGCGATCTTTTTTTGACATGCAATTAGTGCAGACTTTCATTTGTCGACTGTGTTCCGTTGTGGAAAGAAGAGATTTACAACCGTAAGTCTTAACAATAACATCGTTATTGTTAAAACTTATGGTTGTAACTAACGAGATAACAAAAGCGGTGACATTTTTTTAGAGGTGTTGTGTTTGTTAATTAAGACGGTTACAACTTTTACGAGATACCAAAAGCGGTAGAATTTTTTCAAAGGTGTTGAGTTTGTTAGAAAGGTTGATTTTTAAAAATTAAATTATTCAAAAAATTGTTTTTCTCATTAGATAATTTAAAAAAATGCTTTTCTTTTTAGATAATAAAAAAAAAAATGTTGCTCATATCAGATAATTTAAAAATATGTTGTTCTTACTAGATAATCGAAAAAATTGTGTTTTACATTAGGTAAGTGAATTGTGGTGTTATAAATGTGATGAAATGCGTGTTTTTGTTGATATAAATTCAGTGATAACGATCACATGAAGATTTGATGTCAACAAGGAACTTTGGTATGTAACATTACAAATGGAACTTTTTTTTTCTTGGTTGATTGAAAAGTGTTGTCCTACAGTTTGTGTTCACCCTCGATATTCGATTTTTCGTAAGCGGTGGAAAAACAAAAAGGAAGAAAGTAAAAAGGCAGCGCATGATTTCACAGGCAATTATGTGCGGATGATGGGGCGAGTGGGTTACTCTTATTTAACGCCAATGTGCGCGCGACGCACGCTTCGGCGCCCTCTACTGCTATCCCATTTGTGCGAAATTGTCAATGATAGAATGGCAGATTGAAAATTCCATATTGAGAATTTCGCCCGCTTTCGTCTTGTCGTTCGCTCACAAAATTGTATGGGGTCAAAAATGTTCTTTCGTAACAAACTTTGCTAATCCTCTGAACGACGATATGAGCTATTCCAGCGAAATTCAGTCAACAACATTTTTTTTTTCTCTTTAAAAGAATGGCATAAAATCGGCTTTTGTTATTTTAAATACTTGACCAAATTTTAATACGATGAAACGAAAACCTGATGAGATATATGAAATTTTTATTTTTCATTCAAGCGACTTTATCTTGAGACAGTTTCATCGTATTTACATTTTTGAAAAATCAAAATGTATGGAATTTTATGGTCTATATAAATAGAAACAGTATAGATTTATATGTGACATTTTAGCTCAAATTTACTGAAATTTGCCGAAACTTTTTTAAAAATCTTAGCAATTCGTCATTCATGTACAGAACCCAAGAAAATTCATTCGGCTAAAAAGTACCTCAGGTGAAAAACTTATATTATTAAAAAAAATTTCGGAAAATTTGAGTTAATTCGAATTAAGACGTCCCGTATGAATATATATTGATTTTTTCATATAGTCCAGGAAATTCTAGACATTTCAGTTTTTCAGAAATGTATATACTGTAGCAAGATGTAAAAATGTTTGAATGACATAGTCAAAAATGAATATCTCATCAAATTTATATTTTATCGTATTGAAATTTGGGGAAGTATTTACGATAACAAAATCCGATTCCATAAAATTGTGTGGAAAAAATTTTTGATACAACTATATTTGGATTGTATTTTATTGATTATTTATGAGGATACATTAAAAATATAAGAAACTAAATTTAAAAGATCATGTTCCTGGGAAATATGAAAGCAAAGAAAATTTCTATATTTAAACTGAACCGACCAACGAGTGCAAAAATTAGCATCTTTTGTCTATATCGCATATTTTCATCGCAACAATAAAATTTAACCGCTGAACATCCTGATTTTTAAAAAATACCAAATTTCATTTTTAACTTGTAGTTTTTAAGGAAACTAAGCTACAATATTGTGTCATTAATAACAACAAAAATATTTCGATGAGATGGTAATAATATGTGGATTTCAAATCAATTGAATAAGAACAAAAAATTTTTTTTTGTTGGAAATAAAAAATGCAAATTCTGATGACTCCGTTAAAAACATTTAACTTGATTTTACATTCTTTCCGTCGCTGAGCTGATGTGGATTTTGGCATAAATAAAAATGTTCTGTTCGATAAGATAATGAAACAACGGGAATAAACAAGTAACACTCAGAAACTTAGCTGCGATGAAACTGGATGATGTGGTGAATGCGTATTTATCTACGATTCCAGTAATCGAATTTTCGTCCCCACGCGACTGCTTTCTTTTCATCCGTTTCACGAAATGGATCACTCATTCGTAATACATTCGAGGGTTTGACCGCGGAGCTTGAGTGTACTGTATGTTTATTGTATCAGCATCGGATCAATGCTCACGTGGTATGGGGAAACCGATGTATATTTTGCGCTTGAAACATACTCCAAATAATTATTTATATTGTCTGGGAAATGTCGAAACTCTTTACTCTCAACTGTATTATATGAAGTGCATTAAGAACATAATTTCTGTGTTGATCAATCGTCAACGCAACCTTAAGGAGGGTGGAAGAGTGTTATCTATTGAAAATAATTGTATTAAAAATTTGAAAAAAATTCATTTTGGACTATTTTGGACCGAATGAATAACATCGATTTTTTAGCACTATCGATTTTTTAGAATGGCCAAAAAAAATTACATAAAAAATCTGCCACGCTTAATTGTTGATAATAGTATGTAAAGTACGAAAAAAATTGGCCGATCGGAATATAAAAATTTGTGGGCGCCGATACATTTGTTCGAAACGTGGCCTACACATTTTTTAAATTTTGAAGCGTCACTATTTTTTTACGTAAAGTGCAGTTAAATTGATATCCATTAGATCCTATAATATTAATAGTTCTGAATAATATTTTTAGAGACTTGATTTTTTGAAAATCCATCTCACCATCAAAATGGATGGATGAATGATGGAAATAAAAATATTGTATAGCAACAATTCGGAATACTGAAATTTCGATAGTTCACATTATTTTTATTGAAGAAATATTTCTACTCGAATGATGTTGATTTTATTTTTCATTTGACTTCAAACATTTAATTGATAAAGGTATATTATGAAAATTATCACACCATACATTAATTTTAGATCCTTCTCATATGTAAAATTTAGTGTATCAGTTTATGATATCAGTGCACCAAATTTAAAGTCTATTTTTTTTACACTGAATGGCCTAAAAAAATGATTCAGAAAAAATGTAGTGGAAGTCAAAAACATATTTACTTTTTGTTATTTATTTTTATGTTTATTCTTAAATTTTTATAAGTTGGTAAAACACCCCAATAACTACAATTTGATAACGGACAAAATATTTTTGAAATTTGATCAATTATTTACACATTTACACAATTGAGGAAAATTATAAAAATTATTATACCATACATTAAAATTAGATATATAGATTTAGTGTAGCAATTTAAGCATAAAAACCCCCAGAACTTGTGCATCAAATTCAAAGTCCATTGTTTACAGTGAATAATCTAAACGAAAGGTTTCTAAAAAAATATCGTAATGGAAGGCAAAATTATATATTTTATTTGTTGCGTACGATGTTAATTGTTAAATTTTGGTAAATGAGTAAAACACACTATAATAAATGAAATTAAATAACGGGTAAAATATTGTTGAAATGGTTTTGATATTGTAGAGAATGCGCTTTGAGTGGGGTGTTTGGAAGAAGGGGAAGGAAGGCGGAAGGTAGCCGGGCCCGCGGCCTTTTGCTTTTCAATCGAGGCGCAACGTCGAGGATGGACGGGGTGATATTTACCACGCGTCGAGGCGTAAGTAACTCTGTTTGCGGCAATTTCTTGTTTCCATTAGGTTGGCCGGCCTGCGGGGTAGAATCTACCCCCAGAGCGGTGCGCAACTTCGACAACCGCGATTTCGAGCGTGATCGAGAGGATGGGCAAATGGTGCAGCACACGACCTTAGCTTCACTCTGTGCCCGATCAAATGACGCGCGCCACCGCCCACAATAACGCTTCCAACCCCACTGCTACATACCCCATTCCGCTTTCCCTCTCCCTCTCCCTCTCCCTCATAGTCTTCAACGATTACCAAAATTTCATACCAAACATGTTCCTCTACTACCCAAACAATTCTCTATCATATACAAATTTGAACTGCATATTCCCCTAAATTTCACGTTAGTTTCATTATTTCTGTTTCTTTATATGAGAAGCTTTGTTTTCACGATAAAAACCTTTTTTTTGCACGTTTTCATATTTTGGACCATTTTGAATGACCAGAATAGGTCTAGAAAAAAATGTATGTATAATGTGCGTATGTATATATTCCGTTTTTCTTCTATCGCATAGTCCTCAATAATCATCGAATTTCGAGAGCAAACATGTTAGTCCACTGCATAAACAATTCTCTATCATATACAAATTTGAACTGCATGTTCCCGTAAATTTGACTATACATGGATTATTTTTGCTTTCTTTGATGCAAGCTTTGATTTCATTTTGCTTTCTCATAGAGAAAGCCTTGTTTACGTGAAAATTTTTTTTTTCCGAGATTTTCATGTCAGTACACTCAGAATGATGAAGAACGTCGAGAAAAGTGGTTTCTGCGAAATGTCTGTATGCGAGTGGGTGTATATATGTGCACATTTCGTTGTTTTCACGATAACTGTCGCAATTTTCGATTAATGCTCTTTAAATTTTGTATGCAAGTGGGTTATCATAGAATACCGTTTGGGATTTTAGTTGATGCGAATCAGTTCGGAATTTTAGATTTCACGGCATTTTTTAAATTTTGAAAAAATCGTTTTCACACGATAACCTTTGCAATTAGTTGCAATCGCCGATATGATTTTACGATTATTGATTTCCAATTACGATTTTAGTCTAATTAACTGTTGACATGTCAGAAAATTTCGATTTTGGTGAACAAAAAAATGCTTTTATGAAAAAAAATGAAAAAAAAAATCGAAATTTTCCACAGATTTATCTTAAATTTCCATCACATTTAGACGACTATTTAAAAAGATATTTAGTATAAATTTGACACCAATTGGTCGAGTGGTAAAAATTTTACGTATTTTCGAATTTTTATAAAAATGGCTTCTGGGCATAAAATAGCCTGCAAAGCAGAACCTTGCAAATTGCTTCCTCATTATTAGTGATGCCGCACAAGATTACAATTCTCGTCTTTCCAATTGACAGGACTTAGTCAAGGCACTTTCTCGACTTGCGAACATTGCACCCTTCGTTTGTTTATATCGTCTTGTCTCGTTGCCTCGATAAATTACACCACTCGTCATATTCGATAATATATATGGATGCAATGTATATCCAACAATTCAAACTTTGAAGAAAGATTTATTGCAGCTTGTAAAAGAATTCAGAAATTTATTAGAACCGTTTAAGATAAAATTGTAATTAGTCTAGATTTTACAAATTTACAAATAATAATAAATATTTACATTAACTGATTTAATTCGCTTATGCGGCGATTCCTGATTTTCATCATTCTCAGCTTGTAAAAGAATTCAAACATTTATTAGAACCGTTTAAGATAAAATTGTAATTAGTCTAGATTTTACAAATTTACAAATATTAATAAATATTTACAGTAACTGATTTCATCCGCTTATGCGGCGGTTCCTGATTTTCATCATTCTCAGTTTCTTTTTCCTCCATAACTCCGTATTAAACAAATCTCTCAATATTCTAGAAATATCGTTGTGTCAAGATCTTGACACATTGAACGGTATCAAATGAGCATCTTGTATCTCGAGTTTGTATTCACGTCTGTAGAAAGAAAACGAAATTCGTTTGTTGACGAGACGATTTATTGACGACATAATCTCTCGAATTGTATCGTCTTTCTTCAGGTCATCACTACTCATTATTTTTTGCTCTTTACAAAGCTTCCTCTATGAGGAAGCCAAAATTGATCAACATACTTCCTCATAGAGGTAGTTTTGTAAAAAGCAAAAATAATGAAAAAGCAATTTGCAATGTTTTTAAAAAAATGTATTGAGATTTTCATGTTAGACGCTCAGGACATTGTTAAAAAAGATCGGAAGTTTTTATGCATAAACAGGTAAACCAAATCTAGTATACAATTAAAAATAGAATTAATGTATTGATGTAGCACAATAAAGGAAAGTTGTTTGAATTAAAGGACTATTACATTGAAATTAAGGTGAATTATAATAGTATATTACAATACTATACGATGCGATGAAACTTTTTCTGACGAGGATGAGTTTGCTTCGTAAGTGAAGCAGTAGCTCTTCTTCGATTGTTGTAATTTTTGCCAAAATGTACGCCAGAATATAGATTTCATAGCTATTTTATTTTTTTTGAAATATGAACGTCACCGCCATAATTTCCGTAAAAATTAGACTATTATGCTCATTGTTTTTTTTATGAGAGAATGTGTATTTGACATTGTTTGGTATTAAATTTAGCTCGAATCAGTAATATGGTTCAAATTTTATGAAAACTAGAATTTTTCAAAAAATAGATGTTGTAGCATTTATTTTTTGTAATTTTTCACTGAGATATCAAGACCGAATTTATTATGTGGAAGAAGTCATTGTCAGCCATGGTAGATATAAAGTTCAGTTACGAGCAGTAAAAAAAAATTATTTTATGGAATTCTAAATTATTTAAAAAATCAACGTCTGCAAAACTTGAGATATCAAGTCTAATTTTTTTCAGCCTAATTTTATGAAACTACTTCAATGATGATAAAACTTTTGCAACATTATGATAATGTTACCAAAATAAATTGTAAGAAACCTACGAATTTTCACAACATTCCAAAATGTAGGAATTGTTTTTACAATCACTAAACATAAAAATTATCATCAAGACCACGAGATAATTATTTTGCAAAATTTTAATGCTCCTCATTTTATTAATTACACAAAAACATCAACATTTTCATAACAAGGCTGTTTTACAAATAGAATAAAATGATGTCCACAATTTGGTGAAAAAATGATTCCTCCCATAAATATTATTCCAGTGGTGACAAGATTTTATTTACAATGAAGAAACAGCGTTGGTTGGTGAAGACCATCGACACGATGCTACAACAGACTCTATTTAACAGCACTGTGCGGTTATCCCAAAGCGATTCGTAGTCCATTAATCCTCCTGTAAATGGAAGCATTTTCATTTTCGCTGATGCTTCTTGCCAGAGAATAATCTGTCTTAAATAAGCCCGAGGCTAAACCGTGGTGCTGCGAATGCCATGGTGGCTGGTAACTGCATCGCTAAAGCTATCTTCTCTGAAATTCAATTACCGGACCAAGTGGCACAAATTTAAAAACAGAAATTATACTCTCGTCAGTCATATTAGTTTTCGTTTAACCGAGCCGCTTATTTGTTCGGAAAAGAAGCTGCCGTCGGCAGCCTTCTATTTTAGTATCCGCTGGATGGACCTTTACTTACCAATAATCACTTCCCCCCTTTTCCTTCTCCTCTTTTGGTGTCGCTATGAGCGTTTGTCTTTGCGTTACCGTGGAAAATCTATTTCATAAATTTAAGATTATTAGTACTTTAACCGGGTTATCATAATGACGAAATGTTAGTAAAATAACAAAACATCAAACCCGTTATGAACATGCAGCAGTATTACTTTTTTTTAAATATCTTTTCTATTTTCTGTTTCGAAAATTTTGAATTATTTAAAAAGTTGATATTTTATTAGCAATATGACTCTTAATTTAGTTCTATAAAAAAAATTGCATGGTCATTACGAATTAAACTTCGAAAGTCAACAGTTGAAAAGTGATTTTTTTTTTCGTTGGAATAGAAATAGTGTATTTTCTGCACTGCTTTTATTCAGGAAAATGTCTAACATTTTTTAAGTATTTGAGACTTTTCTAAGTAAAAACATTGGAAAGATGAATTTTTTTAGTGACTAAAAATAACTTTAACGTTGAAATGCGTTTTTTTTAGTTAAATTTTTTTTATGGATCCCTGATAGAATTTCACGTTTTGTGAAATTTTTCTAGACTCCTTTGGGTCGAAATGATAAAAGAAAATATTAGTTGAATTCCCTTTGCCTTTGAGATTATCTTGTAATTACAATTTTTTAATAAAATTTTTGTTGTAAAACTAGAAGTGAACGGATTAATTGCATGACAATAGCAAAGCATGTGTAAAAGAAAGGGGAAAATATATTTTATAAGGTGTCGGTGAAAAAGAGTGGATATCTTGGGCGTTGGTAAAATCCTTCTTTTGTTCGGAAAGATACTGCATTATATTTGGCTCAACGGCGCCTATTGGTGCATGACTCGTGAGCCTCTATCGAGAGGCAGTGTCTCGTGAAAAATCATATGCATACGGCCTGGTGGAGTCTTAAATCTGTTTGCACGACGTGAATGAATAACATTTCGAATTATAGGCTAGTACAACGTAGAAATATTTTTCTATCCGTGTATCAAAATTGGAACTTTAATTCAACTTGTAAATATGGCACCAGTTTGATGATTTGTTTGAAATTTGAAAAGACACACATGCCTAGTAAATTTAAGAACCCTTCAAATGTTGACGTAGCATATTTCCATCTTCAACCTCTGTTAATCATTAATAATGTTGATACAAACTTTCCGAAAAAATTTGGCAAATATTGAAATTTTATTAAAAAGGGTTCTTGCATTTTTTATTCAATTAAATAAAAGCGCATCGCGATATTAAATGTTGGAGAGTGAATTTTGTGTTACTTGCTGTTGTAACAAGTGTTCGTTGTAGTAGAGTGATTTATTTTGAATCTGTAAAAAATGTCAAACTTGTTTTTTTCGTGGAGGCATTTTTTTTAATTCACCAAAATCGAATTTTACCGACGTATCGACAGTTTATTTGATTAAATTTATTACTGGTAATCAATGATCGTGAAATCATGGTAAAAATTGCAGCTGAACCCCTTTGAGTTCACAGCAATTGATTGGAATATTTGCCGACATTGAAAAAAAAATTGAATTTTCAATCAAAGGACCACTCTACCGATCCTCCTCAAATTTTGTACACATAATGGTTTAATGGTAGCTCATTAACGAACAAAATTTCAGGCCAATATATCTAATAGATTTGCAAAATTTATAGCGTAAAACAATTTTTTTCAAGATTTTATTTTCGTAAGAATTTTATTTTATATTTTCGCTTTCATTTTATATTTTCAGCCAAAGATTTTATTATATATTCACCATAAGATTTTATTATATTTTCAGGATAAGATTACATTTTATTATGGCAACCGATCAGTCCAACAAGATATATTAAAGTCACAAGTGAAGGAATTCTTGAAATAAAATGATAAGATGGTCTATACAGGTATTAATAACGTTATATGTATTTTATTAAGAAAAGAATAATACTTTTCATTTGACCATGAACATATCCATATATTAGACGCAAGAATTTTCTGTTTCCAGAATGATGATTGCTTTTGCACTAAAAAATTGTCGTAGGTATACCATAAATACATATATCGCGATGACACATACAAAAGTCGAAATTTCCAATGAAATCATGTTATAAACGGAGTCTTTCTTACTCAACATACAATAGATATACATATACATATAAATACAGGCTCTTAGTTTACTTATGTCAATTTTTATATTGTTTTCCAATGGCTCCTCTCACGTCAGCTTCTGTAATTTCGTCCCAAAAGGAATGTCCCAAAATTTCGAGAAATTTTGGGACATTCCTTTTGGGACGTAAATTAAATGATTCGCGCGTCTGCGAATCAATCAACGATAATCTTAATATTGAGACACGAAGATAAAGTAATACGTAACGATACAAGGCAAACGTTAGGACACAATGTATCGCCGTCGACGGCTCGAGGAAGAGATCTATAATTTTGCGGTGCTCCGAGGATCACGATCGATTTTCGCGAAACTTCGGTAACGCCGAAGCCTCCCGAATTCGAGGGGGTCCTGGTGCTGCGCTCTATATATATATTTTGGCGGGTCATAGCCCTGAATATGAAATGTATCATTACAGTGCTTATAAGAAATCTACAAACATACATAAAGTCATTTTTTCTAATCCACATTTTCGACGTTTTGGACTATTCTAAGTGTGCTAAAATAAAGATGTCGAAAAAAAAAAATTGCACGTAAAACGAAGTTTCCTCTATAAAGAAGCAAAAATTGATAAAAGGACGATAATAACTTGTATCCCATAAGAACACATGAAACATTCTTTGTCGATTCAGCCATTATGAAAAAAGTGATATTTTTCCTGGATTGAAAAAATTACAGAGTATTTCTGCATGACTTTTGATATCTCAAAAAAATCGCCAGAGTTGTACCGATCGATGTTCTCGTATAAAAATATGTACTTGTGTGAAAGTTCCGAAAAAATGAGGAAATTATTATTTTTGACGAACGTTGATTTTTTTGAGCCAATAAAATTAAAGGTTATTTCTGCAGGACTGTCAATATATCACTAGAACATCATCAGCGTTAAACTTATTCGTGTGGAAGTTTCGGAAAACGGGGAAATTATTTTTCGCACCCAAACCTCGATCCATGCGACTTTGTTAATTTTCTACGATAATAACAGTCATGGATACTCTGTAATGTTTTTCAATTCAAACGAAAATATCCGTTTTTTATTTAATAAATGATTCCTCCGTTTTTGGGTAAAAAAAACCATACTCACCGGAATGTGACAATTATTTTAAACATTCTGCTTAAAAGCTGGACAGAAAAAGACAACTTTTATGTGAGACATATTTTTTTCCTACCTTCGACTTTTCGAGATATTTGCACTTCAACAAAATTGCATTTTCTAAAATATTGTTTTAAAAAATTGGAAAAATTTCGCATACAGTTCCTTTTGGTGGTACTTTTATATATCCAATTATTTAGCAAATTGGAGAGGACCGAAAAAAACTGACTGAATCGACAGAGAGTACCTCACACACTAAATCGTTCTTAAATTTATTTAATTACCGCAACGAGCCATTAAAGACGATCAAAACGTTGCACACAAGTTCTCCTGATAAAACACCATGTGCGGACTAGAAAAAAAAGCAGCAATCTATATAATAATTAAGGTGGTTCGCAAACTCCTTTACGAGAGCTCGACTTTGAAAATCGATTTAAAAAGAGATAAAAATAATTTCGTCCGCGATACAATAATTTCCGTGAATCATAGCATCGCGCGATTTATGTTGTCGAATAATCTGAAGAAAACCCAAGTACATTGCCGCTATTTTGTACGCACTTCATCAGGACTTAACGCAGTAAAAGTCGGATCAGGTTCGAGAGCAATAATACGCTTGCGCGATCTAGCGTCGCGCGGAGATTGGAAACAAAATGTCGTAAAATACAGCGTTCTCTCCCCTCTCACTTATCGAGAGACGGCCCTACGTTCGAAGAAGATAGGAGGAGAAAATACTCGCGGAAGCAATAGGACGTACGAAAAGTGTTGCCGTGTCTGGAATGCACTCTTCGCTATGGTAAATACAAATAAAAATGGAAAGCCGGCTATTATGAGAGGCGAAAAGTATGAAGCATACCCGGCTGTTTCAAATTGATATTTCGAAAGGTTGGCCGCCCTGTGCCAACGTCAAAGCCTCTGTTACTGTCCTCGGCATGGTACAAGTCCAGTACGGGAATTGATTTTATTCCCTGTGCCAATCCGTATTCCGGCTTATCACGATATACTTCAAAATGTTACTATAGCCAATCCCTTTCCGCGAGTTCTATATATATATGTGTATATATATATATATGTATGTGACTAAGCCGCACTATATGCGAGACGATAGTATGCCAACGCTTCGGCACTAGCAGACAGACGGTAACCGATTGTGCTCCCTCGCCGCCAAATCATCCTCAATTCCTAAGACCTGCAAATATCATGATACGATATTCCGTTTATTGAGAAAATCTACGGAATACTCACGACGCTTCTATCGCCATCACTTTCGTATCTCAACTTTCCAACGACCTTATTTTTTTCGCAATATTTTCGGTAGCGGCCGGTAGCCAATGTTTTGGATGGCTTTATATTTTTTTTTTCGCGGCAATTATTTGGGCCACCGTTTGTGCGCTCCTGTCACCGAACTATCCTTGATTTCTAAGACCCGATGATATCATGATATTATAATCTGTTCATTCCCAGTTATACCTTATTTTTTTCCGCAATATTTTCGGTAGCGGCCAATAGGTAATGTTTTGTAGGGTTTTATATATTTTTTTTCGCGGCAATTATTTGGGACACCGATTGTGAGCTCTTGTCATCAAATTATTCTTAATTCCTAAGACCTGCAAATATCATGATACGATATTCCGTTTATTGAGAAAATCTACGGAATACTTACGACATTTCTATCGCCATCACTTACGTATTTCAACTTTCCAACGACCTTATTTTTTTCGCAATATTTTGGGTAGCGGCCGGTAGCCAATGCTTTGTATGGGTTTATTTTTTTTTGCAGTCATTATTTAGGACACCGGTGTGCGCTCTTGTCACCAAACTATCCTTGATTTCTAAGACCCCATGATATCATGATATGATAATCTGTTTATTCCCAGTTATACCTCATTTTTTTCCGCAATATTTTCGGTAGCGGCCGGTAGCCAATGCTTTGTATGGGTTTATTTTTTTTTTGCGGCAATTATTTGGGACACCGATTGTGAGCTCTTGTCACCAAATTATCCTTAATTTCTAAGACCTGCAAATATCATGATACGATATTCCGTTTATTGAGAAAATCTACGGAATACTTACGACGCTTCTATCGCCATCACTTTCGAATCTCAACCTTCCAACGACCTTATTTTTTCGCAATATCTACGGTAGTGGCCTATAGGCAATTTTTTGTAAGGGTTTCCATTTTTTTTTGCGGTAATTATTCGAGAGACCGATTGTGCGCTTTCGTTGCCAAATTATCTTCAATTCCTAAGACCTGCAAGTATTATGATACGATATTCCCTTTATTTCTCACGACCTTTTTTCCGCAATATTTTTGGTAGCGGCCTATATAGGCAATTTTTTGTATCAGTTTAATTTTTTTATTCAGTAATTGCGTGGGATGGGCTTGTGTGAGTATGTTAAAATGGTGTACGCCAATTTTAAAAATCATGGACTTTCTCTTCTAAGGATAATATATTCTGTTTGAAGATGATAGTTAAATATTAAATTAAAAATCGCAGTAAACGCCAGAAAGAGATATTTGGCAAAAGGGAAATTGCGCAATGTCATTTTTTTGCACTTTTGGAGAGAAAATCGGATATATAAATTAAAATGTCAGGAACGAAATATAAAATTAATTTCTTTTTCTGAATCGCTGTGAAAAGGATATAAAGGGTATTAAAAAAACGACTAGATTTTTATTTTTTGAAATATTTTTCGACCTAAAGTGAAATTATGAATTAGACATTCGAAACGTTGATAATGTCCTTTTTTTATCACTGAAAAAAGAATTTTAACAGGTATTTTCTCTGACAAAATATACACTTTTATGACAATAGTGAAGGCGAACAATCATTTCATTACATTTTTTCTTCAATGGTGAATAGATTTTTGAAACTTTTGAAACGGACACTGAGAGAAAACTCTGGAAATTTTAAAAATAATATAGTTGGACTGGCGATAATCTAACTCTAATTCCCAGAAGGAACGTCTATATTTTATGGTTATAGCAAATATAAGAAAATAGTTGGTTCAACCACTAATATAATTCCCAGGAAGAATGTCTTTATTTTATAATTATAGCAAATACAATTATAGTAGTAATCATTAAAATGATGATAGTTTCAAAAACTATTCTAATAGTTTCAAATATGCCGTTTTGTTGCGTATACGATTTCAGCGTTTGTTTCCAATAACCTTGCAAGTATCGTTTATTGAACCATATTATCATCGCGTCAACCATAAAACATTGCAAGCCTTACTATATTCGTTTCACCATTTGTAATCGTTAAATAAACGATATGCTTTTCTCTCAGTGTAAGGGGGGTTCATGAAAAATCGAAAAAAAAAAGTTCAGTACCAAAAACACCGCGATCGTATCGCCACCTAAGAAAGTAAGTGGTGTCATCTCATTAAAATAGTGTATTACACTACAAGGGCAGAAAGTTTGACATTCCTGCACTGCGCGTCATATCGCGAAGTCCAGGGCTTCCAAACTTCTGCCCGGGTGATGTATACTATTTTTCGCCGAACGAACGTACGAGAAAAAAAATTGTATGTGCCCGATACCTGCCCCGACATTTGCAGCACGAGCGAAGCGAGAGGCAGACATCATATGAAGAAGAAAAGAAAATATAATCATAATTAAACAAATATATTTATTCAAATTTATTAACATTTACAACATTTTTAGTTATAGTCATAATATAACTAATCATAATATATTCATTCAAGCACATCAACATTTTTACCATGTTTGGTTATAAATTTTGGAGATGGTCTAACTGCCATTTTTTATAGGATTCGTAGACGAATTTATACCGATCGGCCGTCTTCTTGGGTAGCGTTTCTGATTTAATAATTGATGGTGCCTCTGCATAAAAATCTCGTAATATTTCTTCCTCGTCGAAATCATTTTGTCTCCAAAATAAATAAAAATATCACTTAAGCCGCTTCGTGATTAGGTTAGATGCGCGCGTAAACATAGTCAAGTGACTGACGGCAGCGGGAGTAAAAAGTTGTTTGCTCCCTCTGATACAGAGGGCGTGCGTGTAGTCTTACCAATGCACGAATCTTGGACTTTCTGCATCGAAATTGATGCCGAAAGTACGTACTTTTGACCGAGGTTATAAAGAAAAATGTATTTTTTTTAAATAGGATTTTTTTTTTGCTTAAAGGCACAAAAACGAAATCTACGAAATCTTTTTGCATCTTACTGGCTATGATAGTTTTCCAGCGTTTTTTGATTTTCCACACTGGGAGTTGGTGAATCGATAGTGACATCCGCACCCAAAGTTCATGGGCCATCATTGACCGCTAGCCGGAAGTCATGGGTATGCGTATGATCGAGGGGAGCGGCTGTCGGTTTTTCAATTTCAAATAATGTCGAGTATGGTCTACCAACATCTTCGAAACTGACCTCACGATAAGATAGCATGGCAAAGCGGCGGAATTTACGCTGGACATAAGTTTGCCTTATATATGAGCGACCACGGGAAATGCGACGATCCTATCTTTGCAGAATGCGATCCCTGTGTGAAATGTTGCTAGCTACTATTTTACTATTTTTAGAAGGATGACCGGGTACATCGACGAGGGGTTAGGAACATCCGCACCTTCCAAGAGACTGCGACTTCTTTCTTGCTTTTTATGTCTTCTATTCCATGTCGTATCAAATTTTGGAATCTCAGAACATATGCAACACAATGTCGGTCAACATCGACTCTGTCGATTTTTCAGTCGAATTTTTTCATCGGGTTGTTATTGAATGGTATTTAATGGGTCAAATTGAAAGTGAGGATGCAAAGTAGAACTTTGCACATTGTTTCCTCATTAATTTTCATTTTTTATAAATGCTTTTTTATGAGAAATTTTATTCATTTTATTTTTGGCTTTAGAATAAAGGAACCTTTTCGAAATAAGAACATTATTGACGAAGCATCGTGAAAAGTTCTACTTTGCATCCTTATTAAAAAAAATTCAAAATCAAGTAAAATCCAAACGACTTTACCGATCACCACTAAATTTAGTACGTGGCAGGGCTTAATGTTAATTTTCCTGTGTAGAAAATTTCAGTTGGGATGTTCAAATTTTACCTGAATTAAAGCAAAATAAAATTTCTTTGAAAAATTCGAGTTGACGTAAAATCCGAACGGCTTTACCGATAATCAAAAAATTCCGGACGGAGCAGGGCAAGATGTTTTTCTTGTGTGACAAATTTCAGTCCATTTCTTAAGATTTTATCTGAATTAGAGCAGAACGAAAATTTTTCGAAAATTTTATTATTACGTAAAATCTGATACGTTTTATTGATCGTCACCAAATTTAGTTCGTAGCAAAGGTAAATGTTATTTTTGCGATGTAAAAAATTTCAGTCGATTTGTTAGAATTTTACTTGAATTACAGGAAAACTAAAATTTTTCAAAAATTTCAAAATCCCATAAGAACTGAACAGCTTTAATAATTTGGCCCAAATTCTTGAAGATTAACTAGTACTGTACATGTTGCTTAAATTTGATCTGATTCGTTCGAATAGTTTACAAGTTACAGTTATATGAATTTTCGGCCCTTAACCATACACAGAAAAACACCCGGACAATTTTTCTAAATCACTTTTCTCGGCGTTTCAGACCATTTTGAGTGTTCTGACATGAAAATCTCGGAAATTTTTTTCATGAAAACAATTCTTTTTTTATAAGGAAGTGAAAGGAAAAATATACATATACTTATTTTCGTTGCTAAAAATGATGGATGATATTTTCCAAAATAATAATACATGATTTGGAGCAAATTATTTTTTTATATAAATATACAGTGATGCATTGAATTTAAAAAAAACATGTTTTTATTTGCTGAAAAGAATTTTGTAGACCGAATCTAAACATAAAATCTATTGTGATATACAGCTCATGGGAAAACAAAACTTTTTATCTTTATACTTTTTTTAATTCAATTTCGTCTTTTTAATATGGACATATTTTTAAAAAAAACTATTTTCCAGAAAATGTAAGTAAAAAATTTGAAAGCATAGAAAGTGCTTTCAAGTAGTATTAAAACTAAGCAAACTGTGAGAAAAATCTGAAAAGGATAATAAAAGTGGGTCACGATTACCTAAAAGGGTTCAGTAAATTCATTTTAATCTTATAACACGTACTCAAATTTTTGTTTGTGTGTTGAATTTTATTTCATAAAAGGGTTTAGTAAAAAATACAGTATATTAATTCATCATACAGTGTGTGTGTGAATCTTCCAAATTTTTTTTACAGTATAGTTTTTTAACCCCTTTTTTACCGCTTTTGTTCCGACCTTCCTATTACCCATGAATCACAAGAATTATAGGCGTGAAACGTGGGCAGTGTGCGGCATTATTGAACAGCTACGTTTTTTTATTGTTCGCATAATCGGATCTGGGACAGTGATAGCGGCAGTGATTTCAGGTTTGTCTACAGTAATGCAGTTTTCCTCCTACAATGCCGTTATGAATGCCTGATTGTCATCGTCACCCCATTTTTTGCAATCAAACGATCGTGAGCCAGGCCCGGGCAAACGAACAAAAGCGTGATCGATACTAACGCCGAATGCTCGAATCAATATAATACGCGTGATTAGTTGTCCACTACATGAAACCTGAAAATAAAAGATGCTGCAAATGTAGATATGTTTTTCTTACCACCGTATGAATAACTTCAACTTACTATTTTTAATATAATATAATATAAAATAATTTTAAACAGTGTTTACAACGATGATAATAAAAATTCGAGAGATTTGGAGTAAATGAATGAATCAAATCTAAAGAAATGTTCTTATAGACCATTAAAAAAATTATATTTTTACGTGTGAAATTTTTGAAAGGGTCGTTCCCGAGATATGAATGATCCCAATTAGAGATAAAATCGTTTTTAACAAATATTGTGGAATTTCTTTAAACAACTTTAAGCTGCAGTTATTTTTTTAAGAATCGCAATATTGATAAAATAATTTTATTATCCCCCTCAATTATTGTCATTAAAATATTTAAATTCCAGCTAAATTTTGGGAAGAATAAAGTGAGTCATTTGCAAAAAAAAAGAATAAAAAAATTATTTGGTCTTAAAAATGGCTAGCAACTCTGAATCTCGATTTAAAAATGCCAAAAATGCGTTATTCATATACAGAAAGAAATTCATTTAAAAAAACATTGCTTGAAGGAAAAGAATAGTTACATTATCGTCTTGGATTATCAATTTCATATAACACCAAATTAAAAAAATTTTGGTCATCCACAAAAATAAATCACAACCACATGATCTAAAATTGCGAACGCACGGGCCACATAAACGTCTGGCAAGAGTCTCTCACATTTTCTGAATAAGACATAATAAAATGAAAAGAACAACACACACATTTACACACGAAAAATGACAAACAAAATTTCCACGATGTATAAGTACCGACGAATTCGATAAATTAACTAACATAAACAGAAGATAACTGAGAATTCATCTATGATGTAATTATTATATCATTGTATTAAAAAATATTAATTTTTTTCAAATATTCGTTCACATAGTTTGAAGTGAATAAATTACTGAAGAGTTTGAGAAGTGGTAATCATTACTTGGCCGCCAACACTCCCGTCGAAAAAAGTACATCCAAGATGTATTGAAAAATATATCTCAGACATACGATATATATCTTGTCCGAAAAATATTATAATTGAGATATATTTTGGGATATATACGCAATATATTTGAGTGAAAAATATATCTGGGATACATCCAAAATGAATGAAAAAAATATTTTTGTTATATTATCGTTCGAAAAGTTCTAAATGTCATATATATTTTCGAATATATTTCTTTTCCATGGGGACAGCCGACAATCCTTATAGTCATCTTGAGAAAATTTATTCGGATAAAAAGTAGCGGTACCTTCAGTGAGAAAAAAAAATTATTGATGTTTTTTACGGAAAATTTAAAATAATTTGAGCTAAAATGGCCCGTTTAAATCTGAATTTTCGTTGTTGTTGTAGGCCATGAATTCCCACACATTCCTATTTTTTAAAGAACTGTATGTCCTATGAAAATGTCCGAAGATACACTGAGGAAAAAAGCATAACGTTGATTTAACGTTGTCACATGATAAAACGAATATAGTAAGTCTTGCAATATTTTCTGGTTAAAGCGATAATAATATGGTTTAATACTTGCAAGGTTATTGGAAACAGAAGTTGAAATCGTATATGCAACGAAACGGCATTTTTGAAACTATTCGAATTGTTTTTGAATCTATTATCATCGTGATGATTGCGAGTATAATTATATTTGCTATAACCATAAAATATAGACGGCTCTCCAGGGAATTATATTAATGGTTTATCCAACTATTGTCTTATATTTGGTATAACCATAAAACATAGACGTGTCTCCTGGGAACTATAGTTTATAGTTAGATTATCGTCGGTCAAACTATATTTTTTTAAAATTACCATATTTTTCTCTGAGTGTAGAGATGTTTGAATGAAAAATCGAAAAATTCTAATGTCCCATCAGATTTTTAATTTATCCTATTGAAATTTGGTGAATTTCTTACAATAACAAAAACGGAATTTTTGGAATTTCTTTAAAAAAACAAAAAATTGTTGGTCCTTGAATTTCGGTGAAATTGCTCATGTACATTCAGGTGTGAAGGACTCGGAACGCTAGATTTATAGTCTCAGTTATCTACTAGCGGGATAGCTGCAGAGAAGAAAATAGGCGAAGGGGTGAGTCTCTTGATTCAGAGGCGTTCGATGGCGGGTCTCTCCTTATACTGGCAGTCTGGTATAGTACGCCGACAATGAGGACATTCTTCGCTTACAATGGCTTCTACAATCGAGCGCGAAGCTCTTCCGCGCATACTAATGGATAACCACGAGCGATAGTTGGTTGCTTCCCTCGGCGCGGCGCTCTTTCTCAGTCCTACTCGCTTCAGCTACTGCGCATACGTCCTCGTCTGAGAATACACAAAACTTTGAAAGCGACTTTTCAGTCTCATTTCGATTGTCGAAAATCTGACCCATCATTTTTGTACTAATGCACGGCGCTTTTTTTATATTAATTTTTTCATTATAAGGCTTAGAAATAAGGTTGTCTATGAACAACCTTATTTCCCTTTAAACAACCCTTGACGGCAAACTCCTCAAGGGCGGGCACCGCGGTGAGAGTTAGCTATTGAAAATAATTGAATAACAAATCTGAAAACATTTTTCCTACATAGCTTTTTCTTACTCTTTATAATGTACTTTAGTCGGAAAAAATAACATCGATTTTTTAGTACTGTCGATTTTTCAGAAAAGCCAAAAAAAATTATATAAAAAATCTGCCACGGTTGATTGTTGGGAATAGTATGCAAAGCACGGGAAAAAATTGGCAGGGCAAAATATTGAAAATTGTAAAAGGGGATACATTTTTTCGAATCGAGGAAGATACATTTAAAAAATTTTTAAGTGTCACTTTTTTTTTTAAAGTGCAGTTGAATTGATGATAGGTCCTATAACATTTCGGTCGACTTGATAAAATTTCACCTGAATTAGAGAAAAAGGAAATTTTTTCGAAAATTTCTAAATCCCATTATAAATGATTCGGTTTACCGATTTGACTCAAATTCTATACCAAAGGTCGCATCACGTTGCCCAATTTCAATACGAAGTTTAAGCTCGATAGCTCAAAATTCTTTCGACCTAGAGCGTTTATGTACTTTTTTCAAAATTTTAAAATTCTCATAAAACCGAAGAGCGGTAAGCGATTTTTATAAAATTTATCCCAAATGAATATTAGCAAGTACTGTACATGTTGTTCAGATTTGAGGTGATTCGATCGAATCGTTTACAAGTTACAGTTTTATGACTGGCCATTCAGACCATTCTGAGTGTGTCGACATCAAAATCTCGATAATTTTTTCATGAAAGCAAAGCTTCCTCTATACAGGAGCATGAAATGGACGCGCATTATGTAGCGCATTTAAATAATAAATTGTGTGAATTTTCAATTCTTCCTGAAATTTCCGAAATTGCGAAACTGTTTTTAATAATTCAAAGTTCCATAAAATAAAAAATCGTTTACCGATTTTTACCAAATTTGATATTTACCGCCTGCAGAAAATTTCAGTCGAATTGGTTGGAAATGACTCCAGTTTGAAAATCATGTACTTTTTTTAAAAAATCGGGTCTCATGCACAAATAAAATTAATAATATTTCAACGATTTCGAAAATAAATTATTTCTTATTATGTAATATATGTTGAATACAAATAAAAAATGAGCTTACCATGAAATCTAATTGTCGTGAAACTGACAATTAATCAGCTGATGATAATGATAATAATGGTAACGATAATAATGATAATGATAATAATTATGATAATGATGATAACAATGATACTGTCTCCGTCGACTGTCTGAAGAAAAACCTAATATCGCGATATTTAAATTTTATTCACGCTGACTAAAGATGTATACATATTTTTGTTCAATAGCTCGTGACAACGAAGGAAGAAAAGGATGACATTTCCCCTGCAGTAAGGCAGATAGGTAGCCATGCGCCACTTTTCATTCTCCATTCACTATCCTCCTGTTATCTTGGTACGTAGAAAGCATGATTGCCTTTATGGGGGAAGAAAGAGTCTTTTGCGGTAGCGATAATGTCCCTCGGTGGTGGCGGCTGTGCGACGCTATCAGAAATAAAACCCGAAGGTCTGAAACGGTCGAGTGGAGGAGCAAGGAGCTCTCCTTCTCCTTTTCGCCAACAGAATGCGATTCCAACCAGTGTCCCCCACCACTAGGCGAATATCCTGAGACGTGCTCGTAAAAACACACGCAGCCGATTCAACCTCACCTCCTTTCCAACTCCACGCGGTTATTCTCCCGCTACTATCATCTCGAGCTTCTAGCTTCGCGCTTCCCCTTCCTAACCCACTATTCTATCAAGCTGATATCACCTTATATTCCGAAGACACGACCAAGCTTCTCAAAATTTCAGTTTCGCTTTTCATTACGCAATTATATATCTTTTTTTTTATTAGATAGAAAATCAGCAGCTAATTTGTTTTTGTTTTTGTTTAGCCTGAAAAGTACTTTTGCTCTTTTTGAAGGAGTTCAAAAACTGAGGGGTTTTGTTGGAATTTAAAACAAAAGAATCAGGGGCTTTCAATAATTGAGTGCATTGTGTGACATTCTTTACGAGGTTTTATTTTAAAAACATGTTTATACTAAAATTTTTCGTTGGACTAAATATCTGAAACAAATACATAATTCGTTTATTCTAAACTATATGAATTATTGGTTGAAAAGGAAAACGTTCCATAAAAGTAACTTTCAGTGCTTATAAAAAAAGGCCACAATTTACAAACTTGTTGAGAAAATTGATTTTCAATAAATTTTCATGAATCATTCACACGAAAACGAAGAACAATTTAATTTTTAAGAAATTTTGTGGGATTTTTTTCCAGTTATAATATAAAGGTCCGAAGTTATCTTTATGAAAGCTCTAGGATAATAAAAATTAAGCCAATTTTGACATCATCAAATTACATTATCCATTAATCGATTGGGAGAAGGAGTAGGTAAATGAATATCGATTTTAGTCGGTTCAATTTTTGGTAGTTTATTTACAATATTTTGTTGAGCCGTAATCCGTCCTATAAGAGCACTCATACGATTTATAGTGCTGCCATTGATCTGCAGACGCTCAAAACTGAGTTTAGAGCAGCTGGATCAATTACAATAGTGGGTAGAGGACTCCTACTCTTTATTTAACAACTATATACGCCTAGCTCAAGTATACAACAGTGAGGAGCAGGTCGTTAATCAACCGTTCGGTATATCTAACATATAATCGTGTAAAATTAACGTAAAAAATCAATAAATTCACAATTTCGACTGAAATAACATTTTTTAACAAAAAATCTACATTTATTACAGTAATTTGATACGCATATATTAATGTGGATGCCGCGTGTTACGTAATAGGTTATTTATATTCGCATTGTTTCTCTCTCTCTCATTCTCTCCTTCTCTTTTTGGTGACATGCCCATTATCGCCTCTCTAGCTTTGGTATAAATTGCGAGTTGAATAGAATGACGCCTAGGATGATAGTCTTAAGGATTCCAGGATTAATAATTTATTAAGCAAACAAATCTTGGATTCGTAGTGGTCTAATTCACCTACGAACTCAAAACGCATATTAGGAGCGCAATAAATTATTTATTTCTGTTACCAATCGTAGATGGGCAATCGCTTTTGTAGATACATACAATTTTGAGGAAAAGCTAAACAGATAATATTTTTATGGAAATAAATTATACTTGAAATATAAATTTCGGATATGTTTCATTTCCGTGTGGCTGAATTCTCGACACGTAATTTTGCATAAACTATATGAAACATTAATAAATCATGGAAGTAAAATTGCATCTGCAATTTTTTTTTGCACCCTACTCGCCGCACATGGATAAGCCTACTTAGGATAATTTTTAAAATATACGATTTATTCTGCAATCAAATTATTTCTATTTTTGAGAGTTTCGTTTTAGCCGTAGTTTGATTGCCATGTTAATCTTAATTTCCGGAATATGTGCAAGTTAATAATATACAAATGCGTTTATTTTCTACAAGGTTAAGTTTGTATACTATATTTATTTTTTACAATAGAGTAGAAGATTGTGCAGTATCACATATTGATGTTGCAATTGATGATTATGATAAACTTGTTCTTGTGACGACGTTGCTGAACGTTAATTTCTGTTCGTTGGAAATTGTGCCTTTAGTCCGCCCTCATATTGATCGTTTCATGTATTCAAATAGATATTCAACTGGTGAATAAGAAAAAAATGCTTAGTTCAATAAACAAAAATGTCAAACGCTTTTCCATTAATGTTTAAAATACCCAAAGATACATAACGATTTTTTTGGCCCTTCTTTGAACATATCAAATCTGGTAATAAAGTAGCGTTATAATAATTTGAAGACGTGCCCGAAATTTTCGGATAATTAATCAATCGCTATCGCTTCGATGATCTTTGATACAATTTATTCACCGGAAAAAAACTGAGTATCAAAAATGGCACGGAGAAAAAAAAAATGCCTCATTGGGCTTAAATTGGGTGAACATATTTTCCTAGTATATTAGAAAACAAAGATGCAAAGTAGAACTTCTCACACTGCTTCCTTATTAATTTTCATCTTCCACAAAACCGCATAGAGGAAGCTTTTCGAAACATGGAAGTTATTGATGAAGCGATGTGCAAAGTTATACTTTGCACCCTTACTTTGAATGCATCCGAAAATGTTTATTTTATAAAAATTTAGGTATCATTAGATATTTCATACTTCATATTTTACGTGAATTTGGATTTTTCGAACAATTAAAATTTAAGGGAAATCCGAACGGATTCACCGATCATCACCAAATGTTGTACGTAGCAGAGCTAGATGTTATTTTTTCTGTGTAGAAAATGGGAGTCGATTTTTTCAAATTTCACCTGAATTAAAGCAAAACGAAATTATTTGAAAAATTCAAAATCAGGTAAAATCTGAATTGCTTTACCGATCATCACCAAATTTTATACGTAGCAAGGCTGAATGTTATTTTTTCTCTGATGGGAAAATTTTCTTTGATTTGTTGAAATTTTACCTGAATTAGAATAAAACGAAAATATTTCGAAAATTTCATAATTACATAAAAACCGAACTGCTCGACCGATTCAGCCTAAATTGAGTACCAAGGGTAGCAATCGCTTTGTTCAATTTCAATACAAAATTTTAGCGTGATAGCTAAAAATCCGTTCAAGCTAGAGCGCTTACGGACTTTTTTCAAAATTTCAAAATTCTAATAAAGTAAAATGCGTTATGCGATTTTTGAGATATTCATAATCATTAAAGATTAGCCAGTACTTTACATGTTCTGTAAATTTCAGCTGATTCGGTCAAATGGTTTACAAGTCACAGTTATATGAATTTTCGGCCTTTCATCACACACGCACACACACACACACCTTGAAAATTTTCGTAAACCTCTTTATCGACGTTTTAGACCATTCTGAGTGGATTGACATAAAAAACTCGAAGCAAAATTACAATAAAACAGAGATTAATGAAAAATTTACATGAAATTCCCACTTGCATGAAAAAAAAATTGACTGTAGTCTCCGAAAGTGTAAGTGATTGAACAAAAGCTGAATGTAAGTGATAGGCCTCTCAGGAATCCGTCAGCCATAAACTTACAGATCCCCAAGCGGGGCAGTTAGTATAGTTGAAAAAAGGATTAGACATAGTGGATACGTGGGATTACATCGATTGGATTCATCTGCTTTTTCCGTGGTATAAATAATAATAGGAATGACGGAGAAATACGGGGAACAAATAATTGAAACGGAAACTCAACGATCTATACATGTAACGGCGGATGATGCCGTTTGGCATTATATATAGCGGACGATGCAACGGAATCGTATGTATGATGGGCCCTCGTCGTGTATGCACGTTAGTATTCAGAACGCTTGGCTTATTTCACATGGCCGCATCCCAAAGAAGAGATTTGCCTCTGTTGGAAGCGAGAGCGTTTTTTTTCCACAGGGATAGCGTCCCGCCCGTTCGCATACCATAATATGTGGCGAGAGGGTTGGTTATCTCATCAAAATTGGACTTCAGTAGTCTCCGCGTATCATGCTACCGAGAAGAGAGAGATCTCTTTGTGGGATTTAACGATAGCAAAGTATCGATTCGATTTCAATGGACACACGTTTCTGTGGACCCGGCGACTTATTGAGACTCGTGTGTGAGTCGAGAGAGCTCCATCACCATTTTAGCGACAATTTCAACGTGTGGCCCCGTGCTCGACCTTCTCCAATCGTCCGTTTTTCTCTCTTTAGTCCGCTTCGTTTTCCAATTCAGAATTTAGCCTGTTGGGCTCTTCTCTCCATCCGTTTATACACATATGTACTTTTTTCCTCTCATCTTTTGTCTGCTATCTCGTTTGCATATGATGAAAAATAATTTCTTGTACTAACGAAATTGTTTAGCCGTATCAAAAACATTTATTGGAGTCGCCGATATATTATTGAGATGAAATAGAAAATGGCAGGTCAGAATATAAATAATTGTAGGAGGAGGTACATTTTTTCGAATCTAGGGCGATACATGTTTTTTATTTTTAGTACCACTATTTTTTTCGTGATATGCAGTTAAATTGATACAAAGGTCTTGTAATATTGATAGTTTTGATAGATATTTTCAAAGATATGATTTCTTATATAGTGATATAAACACACTAGTTTCATAAATAATTTGAAATAATAACGAAAGGAAAAAATTCAAAAATTGTGGGGAGATATGAGCCAATAAGTAACGAGTCTCTTTTAAAAATTCTTGCTGATGGTGTACTTATTTTCTCTAGCAGGTATTGTCTGAATTTTTTTTTTCTTACAAAGGTTAAATAGCTGGTGTGGGATGGTACATTTTTTGAAAAATTTGTAGCAATGTCAGCTATTTTGAATAAGAAACTTCGATTTTTATCAAAATTTTGAGTTAACAAATGTACAAATTTTGAAAATTAAACCCAATCGAGAAAATCCCGCGTCACACGATGGAAAATATAATAAAAAGGATATACACGTATCATGAATTTTAACGAAATCGGTGGAGCAGATGTTGATATCGTGTACACCAATTGAAAAGAGTAGTTTCGAGGAAAACGCAAAAAAAAAAATAGTAGGACGTCACAGCGAAGCTCTAACGTCCTAACTTCGAATTGCTATAACTTTGGAAAAGGTTCGAATGTGAAATGGTTGACCGTTTGAAATATTCTTAAAAGTATAAACAAGTTATGTAGCTATGAAACCGATTTTTTGACAATTTCCAGCTGGCGTAACCCCTTAATAGTAACTATTATTATGATTGAAAATAAATGGTAACTATTTGGTCTTAATAATAATTAGGCGACGCCGATAGTTTTTTTTTGCAATTCCAGTTACTCCCCGAGCGACGGAATTGATTATTCTTCTGTTGAGAATGATGTGGCACATAGAAAGTCGAAATATCGAAGCTTGGATCTGATTGGTCAGTGCAATGTCCCAGAGCTAACTTCATTAGTATGTCATGGGCGCTACAGAGTAACGTACCGGGCGCTGCGCCTATATTCCTTAGTCAAATAAACACGACTAACCTAAAAACGCACGCAGTTGTAGCAGGTCGTAAAAATCTTAATATTTAACAGAAGGAGATAAATGTAATGATAATGACTATGACTATAAATTAGTTAAATTTGATATAGAATTAGTCAATGAAACCAAACCGATTGATGGCGAGGCAAAAATATTTTACGACATTAAATCGGTTAATTGTGAGACCAATTAAATTGAGGATATTAAATGTTGATTGTGTCACTAAATTATTTTCTTGGACACCAAATTGGTTAATCGGACACCAAATTGATTAATTGGATACCAAATTCGTTATTTGGACACCAAATCGGTTAATTGGATACCAACTTCGATATTGGGAAACCAAATTAGTCAATTAGTGACAATTGGTTATTTGGACAGCAAACAAATTGCCTGTAACTTCAAATTAGTCGTTTGGAAATTGTTTAATCAATTATTTATCTGCGTGAATGCTTATATAAATACCGATTGAAATAACAATATAAAAAATATAAAACATTTAAAAAAAACTAGTGGTTTGATTGTGATTTATTTTCAATTAAAAATTGCAATTTAACTACGACATACCTTTGAGTTTACTTAATTAGTGCAAGAATTTGCTTACAGAAATACCGTCATTACGAGTTTATAAATATTTGCCGTCGGTGTTCATTGTCTATTCAATGTTAATGTAATATATCTGTGCACGAGTCACAAAGCCGACATTGATGGATATTAAGATAAGTGCATCGCAATAAAGGTACATATTCTGTAGTTAACGATAATGACGCAACCAAAGAGTACAATTGTATCTATGTACGACTTTGTAAAGCGGCTTTCAGTGGACGCACAATTTCCCATAGATGTCCAATTCTTTGTTTGTTTGTTTACATAAGATTTAAGTAAAAGATTATTCTGATTAGCACTTTACATTTTGTTCACTGTATACAGAAAATGTTAAAGGTCGGATAGCATTTCCATTTAGTATCACTAAATAATATTAACTATTCATTTTTACAATTGACTCTAAACCCCGGACGTCCTCATGAGTTCTACCAATAACGTTTCGCGTGACATTATTACTCGGTTAGAAATATTGTCATACAGCACTACAGGTCGATGACCAGCGTTATAAAACCACCGTTTTGTTATTAGTTGAATTAAAAAGCGCTTAAACTTAGACGCACTGATGAAGAAAAAGAATTTTAACCGGAATATCACCAGTCAGCGCCCGATCACCGATCACTTTCGTATTTATAAAACGGCAAACGATTTCAAATGTCTCTAACTGTTAATGTCACCACTGATCGGTTAGGGTCGAGTTTCCGCCATTAACAATGTTTCAGGTTTTCTTTATGTTTATGCTTTACTGAATCTTAGGACCGAGTTTCGTTCTTTATCAGTCGATTACCGATCACCTTTGTATTCATAGGACGGCAAATAGTTTGACGCGCCAATAACGGTCAAAGTCCTCACCGATCACTCGTAATCAATATTCCGCCGTTAACGAAGCTTTGAGTTTTCTTTTTGTTTATTGTTTTTTCACTCAACCCGGCAACCGATTTTAGTTCTTTACTAGTCAATTACCGATCACTATTGTTTTAATAAGACGAGAAACAGATTCATGTTCCCATAACGGTCAAAGTTATTACCGATCACTCGTAATCAATATTCCACCGTTAACAATGCTCCCAGTTTTCTTTTTGTTCTTGGTTTTTCACTGAACGCGGCAACTGATTTTAGTTCTTTATTAGTTGTTTACCGATCACTATTGTATTAATCAAACGACAAACAGGTTCATGTGCCCATAACGGTCAAAGTTATGACCGATTACTCGTATTCAATATTCCACCGTTAACAATGCTTCCAGTTTTCTTTTTGTTCTTGGTTTTTCACTGAACGTGGCAACCGATTTACTTCTTTATAAGTTGATTAACGATCACTACTGTATTAGTAGTCAAAGTCATTATCGATCACTCATAATCAATATTTCACCATTAACTATGCTTCAAGTTTTTTTTTGTTGTTTTCCGTTTTTCCTGAACGCTGGAGCCGATCTTAGTCCTTAATCAGTTCATTACATATCGCTATTGTATTAACAAACCGGCAAACGGTGTCGATGTGCTCATAACGGTCAAATTCATTGCCGATCACTCGTAAACAATATTCCAACGTTAAAAATGCTTCAAATTTTTTTTTGTATTCCATTTTTCCCTGAACGCTGGAACCGATTCAATTTCTTCATCAGTTGATTACCGATCACTATTGTATTAATAAACGGGCAAACGGTGTCGACGTGTCCATAACACTCAAAGTCATGACCGGTCAGTCATAACCGTGTTTCCGCCGTAAACAATGCTTCAATTTTCCTTTTCATTTAGCTTTTTCACTGAACAGGAACCTCCGGTGGAGCGGTCGATCGTTCTTCATCGTTTTCATTCTCCCCACTGAGGGTCCTTGACGTCGTCGTCAAGTTGGACGCCGTGACCGTGGCTTGGGGTATCGGTGAGAGGATCGGTGGCACCCTCCACCAGTCCGGTGGGCTCCAGTTCGAGATTAGGTTCCCCCGGAAGTTGAGGTCCGGGAGAACCGGAAGTGGTCTTCATATAACATGACTGCGCGGGGTGATCGGAGGACTTGCGGTTAGACTCTGAACGGAAAATGTGCTTTCTGGTTTAACACCGTTGATGGAATACTTGTCAAACCGATCGACAGACGGTGACGGTGAATACCGATCTTCCGATTTTGTCTCGTCGCTCTTCGGCAACGGAGAGGCGTAAGGAACGTCATCTTGTTTACGATACCGATCTTCCACTCTTGCGCTGCTTTCTCGGCTTTCGATCTTGAAACAATCGTCTTCCGGTTTAATTGCGCCGTCGAACGATTGATCATCCGGTTTCACTTGGACCAAATAACTCGGCGATCTCTTGTGTTCTTTCGAAGGACTCGAAGAACATCCACAATTGGGTTGAATGCACGATGGCGACGACAGACCCGGCCAAGCTGCGGCAACCGCTTGATGGCTTGCGTAAAAAGTTCCACCTCCGTAAATACTCTGAAAGGCGAGGTCCGCTGCGAATTTACTTCCGTTGAAATCCTCCCCTAGTTTGTGCTGAATGTGGTAGAAAGGGTAAGGAAAGGGCGGGAGGAAACGTGGTATCTTGAGATCCTCGTGGCCCAGCAACGGGTGATGACTCGGCGGGGCCAACGGTGGCAGCAAACTTCTCGATATGTTGCTCAGTGTATCTCCCGGTGAAATCAATGGTGACAGGGAGAAACCAAACTTGTTTTCTTTCTTCACCAACGACTTTGGCTTCCTTCGTGGACGGTATTTGTAATCGGGATGCTCTTTCATGTGGAGGGTCCTGAAACATGAAAATTAAGCTCGTATTTTAGCATTTAGTTCTTTAGCGTTGTCAAGCTTGTATTCAATGTCTAATTTCGTGGACCAACTTTTTGGCACAAGGGATTATTGCAATTCTGCAGTCGTGCTGATAATTAATTCATATTCATTTCGTTTCCCTACGATTTTTTTTTCCCCCTAAAGAAAAGTTTGCGAGATCGAATTCGGGCCTTACACACTGCTTGAGCATTTTTCATCGGGTTTTTTTAAAATGTTTTAGACTATTTTTTGGTCAATCTTGGGACATAAAATTGCGAAAAAAAGAAATTATGAAAGCAAGACTTTCAAAGGAGAAGTCAAGTTTTCTAAGCTTCAGAACTTTTTTGGCAGGCTGCTAGGAATTGTCCAAAACGTAAGAATAATTGTCTAGATGGAATTTACACATATATGTATGTGCAACGTTCATTCGCTAATTTTTGTCGTCTGTTTAACCGTTTATTCACTAGTCGGTTTACCCTATGATGTTTGGAATTATTTTTTATCGAAAAAAAAAAAAAAATTTCACATGAATAAGATTCATAAAAAACAGAATCCAAAATAACCATTGTTATCTCTCTATTTTCTGGAATATGAACTAAAAATCATTTCTAATTCAATTGAATTCTGATGAATTAAATACTTTATGAACTGCACACCTATCGTCCTATGATATTTTGTATAATTTTGTTGCCAAAATGAAAAATGTTTCACATGAATTAAACAAAAATTGAGAACAAAATCATAACTTTTTTCTACTTTCTGGAGTAGTAACTAAACAAGGATACAAAGTAGAACGTTGCAGTTTATTCATTTTATTTTTGACGTCCTCATAGAGGAAACTTTTTACCAAATGAAAATTAATAATAACAACGAAGCAATCCGCAAAATCCATTTGCATCCTAATTTTAAATGCATCTATAAATTTTTTATGCATGGAAATTTACGTCACCAAGATATATTCTATATTTTACGTCAACTCGGATTTTACGACAAATTCAAAATCACGTAAAATCCGAAACGCTTCACCGATCATGACCAAATTTTACCTGTAGCAGGGCTAAATGTTATTTTTCCCGTATGAAAAATTTCAGTCGATTTGTTTGAATTTTACTTAAATGATGGCAAAATGAAATTTTTTCAAATATTTTAAAATCTCATAAAAATCGAACAGCTTTACCGATTTGGCCCAATTCCAAAACCAAAAGTAGCATCACTTTGTTCAATTTTAATAAAAAATTTCAGCGCACTAGTTAGAAATGCGTTCGAGCTAAAGCGTTACGTACTTTTTTTAAATTTCAAAATTGTTATAAAATTGAAATGTTATGAAGAAGCAAAATGATTGGCAATGTATAATTGATTCCATTGAGATAGAAAAATTCTATTAATTGAGAAAAATATGAAAATTTGGCAGAAAATTGCGGGTTAACGTAAAAATTGAAAATGCAACTGAATGCCTGGCCAATGTCGCGCCCATTTAAGGATCGGTGGAGACGCGCGAGGCTTAACTCCGAATAAAATACCTCGTGAACCGCACACCTATCGCCTTCGGTGTTTGCTTGTATTGGTTATATGTAACACGATCTTCCGGAATTCTTTTTATCTTTTTGTTGTCACAGTGAACGTTATCAGAGTCTCTAAAAAGAAGTTGGATATTTTTGTTGAGGTAGGATGCACGGGCGAAATCAGAAGATTGGAAAACTGAGACGTTGCGTTGAAGAGTACCTCTCTATATACACGTTGAATTCGTCGTATTATCAACATGTACGAAAGAAGTACACTTACCTACAGACGGGAAATATTATCGTCGGGTTGCTACGTGATAGGAGGCCCATAGATATTTGTAGTAAATATCTTGTGCAAACACCGGGGACAGTGGGGTGCACTGACATGCTATGACAATATCTCCAGCGCATAATACTCCATTATGTAGCCAGGACCGCACAAACGCCCTTATTTATGCTTCGCTCCATGGAGATAAAAGAAAAATACATATACTCTACAATTCCGTGTAAACCTTAGATCTACAAGAATTCAAAGTAAATTCGAGGTGTTTTCGACTCATACTCATTTTTCCCCAATATTTCTTTATGATGTTTCAAAATTTTACAATGCTCCGCAAATTAAGATAGGCAAAATTTCAATTGGCAAGTACGCAAATAGAGAATGTAAGATTGAGTGATTAAGAAGAGAATGTAAGACTAAAAGTTGTGAATGATTATTGCGAGAACGTGACAATTTATTCTTGCACCATATTTTGTCATAACTATTTATCTTCAAACTAGCAATTTTTTCTTTCACTTCCATTTGAATTTTGTTGATCCATTGGTCATTAGATAAATAGTAAATGTCGTGATAGTATGACCTTTTTTTTAAAATTACGTTTTGAAATATGATATGCTAAAAGTGAGTGTGTATTCAATTGCAGCATTGTGAGAGTTTAAAGAAAATTTATTTTTGGTGGTTAATCATAGATGTAAATACGACTAGAATGTTGTGCATCGGATCCACGAGTGTTATAAGAAATGTGAAGTGTGATCAACAGAGACTACAATGTAATATTCTTGCAAGAATGGTGTAGGAGAGAAACGGAATAATAATTCTGGGACAATGTGTCCCAGCAGATAGCACAATGCGTAAATCAGCATAAACACTGGTAAAGCCCTGCGACAATAATTCAGCATAAATGCATAAACATAGAGCGTAATCTTTAGAGTTCACATTTTCCGCGATAAACAGTACGTTTATATTTTCCGCCAAACGCAAAGCTTCGACATTATGAGAGCAAGAAAGCAATTGCCAATTTTTTTGCATCACTACAATGGGCAGTGATAGTAATTACCATGAGATTTTATTACCAAGTGCAAATTGTATTTGTAGATACTACAATGAATAATTATGACAATTTTATGGTATGACAAATAAAGCTATTGATGATTACGATATGATTCAATTATCAACTTCTGGCAGTTATGATTAAATTAAGACTTTTATACTTTTAATGAAGAGTGTTCCTCATATACAATATACATATACAAATAATTCGAACACAAGCTTGTATTTTCATTTTTGGAAAAAATTTGGACTGAGTAACACATTTCTATTTCCTACTAAAAAATGTGTAAATTGAACAAATATTCATGTGGTAAATTCCTCAGGTGTAAACTTTTTCATGATTATCATGCATATCCAAAGCCACGAATTTTTAAATATTTCTAAAAAAAAAAATTCGAATCGATATTTTTACACAAATAAAGCGAAAAAATTAAACGTGTTTGAAAAAAAATAACATAATTTTTCAATAAATTCGTTGACATTTCCCTTCGAATTTGTGTACAACTCCACGGCATTATCATTATTGAAAATCAATGTTCTCATGCAGCAATTTATCAGTATTGTTAAGGGGGGCGTAAATGAGCAGAAAAAAAAGAATGGGTGATGTATCCTATGCAAAAACCTACGATTTTCCAAACACTTAACAAAATAAATGAAAAATGTATGACAATGTTTTTAGAAAGAGAACAAGAATATGATCGAACGTATTTAAAAAAAACTGAATTTATAAAAAAATTATACAATTTTGTGATCAATATGTCAAAATAATCATTTTTTCAATTTCTGAATAACTTATTCGGTCCATTATTATTGAAGATCAATTTTCTTGTATAACATATTAGTATTAGTGTATCCAATGGCTTCAATCATTTACTGTATTTTTTTTGCCTAACGATTTTTGAAAAAAAAAAAAATGCTGTAGGCCCTGTATAAGTGACAGCGATTAATTACAAAGACACGGAAAAAATTCAAAAAGCGAAGGAGGTATACGCCAATATTGGGTAGAAATGTTGAAAGTATTGTGATTTCGCAGGTGTGATAAGTGTCGTTCCGGAAATATGTTGCAGTAGTGGCGAGCGTATCGATACTGTATACGTTTGATATGTCAATCCTCAACCGTTTATAACATGAAACAAGCAATTTTTTTATCAAACATATGCAAAAGGCACGACTTTTCACACATTTGCCGAAAATGAATGGAAAATTAATTTCATAAGAAAATTATACAATTCCCTGATTGAATTGTTTTTTTTTCTGCTTTTTAAATTACTTATTAGTACTATTACAGATTAGTACATGCAAGGGCTTCAATTATTTACCATATTTCCTCTTTCGCCTGAATAGTAAAAAAAAAAATACCCCACAAAGTCTTTTCAAGCGGCGGCGATTAATTACAAAGACGAGGTAAAAATTGAAAAATGCAAAGGATGTGTGGTCCAATATAGGGTAGGAAGATTGAAAATATCGTGGTTTCGCATGTTTGCTAATGTGGCGAGTGTCGTTCCGAGGAAATGTTGCAGTGGTGGCAAGCGTATAGATACTGTATACGGTTGATACGTCAATCCGGAATCGTTTGACATAAAACGTGCAATCTTTTCACCAAACGTATGCAAAAGGCACGAATCTTCACACATTTGCCAAAAATAAATAGGAAATTAGTTTCATAAGACAATTGTACAATCCTCTGATCAAATTGTTTTTTTCTGCTTTCGAAATTACTTATTACACTGTAAAAACAAATCTGCTTGAAATTTAACATACTTTTATTGGAAATTTTTATTCATAAAGTAGTATATGAAATTTAGTATACAAGTGTAATGTAAAATTTATGTATGGTACATCATATTCAACAATTTACTTTAATTTAACAGTAAAAGTATTTGAATTTTAATCAATTTCTATAATTTCACTGAGAAAGTACATGAATTTTATTCCACAATTGTTTATTAAATTTCAATGACGAGTTTATGGATGAAAACTTCCAATCTTTTCTAACGGTGTAGCATTATTACAGATTAGTACATGCAAGGGCTTCAATTATTTACCATATTTTCTCTTTCGCCTGAATATTAAAAAAAAATACGCTGTAAAGTTTTTTAAGCATGTGGCGATTAATTACAAAGACAAGGTAAAAATTAAAAAAGCGAAGGATGTGTGGTCCAATATAGGGTAGGAAGGTTGAAAATATCGTGGGTTCGCGTGTTTGGTAATGTGGCGAGTGTCGTTCCGGGGATATGTTGCAGTAGTAGCGAGCGTATAGATACTGTATACGGTTGGAACGGGAATGGGGCGGAAGCCGGCAGAGGAAGAGAGTAGCACGAGGCGCGGAGCAGCTAGAGGCGCTAGGCACGAAGGGTGAAGAGGCGCACGAGGCCCTGAGGGTGGGCACGCGAAGGGATCCGACGGTCGAGCAGCAGTAGCACCAGCACCAGCGGGGAATCGGGCGGCGGCGGCGGCGGCGGCGGAGAAGCGAGGCGCAAATCCTTTTAAATCCACACAATTGCGACAATGGGGCTTTATTTGTTATCTCGAGGGCCACATTGTGAGTCCCCGTGAACGAACGGACAGATTACGTCGGGCCAGTGACAGCGCGGCCTCAACGGAACGTCCTCACTATACTTTGTCCAGGCTCCAACGGAAAGACTTTATCATCCTGCTTTTTATTTTACGACCTCCGTCCCCGTAAAAATGGATTTGGTATCACCGGCACAAAGTCTTTTCCGGTTCTTCTTTCTATGTCTATCTACTGTATACGCAGTTTCTTTCTGTCCAATTGAAATAAACTTAAGAGACCCTTCTCCTCCTCCTCCTCCTCGTGTGCCTCTATTTTATCCTTGCTCGGAGATAAATAGACATGTCTACTTTTTCCCAAGGGTCAAAGTTCCTTTATATACGTTGAAAACACTCGTCAAATCATATTTGTAACATCTTCTTTATAGTTATTATCCTGCATGACTTAAAAAAAAAATAAAAGATCACAATGTTGAAAATAAATAAAAATTTCTCAAAAAACGAAATAGTCAGTAAGTTGCCATTTATCGAGTTCGATAGACTGAAGGATAATCTTTATATTCTGAGAATAATTTCAATAATTTTTTATTTACATCGGACAATTTGTACTCAAGTAAGATAAATTCCTTTTTTAACGGAAGATCCATCGTTGAAATAATTCCCATTCTTTTCGAAAATAGAAAAAGGAATGTTTATTCCTTACTGACGAATTTTATTTAATCGGCTTTCAAGAATCGACGAAGTATTGATATCGGGTAATGTTTTTATTGAATTTTGTAAAATAAAAAATGAAACATAACAAGATGTAAAGTTAAACACTGGAATTTCAGAGACCCTCCTCGCGTGTCTATTTTATTCTTGCTCGAAGCTAAATACGCATATCTACTTTTTCCCAAGGGTCACGGCTCTCTTATGTCCGTTGAAAATATTTGCGAAATAATATTTGTGACATTTTTTGATACTTATTATTTTGCATGACTTTGAAAAAAAAGAAAAGTAAAAACTGACCAATCGAAATATTCAGCATGATGCCAATTATCGGGGTGGTTTTTAGAATTTCAACGTATTATTTGAAAAAGTTCCAAAGTTGAACTTTGCAAATTGCATCTTCATTATTCTTAGTTTCTTTTTACAAAGCTTTCTCTATGAGGAAGTCAACTATTCATTAATTTACTTCTACATGGAAGTAGAACATTTTACAGCAATTTTGAAATCGATTTAATATCACATTTACTGAGTAATTTCAAGCGCAATTCTTTAAGACTTTTTCATGGAGGATTGAAAATCTCACGACTTGAATCATTTGAGCATTGTTTAAGATAAAAAGACGCTCATTCTTAATCACAATTTGTATTTAAATAAATTAAAAAAAATGTTGGTATTAAATCGATCCTAAAATCGCTTTAAATTATTCCAAGATTTTTAGTCTTGACTCGTTTAAAAAAAGTCACTTTAAGTAGAAGTACAAACTGATCAGTAGATGGACAGTTGAGCAGACGTAAAAACGGATCAGTGAATGGACAGTTAAGCAGACGTAAAAACCCTGTGAATGGACGCTTTTCATGCACGTGCTCTTACGGACAGTGTCCATTCACTGGTCCCCATCGATCCTCCTCTATGAGAAAGCAAGATGGTAGTGGGTTAAAAAATATTGCGAATGAGGGACTTCGTTCGGTCAGCTGAATGAACTCATAACAGTGATTAAATATTCAGCTCCTGTTATACAAAGTATCGCCGCCCTACCGATAAATAGTAGTCGACCTTTACCCTAACGTAGAGCGGCCCCCAAGTACCGAGCACGCCCTTAGTTTCAGCGACAATATACCGTATTATAGAGTAGTCAGTATCCCTTTGTCCCCTCTGACTGACGGTTCTGCCCCAACGCAATAATTTTACTCGAGTGTGCGTGACTAAAGGGCAATTAGGCTGCGAAAAAATCGTCCTCTAATCGTCAAGTTTATCCGCTCCAACAATCGCTGAGGGGATAGTGTTGAGTTTAGACACTATAAACCGATTAAGTTACCGCTTTCCATTAATACATAATTAAATAAGATTTGAGTATACATTTTCAAGTGTTTATCAAATTGACAATGGTCATTGTATTTTCATTGTTTTCTCGGTAATTATCTTATGACCATTGTTGACGATTTATTTGATGGTATAGTTATGTCAGAAAGTTTGAAAATAATTGAGAGTACTTGCTAACTCAATGAAATCGTGAGCATCCTATATTAAAAAGTTCATGGGTGGTAAATGCGAAATTCATTGTTAGCGATTAAAACATACTCTGATTCGTCGGTGGTGTCGTCAGACACACTGAGATTAGGACCAAGTTCATGCATTGAATTTATTTGTTTATGTCAGATGTCAAAACTGTCGTAAAGAGACTCGGGCGCTTAAGCGCCCGTGTCGGCTAACCCTATACATTAAAAAAGTTATTAGTGAATGAACAGTCAAGTATTACAATTTTTAATTCATAGATTTCTATAGAATTATATATTTCCAGACGATCGTTGAAAATTTTAACGGCCAACCACCCCGAGAGAAAAAGTTTCCTTGATTCAAAAAAATCTCTTTGAAATCCCAACCTAAGAAACATTTGTTCAAAATCAAGGAGAAAAAATATACTTGATCTAACATTATCTTTTCTTTGAATGATGAGACATTCAAGGTAATGTAGTGACATTGAATTAAGGAATTTTTCCCTCGGAACAAGGAACTCTGTTTCTTTGTTTCCAAAGAACCTAACCTATAAAATCGCGTGTCGCGAAACGGTAGACGTGAGGTTAAAAAATCACTCTCCATGCCAGAAAACGTATCTGTGAGTTTTTCTTAATCAATTTTTCACTTCAAATATTTCCGCGTACTCGCTGAGATCGACTCCCGCGAGAAACTATGAAACACACCGATCCAACCAGTACTGACGACTGAGGCGGTACGACAGACGCGCTCGTCCGTCAACCAGTGGCGGACCTGATCCCGTCAAGGAAATAGTTTCTTTAAATCAACGACACCGTTTCCTTGAATCAATGAAAACGTCTCTTCGATTATGCTCCTCAAGCAAATGTTTCTGTAAAGGCAATGAAATGTTCTCTTTGGAATTGAAATTTAAATCAAGTAAATATTTCTTTGAAAACAAAGAAAAAAATTAAATCCGCGCATTTCTTTGAATCAAGGAAACTTTTTCTCTCGGTGGCAGAATGTCAAAATCTCAGATGCAACTTAAAAAAACCCCGTGTTTTCATTGCCAAGTATATAAAAATAAATACTGTATACCAAACATCGAAAAAAAACCAGTGAATGGACAGACTAATCTAAACGCACTGCAAAAATTTTACTTGAGTGTGCGTGACTGAAGGTCAATTAAGCTGCGAAAAAATCGTCCTCTAATCGTCAAGTTTATCCGCTCCAAAAATCGCTAAGAGGATAGTCTTGTCTTTGAACACTATAAACCGATTAAGTTACCGCTTTCCATTGATAGATAATTGAATAAGATTTGAGTATACATTTTCAAGTGTTTATCAAATTGACAATGGTTATTGTATTTTCATTGTTTCCTCGGTAATTATCTTCTGACCATTGCTGACGGTTCATTGGATGATATAGTTACGTTAGAAAGTTTGCAAATAATTAAGAGTACTTTTTAACTCAATGAAATTGTGGCCTTCCATGGGTAAAATCGCCAGTGAATGAACAGTTAAGCACCACGATTTTAAATTCATAGATTTGTATAAAATTTTATATTTCCAGACTGTCGTTGAAAATTTTACGGACAACCAAAATGTTGCAATATCTGATACAACTAAAAAAATCTCGTGCTTTCATCGCAAAGTATATACAAATCAATACTATATACCAAACATCCAAAAATACCAATGAATGGACAGACCAATGTAATCGCAATGCAACAATTTTACTTGAGTGTGCGTGACTGAAGGCCAATTAGGCTCAGAAAAAATCGTCCTCTAATCGTCACGTTTATCCGCTCCAAGAATCGCTGAAGAGATAGTATCGTGTTTGGACACTAAACCTATTAAGTTACCGCTTTCCATTGATGAATCACTTAATAAGATTTGAATATACATTTTCAAGTGGTTATTAAACTGACGGTGATTGTATTCTCATTGTTTCCTCCCTAATTATCTTTTGACCGTTGTTGACAATTCTTTTGACTGTATCTAACGTCTACGAATAATTAAGGGTCGTTTTACACTTAAGGAAATCGTGGCCTTACTGATATTGAGGAGGATGAGGATCAGTTACAGATATTTATGAGCTACTTAACATCGTCGAAGACGAATTGTACCTGTGTAATATTTAGGGAGCCCTTCGAATTCAAAATGGCTAAGTCAAACCACGCAATAGAAAAAAACTTCCGGAAATAATGTTCTGTTAAATTCTAGCTGAATACATTGAGCTCGGATTTGGTATATAAGTAAAATAGCAGTCGTCCATTATTGCAGCTTTTTGCAAAATATTCTCAGTTAAGATTTAACAGGTTTTGCTTCCTTATAGAAGAAGCTTTATTTTCGATAAAAAATTTTCTTTTCAGATTTTCATGTCAGGATACTTAAAATGGTCTAAAACATCGAGAAAAATGGTTTTTACGAAATGTCTGTATGCGCGCGCGCGCGTGTGTGTGTGTGTGTGTGCAGATTTCCTTGTACGCACGATAACTGTCGTAATTTTATACGGATTTTTTCCTAATTTGGCACTCAAGTAGGTTATCATACAAGAAAGTTTGGAATTGTATTTGACGCGAATCGGTTGACAATTTTTTTTCTTACAGCATTTTTGAAATTTTGAAAAAATCGTTTTCACGCTGTAACTCACGCAATTAAGAAGGTACCGGGCTGAAATTCTGTATATAGATCGATTACCCGTAAAACATTATGTGTACTAAATTTCGCGAGAATCCGTCGAACCGTTCTGATTTTAATACAATTTTAATTTTTTCAAAAACGTCTGCAAGTACTCATGCAAATTCTGAGGTATCCGGCTGCAATTTTTTCATTTGTTTGAGAAAGGGCATGTCACTATAACTTTTGTAAAATCTAACTATTGTGCCAAATAATTTGTTATGAGTTATGATCGATCAAGTATCAAATATTTGTATGGACTTTTTTTTAGAAATTTCAGTTTTCTTCATTATTTCTTAACCACTGAAATTCTGGTGAATCAGTAAAATTGGTTTCGAAAATTCATTCCAAACAACTTTGCAATTTTGCTTTGTTGTTCGACGTCGCAGTTTTTCATGTTTTTACCAAAACTTTCTCGTAGTGGAAATATCTAAAAATTATCACGCATAATTTTTCATAGAGGTCGCTTTAATAAAGTCATAGATAATCATTTCTGCTTCACGACTTCGTTCGATTTGTGTTCCTTGTTTAAAAATAAATAGACCCCCAAATATGCAATGTCTAAAAAAGGCTCAGATCATATTCTTATATATCTTTTATTGTGTTGAACAACTGTTTTGTTGTTAATTTGCATACGCAATTGAATTCTCCATGTAAATTACGATATTTTTTTCAATTTTCGCCCTTTACAAAATTCAATGAGACATTTGCTAGTTAGAAAAATTCCAAATAATTCTTTCTAGTGCATAAGATATACATTTTTGACATAACCTCAGCTGTTTCATTTCCAAATTGAGAAATTTATAATTTAGTTGAGAATTTTATTTTCAACACGATAGCGTTTATAGGATTTCCGTGATTTCAATCCACGCCAAAAATATTCATCTCATGCATAACTGAGAATAATTTGGGAAATTTTGGCCTACCATTTGTCTTACAAAAAAGAGTCGAGTGCCAAAACAAAAAAAATGTTTGTAAGTGACTTAGAATTTTCAGACACTTTTGCAAACTAACAAAAAAAAATTTCTATGCTGTCAACAATTCATACTTAAAAATATAATATAAGCAGCCGAACATAAATACGATCCTCATTAAGGAGTGTCACTGATTTTAAGCTGGCTACCTTTCCTTAATGTTACCTGAAAATACTAATTCTATGCTAACGTTACTTAATTATACTTGAAGTATTGGTGCATTTAAAATCATTTTCTCTCGTGGGACAATGATCCCTTAGCTGATATCAGAGGTTTTTACGCCGACGGCAACCAAACGGCACAGTAAAAAAAATTGAAATGTGAAATCCAAGTGCCAAAATAAATCTAGTCGTTTCACGTTTTGACTTTAGGTCCAAGTCATTAGACGTTAACGAATAATTGATTCAAATGAAATTAAAAAATTGTCCATACTTGTGCAAAATAAATTGCAACATTTACAAACATCTTTGTACCGTGTAAAACTCCTGTTTTTAAATAACAATAATTGTTGTTATTATTATCCTATTCAAACATCATTGATTTTCATTGACTACATGAAAAATCACCCAAACTTATAAGCTATCTTTGTAGAAGCGTGACATTTATTTGTGTTGCATAACAATGAGACGATGCAGCTCCAGTTTCAATATTTACAACCTACGTGAACACCGTCAGTAATATTAAATGCCACATTGCGCCCTACAAAATGCGACATTGCGAACTTGCCAATAAAAAAATTCTTTTGTACAATTATATGTTTAAAAAGATTTTTCTAAACATAGCAATTCATTATTGTGGAATGATAATTATAAAATGATTCGTACTATAATTGTTCAATTTTCAATATAATGGCAGCTCTGAATTAGACTGTGAATACACTGTAAACAAATTTCGCGGTTGTCCGATACAAACATGCAGGAATTTTTTACAATTTTGTGAAGGAAATCGAAATTAATATGTGTTAACAGTAAATTTAATACAAATCAATGGATTTCGATAATCCGGTGATTGAAATTTACAGCGGATAATTTTTGAATCAATAATTACTAAAGCAGTACATGAAAATCAATATGTATTTTAGGAATTGCATTGTGACATTAACTTTACGATAAAAGTTATCAAAATCTGAGTTACTAATTTTGTACAATACCCAGTAAAGTATACTTCTTTTTTAAAAATGATCGCGTTTTTACAACACATATATAGTTGCATAGTAAATTTAATATGCGTCAATCGTTTTTACCAATCCAATACCAATACACGTGGTTACTAAATCAACCGTTACTAAATTAACATATGAAAATCAACATGTATTATTTACATTTTAGTGCATGATTTAAAATTGAATATACATATAACGAATTATCGCGCTAAATTCATCACAATATTATGTTTCCAAAAAAATTGTGCCGTCATATTACAAAATACGCTACATTTTTTCCAATACCGTTCATATGAAAATTCGATAAAAGTGTTTATGAAATTTACTACACAGTTTATGCATAAACTAAGAAAAAATATCATTGCTCACTGCCAAAGAGAAGTATTTTTTAATTCACTCTAGTTCTCATTATTACAATCCTACACTGTTAGGCATTTTTATATTAAAATGACGCGTGATACGCGTATATTAAATTTAATATGCAGAAAGTAAGTACTATACGAAAAAATTGTTGTAAAATTAATATGATGTTTACTAAAAACTTCATAAAAATTGTGGTATCAATATAATTGTTGTGTTTATAATATAATTACTTTAGTTTTACCACATATCTGTATATTAAATGAAATTGGATATCTGCAAAAGAACTTCTAGTACATATACTAATTCACAAAATATTTTCAACATTGCATACAACATTGGAAAAACAAAATATTCCTTTACCTATTTCGAAGATATTGTTTCGATCTCATATGGAATCGTAGGAATTACAAGTCAAATTAATTAAATGAGATTTACATTTGGCAGCCCGCAAACGATGATTCATTGAATACATGACATTTTTTTCAGTGCATTGTATTTCCAATACAAGTATATTAATGTCGAGAAAGATTTTTTTTGTAGTGTATGTAAATATGTCTACCTATCTACTGTAGAAAAAGTTGTTATTGGTCGGCGAATTCTTACCTCAATCTCTTGGCTTCATCGATGAATGGTCTCTTCTCACTCTCGCTGAGAAGTTTCCATTCGGCTCCTAACCGTTTAGAGATTTCTGAATTATGCATCTTAGGATTTTCTTGAGCCATTTTCCTGCGTTGTCCTCGTGACCAAACCATGAAAGCGTTCATTGGCCTTTTCACGTGGTCGTTTTGAAGTGCTTTCGATGACATCTTGATAGAAATCCTCTCCACTTCCGGTATATTTTGAAAAATATTTCGACCCGCCAATTCTCTCTCGTAGAATAATGAATAATTAATTAATGCCATCAATCAGAATCCATGCCGACCCATGTGACAATCCTAATTCGAATTTGCCCCGTGTCATAAATTCCTCTTTAACAATATTTTCCAATTTTTTCTGCCTGCTCGAATCAAGTTGTTCGTTCCAAGAGTTCACGTTAGGCACGTTCGGTATCAAAGTTCATGTTGTTGTTTACATTCTTCAGTTTACCTTCTGCTTCCCGTCGCCGTCTTATTTTTATAATCATAAGTAAGAAAACGCTTTTACAGCATCAATAAAAAAACGTCAACATTTTTTTTCCAATCACGGTTCACTTTTTTATTTTTCACGTTTTCCTCAATTAGAATAGTTTGTTAACTATGTCAATACGATGAACATGCACTTGAATAAACTGTAATTTGCCAAATCCGTTGCTATTTACGCTACTTAATGGGTAACTGATTTTCGTGATAATTGTTATTATTATTCGAAGGAAAAAATCGGTGGAAAAACCGGCACGAGATAAATCATCATGGAATTTGGTAGCATTTAAGTCGCGGGACATCGAGCCATCGCAGCAGGAACGAATTTGCTGCGGATACGTGGACTTCACAGGACGACGTCGGCTCGAAGTGAGCCGTCGTTGCGTGATGAGCCGGTGGGAAGCGGGATGTTGTAGGACCACGATGTGCGGTGTGGTGCTGTGTGTTCCTTCGGGCGAAAGCGACATAGTAAACGAGCGGGATGAGCCAATGAGGAGATGGCAAACGTCTCCCACTATGTCAACGCGGCAATAGCTAGCCAGGATTGGCTCTTCGCTCGCCATGGCGGCCCTTTATTACGACGACGAGCCACCAGTGTGCGCAACAGGTGGGAACACTTCTTGCCTTTTTGAAACTACGTTTTCATAAGCTTTTTTCTCTCCTTCTCTCCTTTCTCTCTGTCTGTCATCGGAGCTCTTGCGTCTCGGCGGCTATGACTATCGCACCAGATTACCGCTATCCCGTTTTTTTTCGTCTCTCGCTATCGTTGTATTATCCTATTGATTCACTGCATCATTATTTGTACTGTTTTTGGGGAACGGTTTTCAGAATATTATATTTTTCGCAGTTTGGATTATTCGATGTTGAGGGTTACGAGGATTTAAGCTTTGTATTTGTTGGTAATAAATTTTTTTTATAGAGCTTTACTTATGTTTGTTAGGAAGAATTTAATGATTATTTATATAGAGTAATTAAACTTTTGCTTGGTCACTTTTTTTTGCCTTGGATATCATTCGAATATCGTATTGATTCACTGCATCATTATTTACACTGTTTTTGGGGCACAGTTTTTGGAATATTGTATTTCTTGCAGTTTGGATTATTCGATGTTGATGGTTAGGGGGATTTAAGCATTGTATTTGTTGAAAATGGATTTTTTTTTATAGAGCTGTACTTATGTTTGATAAAAAGAATTTAATGATGGCTTACATAGAGTAATGAGACTTTTGCTCAGTCACTGTTTTTTTACCTTGGTTATCATTTTATTATCCTATTGATTCACTGCATCATTATTTGCACTGTTTTTAGGGCACGGTTTTCGGAATATTATATTTTTCGCAGTTTGGATTATTCGATGTTAAGGGTTACGCGGATTTAAGCTTTGTATTTGTTGGCAATGAATTTTTTTTCTATAGAGCTTTACTTATGTTTGTTAGAAAGAATTTAATGATGGTTTACATAGAGTAATGAAACTTTTGCTTGGTCACTTTTTTTGCCTTGGATATCATTTGAATATCATATTGATTCACTGCATCATTATTTGCACTGTTTCTGGGGCACGGACTTCGGAATATTATATTGTTCGCAGTTAAGGGTTACGAGGATTCAAGCTTTTTATTTGTTGCCAATTAATTTTTTTTCTAGAGCTTTACTTACTTTTGATAAAAGGAATTTAATGATAGTTCACATAGAATAATGAAAGTATTGGTTAGTCACTTTTTTTTCTTGCCTTAAATATAATTTTATTAGTTTATCAATTTACTGCATCATTATCTGTACTGTTTTTGGGCACAGTTTCTAGAATATAATATTTTTCACACACTGAGAGGAACATGTGGTAATTTTGAAAATAATATAGTTGGAGTGACGATAATCTAACTATAAACTATAATGCCCCGGAGGAACATCTACATTTTGTGGTTATAGCAAATATAAGAAAATAGTTGGATTAACCACTAATATAATTCCCAGGAGGAACGTCTATATTTTATGGTGATAGCAAATATAATTATAGTAGCAATTATTAAAATGATAATAGTTTCAAAAACTATTCTAATAGTGTCAAATATGCCGTTTTGTTGCATATACGATTTCAACGTTTGTTACCAATAACCTTGCAAGTATCGTTTATTGAACCGTATTATCATCGCTTCAACCATAAACCATTGCAAGCCTTCCTATATTCGTTTTACCATATGAAATCGTTAGATAAACGATATGCTTTTCTCTCAGTGCAATTTGGATTATTCTGCGTTGTGGCTTACGAGGATATAAGAGTTGTTATTTATTGCAAATGAATTTTTAAAAAATGTTTCCAAAGCAAGATTTGAGCTGGTGAAAAATAATTCAACGATTCTGTTTTTTACAGGGTAACAAAACTATCTCAAACACTTTTGAAATATTTTTTCCCTCGGGTATCATCTCATTGTCTTATCATTTTGACTATTTGGATTTTTTTCTGCAACTTGTTATTATGCTTCTAATCAGAAGTTTAATTTCATAAAAATGTTAGTCATTTTTTTCTGAATTACACTTATTGAGGACACTATAAAAATAGATTTCGAAGAACAACAATGTTAAAAAGTTAACCATAAATCAGTGAAGTTTGGAATAATCCCGGCCCCGTTGAAAGTTGCAATACACGATCAAGCTGATACAAAAAAGAAAACTTATAAACTAGGCAATTTAGGGGAGCGAGAAGTAGAGAAAATGGGAAAAATGGGTCTCGGGAAGAGGGGAATAAAAGGGATTTAAATAATAGATCTAGGGGAGGGCGGAATATGGGGAGTTGGAATAATGGGTCTAGAGAAGGACAGAATACGCGACTTGGAAAATGGGTCGAGGGGAAAGCGGAATAAGGAAAATTGGTATAATGGGTCAAAGGGAAAACGGAATGAGGGGAATTGCCATAATGGGTCGAAGCGAGAGCGGAATAAGGGGAATAATGAGTCTAGGGAAGGGGGGAATAAAGGAAATTAGAATAATGGGTCTAGGGGAGGAGGGGAATAAAGGGAATAGAAATAATGGGTCTAGGGGAGAGAGGAATAAAGTAAATTAGAATAATGGGTCCAGCGAAGAGGTGAATTAACGAAATCGGATCAATGAGTCTAGGGGCGGGTGGAATACAGGGAATTGGAATAATGGGTCAAGAAAAAAGCGGAATAAGGGAAATTGGAATAACGGTTCTAGGGGAGGGCGGAATAAAAGGAATTCGGATAATGTATGATGAAGTATGAATATGAAATATGAATAATGGGTCTAGAAAAGGGGGTAATAAAGGAAATAGGAATCCTGGGTTTCGGGGAGAGGGCAACATAAAAAATTGCAATTATAAGTCTATGAGAGGGCAGAATGAGTGAAATTGTAATAATGGGTCGAGGGGAAGGGATTAAGCAGATTTGGAATAATGGGTCGATAGGAGGGAGAATAAAGGGAATTAGAATAATGAGGCTAACGCATGTATTCTCGTTCTTCGAGACGATTTTATCATATAGAGTGCGGAATTTATAAGTATGAATAATTTAAGAATTTTCGTGTCAAGTTATCACAATAATGATCAATATTGATCCATAAAAAAGTGCAACGTTTGGTTTCCCAAAAGTCTTTTTTCGCGCGCAGCAGTTTGTTTTTTCGTCCCTTTGTTAAAAGCTAAGAAATGTATAGTGAGACGCAGCGGTACGTACTGGCTCTTGTAATAAATGTTATCGGCCGGGATGGAGGATGGCGGGTATGAGGCGGGGTGCAAAGGGTAGACGGGGAACGCGGTGACGACTCTGATGATAAGACGATAAAGAGAGAAGAAGGTGGAACGAGACATGGAGGGAAACGATTCTTGCCGGAGCAGGAGTTTCTCACGACCACGATGAAGATATATTTTCGCGACCAACAACCTCCACTATTACCATTATAACTATTAACCTCATGTTACATTATTCAATAAACACTCGTGTAACAATGAAAATGCTGCATCTCACCTAAAGAACGATAATTAAGTTTTTTTTAAATTTATATTTCTAAACATTAGAAACAAATAAATACGATAATGAGGATTTTTCCTTTTTCCTATATGTAACAAATATTCTTAGCAATTAGTCGACAATGACGTCGAAAAGTATGAAAATACATTAACTTCCGATCAAGAAATCAATATCGAAAAGAAACTATTAGAGTTTTTTAGTGACCAAGCCAGAAATGTATTAATATAAACATAAATAAATAAACTAAATTCACATAAACGTAAACTGGGTAAATGTGGATTACAATTATTGAAAAAATGTTCGTTATTAATATGCTTTATTAAGAAAAAATAAATAAACAAAATCTCAAAGTTCAATAAAACATCAATGTGGACTATAAATGCAATAGCGAAGATTGAACGAAAGTAAAATTAACCGTACAATTAGGGAATATATGTGGCATATATCGGAAAATATTTAATAATCCATATAAATTATCAACACGCCTACAGAACGTTTATAAGAACTTTTAATTGAATACGAAGGGGGTGAGTGAAAAAAATTGACATATAATAACTAAATTATATTATACATACAATTAATAAATATATGTCACAAATTGCTAAAATTATTTGATAATGCACATTAAGGTGGCCCAAAGTTGAGCGATATTTTTTAATTTTTAGTCTCGCCGAATAAAAAATATGTTTTCGGTGGAACAGCAATTCTCGCGAAAAATGGCACTTGCGAAAATTTATTTAGAGGTTGCTGCTCAACAACGTTTAAAATTTTCTAAATCAACTTTTTTTTTCAATTTCTGTAATCTCGCACCCCTCATATCATTTTGTTAACGCATCCCTAATTTGCGGTTGAAATTTACACAGACAAAATTGTCATCAAAAGGTCGCTCAGCGACGGAAAAAATTTCAAAATCAATTAATTTTTTTTTAATTATTATTTTTTCTCAACTGTCACCTATGATTTTCTCTCATTACCTAACGCTCAGTGCATAGTTAAAATGTTATGAAAGTCTTAACGCTATAAGCAGTCATACAACGAAGTGAGTCATTTTTTCATGACCATTAAGATATTTGCATCTGCACATTCAATACTTGTATCAGTCATAACTGTAAGATATTTTTTAACTATGAAATAAGCGTTGGATAATAAGATAACATCGGGGGTTAAATCTGAGAACAAAAAATTAATTTATCTCAAAATATTTTTCGTCGCTGAGCAACCTTTTGATAACAATTTTTTTTTTCTCAAAATTTTGTTTATCAACCAGAAATAAGATGAACATATAATATGAAGGGCGAGTGATTACAAAAATTAGAGAAATAAAATCGTTTTAAATTTTTTCAAAATTTTTTAGCGACCTCCAAATATTTTTTCGCAAGCTCAATTTTTCGCGAGAATTGCTTTCTCACTGAAATTGTCTTTTTTATTGGGTAGGATCATATGAATTGGAGACTCTTCTTGCACGATAAATTTGGAGAAGAGTGTAAGTGAAAAAAAAATAATCTAAATTTAATAACTGAGTAATATTATACATTCAATTAGTAAACATATGTGACATACTTCTAAAAATATTTGATAATGCATATACATTGTCAACAATCATTTCGCCTACAAAACGTTTATAAAAATTTGCAATTGAATATTCGTTTGGCGCGATAAATTTGTTCGAAGGCTGTGAATTAAAAAAAATTGGCATGAGTGGTTTATGTATGACCAGCAGCAGGAATGCATTCGAGAAGATTATCATCTTGGGTCTAAGGATCCAGTGTAAGCGAATGAACGGATATATAATAGGGATGGCTACGAGGGTTCAATCGAGGGTGAGCATTGCAACTTTTCCATAATCGCGTGTCTCACTCGAATCTGATGATAGGAGAGGCGTCGATATGGGGACCGGCATGAAGCGATGGGGAGGATGAAGCCAGGAGAAGGGGACGGCGTGCCACGCGACCGCTGATTATACCATTCATCGCCCAGCAGTTGAAAGAGGGTTCGAGTCATAAACGCCGTCGCACCCACCACTTCTGAATGCGCGCTCATCAATGAAACAATCCTGGTTTTCGTCCTCGGTGGCCAGACATCCTGCCAGGATGTATACCACTACCTTTTCACTCTTTAAATTTTTTGAAATTTTTTTCCTTTTTTTTTTTAATACGCTAAACGAAACGGGTTGTTATATAATCGATAATTAATTATTGTATTTGAGAGAGAATTGGATTGGATATTTTAATTATTCATTTGAATATGGATTTTCGAGCCTGAATTTTTTTTCTCGTTATAAAGATTTTTTAATTTTGTTTCTTAACAGTAGTTTTGACTTTGCCAATAGAAAAATTTTAACTATTTAGTAGTAGTAAACATTTTTTATTTATTTATTATTTAGAAGTAGTCAAAAAAATGGTCTGTTGACTCTTCAACCAGGGACCTTTTTGCCAAGACTTATTTTTGAAATCAGTAAATGTAGTATTCGAAAAACGTCAAATGCGTAAGAATAAACGTCTCTGGGACGTTTTTAATGACTCGAGATAGATTCTGGTTTTCGGCCTCAGTAGCCAGACATTCTTCCAGGATGTCCACTACCTTTTCTAGTTTTTTATTTTTATTTTTTCATTTATTTATTTATTTCGATACACTCAACGAAACGATTTATTTTATATATTATTATATTACATAATCGATAATTAATTATTGTATTTGGATATTTGAATTATTCAAGAATATGGAACATTTCATCATCACTATATTTCATAATCGGTCACTACTTCACTTATATAGTTATTCCATGACGATTATTGACTTTAATCTGACGGCCCAAATGAAATATAAGCCTTTATTAAATAGTTGATTGATCATAACGGCTGATCAACATAATAACATGTAATTGAGTCATTTAATTAGCAGCAAAAAATATCGGGGGTGGGATTTATCGAAAATAATAACTTCTGAGCAAATAGTATAAACAGTGAGAATGTTTGACGCTTATTCGTGCGAAAGTATAAGCCATACGTGCGAACAGAGTAACAATTGGCGGGGCGGTTTATGATATTCCAGTCACGTGCTCTGGACCGTTGATGTATTCATCGTATGTAACCCAACGGGACTTTATAAAATACTACCCCATTTTGTTCCGGTCGAATAACTTATTGTGGCGTGTTCTATTTTGATACGGTGATTGTGCGACACTGCGATGTGGTGCGTCCTGAATATGGAAAATTCAATCGGCACAAAATTAAATTCCATTCTGTGCACAATGAACATTCATTGGCTGACTACAAACAATGAGACTCTACATCGTGGGCACAATTCGTCAGTGATGATGTATTAACCTGCAGGATTAATACCAATTGAAAGCATTCGCTATTTTTCAAGATATTTGCATTGATAACTGATCAGTAAATAATGAACATCGATTAATCAATTTTTACAAAACAGGATTGGAAGATGAAAGTTTACATAAATATTCAGCAATTTGAATGTTGATGTAAATTTTTTAATGTTTGAAATATTTGTAAGGAATTCGATTATTATTATTTCTTATTTATTATGACTAAATTCAATAACTCACATACATCTTAAAACACTGTTGCTATGAAATTGAGCTTCCCGAGTAGAAAAAGGCTTTGGTTGATGAACCAATAAAACCTATCATGACAAATTCACATCGAATTAACCAGAGGTCTACGAGGTTTTTAATCGGTTATTTATTGCTGAGAGTTTTATTCCGAGATATTCAGTGATTATAAAAAAAAATTGAAAAGCTCAACTTTATTCTTCGCAAAAAAAGCTAACAATTAAACTAAACAGCATTTGTATCTTTCATCTCTTATCTAACCTTACTTCAAAGGACCTTTCGAGCGGCCATATTGCCTTTCGAGAGGTTCGATAATATACCATTTTTGCATTCCTTGTTTGTTTTGAGCAGTAATTGGATCGGACAATTAAGCGCGAATTATTTCATTACATTCCTGCAGAATTTGACCAATATATTCGTAGCATATTTTCGTACTACGAAATCGCCTATTTTTACCGACCAAAGTCGGTAAGAAAATCTACTCCAGCCTTAAAGCGGCGATAGATACGGGCAAAAGCTAAACGAAAAATGGTTATTTACACATAGCCTAGCAATTGAGAAACGGGTGTTGCAGTATTGGATTCATAAAATGCTTTTTTGACGATTTGCAGGATCCACAACAACAAATCCAAGAGCTTCTTTTGGTTTTAGAAAATAGCAGTATAAAGGCACAATAGACAGGAAAACAGCATGATAGTCGATAAAGGCGCAACATACTAGACAGCGAGGACTGGTGCGAGTCGTGTCGCGATTAAGTGAAACAACCCGTCAGCCTAACAATGGTAGTAATCAGTGAGCTTTTCGCGGGCTGACATCGCCACTGTTGTCACCTCAGCAGTAGCGATGATGCCACCATGCTACCTATACCAGTATTGTTCCCACTCTACGCTGCATCTCGCCTCCCTGCTGCAAGTATTTAACGCCCCCAAGGCATCAACTTCAATGTACATTTGTGTTCCCATTATATTCCAATTTTATCCACAAAACAATCAATAATTGCTCAAACGCCGTTTTTATGGTCCCATTCGTATTGTCAAACCAGTATTTCCATTTTTTCCATACTCATGTATCATACCTATGTCGAATTTGCGGAATACAACCCTCTTAACAATTTCTAGTAGTAGTAAACTGTTTGTTTATTGACAATGCGTACAATTTTTTTTTTCCTAGTGTATAACACTGACATATATACAAATATAACATTTTTGTCTTTTACGCAAGGCCAATTGGCCATTGACCGAAGTCCTTCAGCCTAACAATTTCTAATATTAGCCGAACTTCATAACTACTCAATTTGTGAAAATTAACAATCCGACAATGAAACAACAATGGAAAAAATGAACATATTTGGCAAGGTTGAAAATTTTTTTTAAACTCAACAACATTTTTTTAACAATAATATATGCAGAAAACCGTGGAATTATATTTTTTAACTTAGATAAACGAAACCTGGAAAAATTTAATCAATGGCTGCATTTTTTGTGAGTTTATCATTATATTTGATGTAAATTTTATGAGGTTATCGTTATATTTAATATAAATGACATTGATTTAATTTTCGTCAATGAAATATGACAATGCTGTTGAATATTTTAGTTTCTGAATATTTAGTACTTAAAAGCTTGAAAACTTTTTTTTAAATATCTTTTTTCTAGTTTGATAGAAAAAATCTGGGAAATCTTAGAGAGTAGTGAAATTTTATGAGATGTTAACATAAATGTCAATGACATATCTTCAATTTAAAAAAAAGTGACTACTCCGTCACAAAAAAATCGATCGTATTTTTAGAGACGTACGGAAAAAAGATGTGGATTGTGTTTGGTAAGGGCAGTAGGTCGTGTAGAGGCGCGACTTCGCGGGGTGAGAAAAGCTATCTCTGGGCAATAGTGCACTATGGTGAACTGTTAGCATTATGGGGGACATTGTCAGGACTCGATATGAGTTGCGTGGCCTGGGGTATACAAGGAGCAATATCGAAGCAGTAAGGAGCGATGCCTTGTATATGCGCCATTGGTCAGCCCGCGGCCCGGACCACACATTGCCTTTTCTTCCTCCGTTTGTTTTTACCACAAGCACAGTAGCTATTCAAACATCTCCTAGCACGTGATGACAAAACCTATCACGCCAAAACATTTGAGTTTCAATTCTTGTGTTACTAACAATCAATTGAAAAAAAAATCTTAAAAAAAGAGAACATGAAATTAATACTCTTCACGTTCATGGTATTTCAAACAAAAGTTGAATATTCAATAATCGACAAATAAAGCGCTGGTATTCAGATTGAGAAGATTGAAAAGTATATTTGAATTTTAATCAAGGGTGAAAATGAGGGGATAGAAGCTGAAGGCGCTCGCGGAGGTTTCCCTCCCCCACTTGAGCTCAAGTCTATACGTTTCCCTGCGGAAATGAAGTAAATCGGCAGATAGCACGTAGGAACATTAGAGCCGTATCTCACTTTGATATGTTTAATAATTACACTAGGTATAGTTTCGGCTCGGTAGAAATCGGCTTATAACTAATAGAAGAGTCTATTGCTCTATACGGAAGATGAGATATATATATTGTAATTTTTTCATTACGGGTATAACCTCACACATTGTACAAAAGGGATCAGAGTAAAATAGTGGAATAATAGATTGTGTACTCCAAGTCTTGATAGGTAAAAAAGGAGTTAATTTGAAAAAATCCACATAAAAGTAAAGCACACGGTCTGGTAAGGGTGTGCGGGTTCGAGTTTTCTTGATCGGGTAACCCGAAAATGTAACTCGGGTTCGACTACCCCGAAAACCTCGAGTAAACGCGAAAATCTCGAGAACTGTCACAATTCAAACCGCTAGAAGGTCTTCTTCGCGACTTACAACTGTGAAATATGTTTGAAAACGAATATAAAGTATTAGATTTTCTCGCGAATACGCATATATTAGATTCAATATGCAAATAACAATTGATGTACGGTATAAATTATACCGTATATTGATTTTACGATAATTTTTTTGGCGTAAAATTAATATTCTAGCGGTTTGAATTTTGACAGTTCTCGAGATTATCGCGTTTACTCGAGGTTTTCGGGTTTTCTAGAGATTTTCGGGTTTTCTAATATTTTTCGAGTTTTCTCGAGATTGTCGGGTTTTCTCGAGATCTTCGGGCTTTCTCAAAAGGTTCCAGTTTTCTCGAAAAGTTTGGGTTTTCTCGAATGATTTGGGTATTCTCGAAATTCTCGGGTTTTCTCGAAATTCACGGGTTTTCTCGACACTTTCGGGTTGCTCGAACCCGATTGAGAAAACTTGAACCCGACCTGCACCCGAGTTTCCGAGAACCCGTACACCCCTATGTTCTGGAAACGTGTTGGACAATTATCCTGACACTCTCACAGATCCCCTCACAGAGAATCTCGCAGACACTTTTACAGACGCTCTTAAACAGGCTCACAGGAACGCTCACAAATTCGTTCACAGGAACGCTTACAAATACGCTCACAGAAACGCTCACAGACAGTCTCACAGACACTTTTACAGACATTCTCACCGATACTTTTACAGACAGTCTCACAGACACTTTTACAGACACTCTCACAAACACTTTTACAGACACTCTCACAAACACTTTCATAAACGCGCTGACAGACACTCACACAGACAGTCTTACAAATCCTCTCACAGCGACTCTAACAAACACTGTCTTAGACACTCCTACAGAAGCATTCACAAACACTCCCACGCCAGTCTCACAAACACTTCCACAGCCAGTCTCACAAACACTCCCACAGCCAGTCTCACAAACACTCCCACAGCCAGTCCTGCAAACACTCTCACAGACACTTTCTCAGACATTGTCACAGATACGCACGAATATTTATAGCCATTGTTACAGCCACTCACACAAATATTTGTGGACACTATAAAAAATCCACACAGCCACGCGCAACCCTTCACAGTAATTCACAGATATTATACAGGTCTCATAAATAAGTATCACCAAAATTCCAAAAGTTCCATACGTGTGACTTCACACACGTTTCTAAATGGCTATATTCAAAACATGTTCGTGGGTGTCTCTGAAAACCTCTGTCTAAGTACATTATATAACCCGGTAGTTTAGCTATAAGTGCCCTAGGGTACATTTACAAAGAGGCTGTGAACCGAGATAAAAAATCAGCTTTACCTTGAAAAAAAAGCCTTATCAAACTGGACTAACAGAAGAAAGCTTAATATTTTTCTTTGTGCCATTGTGGTTAATACGATCCAGCAATTCAGATCCCTCTGCTTCGTGCAGCCAATGCCGTGGCATCAGAATCCTCAAATCCTGTTTGCACCTATTGTCCACGCTATCCAGCTTTTCGTCCTTTCAGATTCTACCATTATCCGTTCACTCTCCATTCACTTTCATTCCGGAGATAGAGATTCGACATCTCGCTCGCTTCTGCCACATGAGTTTGCACCGCTGAAAAATTGTCATTACGCGCTGACCGGAAATTCGTATGACTGTAATTCTGTTTAAATCTATCAACGAAAACAAATTCCTTTTATGGGACGAATATACATTTATCGGATTGTCAATTTGGCTGCATAATTTCAGGATCAATGCTTTATATTTTAAATTTAATTAATATTTGTTTTTTGTTTTTTAGTAATTTAATGAATACTTGTTATGAAAAAACTTTTTTCACAAGATAATAATACTCCATAGCCGTGATTGTTTAACGTTTGTGCATTATGATTAATTGTTAATCGAGAATAGCCACATTCAGAATCAATTTTTCTATCAAATAGTCTCATATGTGTAACCATATTATTGACAATATTACTCATTGCAAAACAACATGAGTCTCCGATGAAAATTATTTTTATCATAATACCATTGATACAATATTCTTTATTCATAATATTAACATTTAGTTAAGATAAGTAGCAATTGATTTTCTTTGGTCAGTTCGTTCTGCTTTATTCGCAAATGGAATTATTTTTCCGATGCAGGATTCTCTTCAGATAAATTGCAATGTCAGAAATCTGTGTTATCGGATAATGATGTACATAGTCTTTGAAAAAAGATAACTTTTTTAAATGTTATCGACTGTTGCAAATGTGCCTGCGTCGGTAAGTAGTGGGATCTACTACACCGACCAGTACGTCACGTTGTTCTGAATTCTTTACACTTGGAAAAGTGTTGCTATTATTTTATTATTATTCTATAATTATCAATCGAACAGGAAATCTTGCTCAGTATCTGTCGATGGATAACGTACATCATATACGAAGTATTCTCCGTCAGACTTGCCACTTTATAATATATTCTTTCTCTCATTTAATTAACGACAAATTATCTCTCGATTGAATACAATCTACGAAGGTATTTACGGAAGATATTAGGAAATTCACAGAGTAAGTAAAAAATAACTGGAGGGAATCAAATATTTTCGAAAAGTTCGAAAAAAGACGGAGACTGAAATGCCTCATATGGTATGACAGATTTATCTCGCCGTTTTTTCAATATTCGTATCAAAGCTATAGGACAGTTCTTTTTCAAACCAATGTTACAATATGGAAATATTTTTAACTTTATTTTACAAGTACGATGAGATTTATAACAAGTTATCCAAAAAATCCTATTTTTGTTACTAAAAATCTAACTTATCGACGTGAACAGATCACTCATGGTAACTAAAACGGTTTTTTTGCCGCAAACTCTTTACTCAGTTGACAGAGGGTAGCACGATTCGCTGCGCCCAAAAAAATGTGAACAAAAATGATTAAGGCTTTTTGATGTCTCTATTTAGTTCCTTCAGGTGTTATCAAGGAGCAATTTTGCACAAATGTCATGAATGCAACAGTGCAGAAATGATCGATTTCATTATAATTTAATATTTACAATGACTTTAACACTTTTCTTTGTTAATACATATTTATCATTGTGAAATAATATCATGCAAAAAAATTCTGATTAGCATAAGAAAAACCCTCAGCATTACAAATTTTCCTATGTATAACTACAAAATGGAGTAACTGTCTTTTTTTCTCAATTGTCACCATAATATGTAAATCAATTAGTCATAATAATATTCATATAAATATACTTTATTTCCTATTATCAGTTAGAAGAGGTTTCAATTTACATTTTTAGCGTTTGAAAGGTTCAATACAATTTGAATGAATAAAGTAAAATAATAAAATAGGTAAATAAGCTGGAAATATGGAAAGGCGCGTTTTGATATGTTGTTGGTGGAAAAAGTTAAATGGACGTTTGTGATAAAAAAAAGCGTTTGAAAATAAATGAGGAGTTATAAATGTAGTGTGTATGGATGAAATGCATTACATTGTTTGCATTGTGAAACAATATCATGCAAAAAAATTCTGATTGGCATAAAAAACAAATTTACCTATGTATAACCGCAAAGTAATGTAACCGTCATTTTTTCAATTGTCACCATAATATGCAAATCAATTAGTCATAATAATATTCATATAAATTTCCTGTATTTCCTATCATCAGTTAGAATCTGTTTCGATTTATATTTTTTTCGTTTAAATGGATCAATACAATTTGAATTAATAAGGTTAAATAATAAAATAGGTAAATAAGCTGGAAATATGGAAAGGCGCGTTTTGATATGTTGTTTGCGGAAAAAGTTAAATGGACGTCTGTGATAAATAAAAACGCGTTTGAAAATAAACGAGGAGTTATAAATGTAGTGTGTATGGATGGAATGTAGTTAGTCATGCAAATACGAGCGTGGCCATGTCTATACGTATTATACATCGGTGGAATAAAGTACAAAGGTTCGTGACGACGGGTGGAAACACGTCGCTAATTAAGAAACAACGTCGAAACGAGTGCACTTTCGTAAAAGAATTTGGTCGACCCCAATCCACATATCAAATGACTTTTAAATAACTACTACGACGAGGTTTTAGTCGCGCTACAGCGTCGCTGTATTTCAATACGTTAACTGCACCGTAAACATTAATCGGAAAAAAACATTTACAAAGCGGGTGCGCACGCTCGCCGTTTCGTTATGTCTTTCATCGTTTGCGGGGAGTAAAACATTCAAATTAGTATACCCCATACTCTTAACATTCCATTTCCACAGCAGTTATTCTCGTTACGTATATTAGCCTTTCGTATAAATGGAATACTGTCGGAAACATTTCATTTAATTGGTTCGTTACATTAATTGAAATTCATTATACGTATTTCATCGAAGCCAAGCGGACTTCGTTAAACGCTTGAAATTTCTAGTTATTCGTTTCCGAAAATGTTATTGATAAAAGTTAATTGCAGCATTTCACCGAAAAATCCGTGTAATTGCGGTTTTTATTCAAAATTTATTCCTCGGAAATATCAAATACGCGTCATTGTTCAATTTTTGCCCTATATATTCATCGGTCATTTTTCAATTAATCAATATCATTGTCACATGAGTTTTTATTTGTATCCAGGCCGTACATTATTTTTCGATGCATGTACAAATGTTTTTCTTTCTTTTTTTATCGCGATTACAAGAATAGGTTTTGTCGGATTTCTGTGTTCTCGAGTGTAAGCGAATTTGTTTACTTAGCTGGTAACTGGTAACTGTTTACTTGAGTAGTACTGTCAATTCTATATATGAAGAAAACGTATTTTCTGGGTCACATTTACTGAAACAAGATAAGTGTCTATATTAATAATTTTTTTTTGTTTACGTTCGGTGTATTCTTATTGGCGGGTATTTATAAATATACTGTACTTTATAGATATTCGATGGTTGATGGTTTTATAAATTCTTTGAATGTATATTTGAAAATAAATTTTTTTATTAAAATGGTACTCAATAAATGTAAATGCCATATGCTTGAAATCCAAATTAAATATTTGGTACATTAAAAAAGCACAATTTAGAAAATAATTTCTCTCATAACAAGCTCGACTTTTTTGAAAAAAATCGTAATGTAATCCTAAACTACCCTTTCATAAAAAATATTCCCATTCATGAGAGTGTCCAGTTAAAACTTTGATTTTGAATATGTCTCCTTATTTAAAAAGGCTTAACACTATTAGCCATCATTTGTGCGCTTTTGTACGTCTTAAGTCTCCCACACAAAGAAGGAGTTGAAAAGACTTTTTTGCATTACTGTACAACATAACTTTGACCCTCGAGCAAAACCGAAGACTCTAGAAAGAAATTTTCGCAAGCACACTTTTACAATTGATTTGTGGTTGAAACGTCATTGAGAACATTCAATTTCAACTGCGACAACGTTGAAAAAAATTACAACAAAAATTGCTCGCAGATTAGATCATTAGTTAGAAATGAAATCTTAATTTTCTCGAATTCATTAACACACGCAAAAAAAAATTATATTCTTCAAGTGAAATTCAAATATTTAGAACACTATAGAAACAACTATTCAAAAAAATAATTTGTTTAACAAGCCAAAAATTTTGGAAAAAATTGGCAAGAATCCTAAATTTCCCTTTCACAAAAAAAATGTCCATTCATTCGTAAATGGCCGTATATTCATTCTCGAAAATATATTCATTCATGAATGAATATATTTTATGAAAGTGAAATTTACAAAAAATATGTCCACTTCCGAGTGCCCAGTTACAACTGTAATTTCAAGTATGTTTTGTTATTTGAAAAGGCTTAACACCATTAACCATTATTTGTGCGTTATTTTACGCCTTGAATCTCCCAAGCAAAAGGGCGTTCGAAGAGACATTTTTTGCTTGCATTGCTGCAAAGCATAACTTTGTCTATTGGGCAAAGCCGGAGAGTCTTAAGAGACATAACACGCGGCGGCTAAAGGCATGCAAGCAACCAGCACCTTTCGCCAGAATAGTCCCGAAATTGATTTATGCTTGGAGCAGCTAACGTGCCATTGTGTCGTCAGACTGTCATTGTCCGTCGAACAAATTGACCACCGGCCAGCGGAAGCATTGTCAACCCATCGAACAATCCCTCGAGGAAAATAGAGAGCTGAAGGTGAACGCTTTGGCCAGATGTAGAAGTCGGTATAAATTTTCTCCCTTCAATGGCTCCCTTGTCAGAACTTTTTCTTCAGTTTTCCCGTCTGTAGATTCAACAAAGCATTCCATCTGCACGTAACCCCGAAAATTCTGGTTGCGCGTGCCCCCTTAACTTTGCTTCTTGGAATAAAACGAAAGTTTCTTTTCCAAGGCCGTCGCAGTCGATTGAAACTCAGAAAACGATAATCGCCAAGTATTCCATCCACTTGAGCAAGTGCGACCCCAAATATGTGTGTTTGCAATAAGAATGAAAAATAATTGTCATTTTATTTTTCAACAAATAATGACTCTATCCAGCCGTAATTATTCAACGCATATGCATTACCGTTGATTATCAATTCATCATAGCTACATTTGGAATTCAATCTCCTATCAGACAATCAGATATCTTCAATCGTATTATTCGAAATTTTCTTCAGTTCATACGTTTGCAGACTCAAGAACCCGGAGAAAATGGTTTTACTGACCCAATACATCTTTTGCTAGAATAGTTATACCATTGTTTTATGTGCTAACCTAGCAAAATATTTTTTTGGACTAGCACAATAATTTGTTGGACCAGCGAAACTATTTTTTGGGCTAGCAGAATAATTTGTTGGACCAGCGAAACTATTTTTTGGGCAAGCAAAATAATTCGTTGGACAAGCAAAACAATTTGTTTAACTGATGAAAAAATTAGTGAGGCTAGTAAATAACGTAATGTTGTCACTATTCCAACCCGAAATTTCCTGGTGTAGAAAAATCGTTTTCTCCGTGAAAGACCATAAAATTCTGGTTGCGCGTATCCCTCTTAATTTTATTACTTGAAACGAAAGTTTCTTTTCCAAAGCCGTAACTATAGATTGAAACAAAAAAAAAACAAAAAATAATCGCAAAGCATTGTACCCCCACTTAAGCTCTTCAGCTGAATGTTAATGCAACCAAAAAAATAACGCGTGTTACTTAAATCAGTATACTGATTGGGACATTGTTTAGATTGTATGTTGTGCTAGATGCGAGAAATTGTCATCATGAACAAAGCACAGGTGTGGAAGTACGTATGTCTGTGCAATTCGATGTGGCATTGTGCGTCAGGAACAATTGCGCAATAATGTAATAGCCAAATACAGCTGGTGACACGCGAGATGTACCAAGAAATAAACGTGATTGGGTAAACGTAAACAAGCTGAATGACGTATCAATTTACCAAGTACAATGTATCAGTGAATGCTTTAAAAAATGCATTATTTTCTATTAAAAAAAAGAAGCATCTCCAAATTTGGTAATTAAATTTTGGAACCTTAAGAGAATAATTTTTTTTACTATTCACGATATCAACATTTCCTTTGAGGCCTTTCAAATAGTTTGCATACACCGAAAAAAGAATTGGTAATACCAACCAAATTTGCGGTTACGGGTAGCGAAATAAATATTTGGTTGATTGGAAGAAATATTATTCCAATCAACCAAATATTTCTTTTGAAAGCGTAGCGAAAGAAATATTTGGTTGATTGAAAGGAATATTTCTTCCAATAAACCAAATATTTGTTTCGCCACCCGTAACCGCGGATTCGGTTGTTATTACCGGTTCTTTTTTTCGGTGTATATTTTACAGTAAGAGATTTTGATGACGATAATATGATTCCTTTTTAAAAATGTGTAAAAAGAAGATGTAGTTACTTTCAATATTAATGGGATCTTCGTTTGTTTTGTGAAGAATAAGTACGCGTGGGAAAAACCCTTTGTTTTACTCCTTAACGGCCCTTTGCGGTAAAAAATAAATTGTTTCTCAATATGGGATCATTTCCAAAATTTGAATAGCGACAGAAGGGACATCACCAATATTCGCACCCATCACTGCTATTCTTTTATAAAATTAAAATTAAATGCATTTCAACTGTATCCTCAATTTTTTAAATAATTTTTGGTTTAAATAATAAAAAAAAGTTTTAAAGAATAGCTGAAATAGAAGAAAGGGCATGTATTTAAAAAAATAAAATAAACTGGTATCCAAATAAATGAGACATCCATCTATCAATAAACCTGATATCTACGTGAATGTTTCTCATTATTTGATCTCAATGTCTTATCAATTTATCAAGGATAATGAATGAATCCATCTTCTAATTACAGAAATATTAGAAATAGAAATAAAAATTTGAATGTTTCTCTATTTTCGTTCATATAGCACTTTTTAATTAATTTTTTTTGCACTCTTTATCATACTCACGTTCACAAAATTGATCACTTTCTTTTTTTTTTTCATGAACAAAATCATTAAAAACAATATTACCATCTCTCACCATACCATTTTTATTTGGTATTTTATAACTACAAATGAAAAACTGCATTAGGCTGCAGACTCTCAAGAAATTAGCATCCATTTTCAGGAAATAAAAATGGATGTCTAATACAGAATGGAAGATTTTTACAATATGGAGATGGTGCTGGGGACGGTGAAGACTATTTTCATTGGTTGTCCATCTTGGTTTCCATGGGTTGGTTTAGCTACCAAAGTTGATCATTAATTTCATTGATTGAATTCGTGTTTATCAGCATTGAGTTCGACAATGACTTGATTCGTTAGCAATAGCCTCAGTGGAGTTCCTCATTGTGTAGTTTGGTCAGTAGTAAGACTGGTCTGTCAATCTGCGAGATTTTTTTTGTTCATGATTCTCGAGTCCGTGTATCAGTTCCGACGAATCAACCGAAGCATTCAAAACAAGATTATGTCATGTCATTCGCTCGATCGAACCGCGTCCCGCCTGACAGATGTGACAGTGCCCCGCGTTATGCTTATATACTTTCTATCATTCTGATTACAAGTCAGGTAGGTTGGTAGGAGCGGCTGATTCAACTATTCAAAAGTCCATGTATTACCTATAGAGAGGTTGGCTGTGCTGGATTATTCGTTTTCAAGAGTCCGGATTGACGCATGTGGTCCCAAATGATGAATGAGGAACAGTGAACAAATTAGCTTCGGTCTTACAGCTTATTCATATAATATTAAGGTTAACCCTCTGTATATGATAGTTTGATCTGAACTTCAGAAAATGTTCGTTCAGCCATTATTGAGGTATCGTTTGGTCCTTCAGAGTTCCTGTTCTTGGGTGTCTTCTCAGAATAGCTGAACCTTCAAGGTCTCCAAAGATTTTATATGGAACCCGGAACGACGCTTCAGCCAACAATTTTATCCATTGCTAACATTTCAATAATGTTCACAGCAAAATATTAAATGGTTCAGTGTAGATTTTCTGGCTCGATTAGCTTGGAATAACATTCCGATAAAAAGTAATAAATGTTCGTTGTTATTCATGAGGGAACTTTGTAGTGATTGAGCCGAAGAAATTTTCCGTATTTTTCTTCTAGTTCCTGTTATCAGAGGTCTGGCAGAATTCTGCCAAAACCCTTATCTGCAATCGAGATATAGTTGTTCCAACTCTGTTTTAAAATACAAATAATTTTTATTTCGGTTCTATCATTGAGAGACTGGCTGTGCAGGATTATTCGATTTCAAGAGCCCTCATTGACGCATGTGGTCCCAAATGATGAATGAGGAACAGTAAAAAAATTAGCTTCGGTGTTACAGCTTATTCATATAATGTTAAGGTTAACCCTCTGAATATGATAGTTTGATCTGAACTTCAGAAAATGTTCGTTCAGCCATTATTTAGGTATGGTTTGGCGCTTCAGAGTTAACGTTCTTGGGTGTCTTCTCAAAACAGCTCAACCTTCAAGGTATCCAAAAATTTTACATGGAATCCGGAATGACGCTTCAGCCAATAATTTTATCCATTGCTAACATGTTCATGCAACAGTCAATAATGTTTCCGGCAAAATATTGAATGGTTTCGTGCAGATTTAATAGCTTGGTTAGCTTAGAATAACATTCCGATAAAATGTAATGAATGTTTGTTTGTCATTCATGGGGGAACTTTGTAGTGATTGAGTAGAAGTAGTTTTTCGTATTTGTCTTTTCGTTGTCGGTTATCAGAGATGTGGCAAAATTTAATCGATATATAGTTGTTCCAATTGTTTCTTACAATCCAAATAATTTTAGTTGGTTTCTTCATATTTTTCCATGTTGGCTCCATCAATGAGAAACTAGCTGTGCTGGATTATTCGATTTCAAGAGTCCGCACTGCCGCATGTAGTCTCAAATGATGAATGGGGAACAGTGAACGAATTAGCTTCGGTGTTACCGCTTATTCATATAATATTAAGGTCAACCCGCTGGATATGATAGTTTGATCTGATCTTCAGAAAATGTTCATTCGGGCATTCTTCAGGTATTATTTAGGCATGGTTTGGCGCTTGAGATTTCCTATTCTCGGGCGTCTTCTCAAAACAGCTCAACCTTCAAGGTACCCAAAGATTCTATATGGAATCCGGAAGGACGCTTCAGTCAACAATTTTATCCATTCCTAACATGTTCATGCAACTGTCAATAATGTTTCCGGCAAAATATTGAACGGTTCAGTGTAGATGTTATTCGGCTTGATCAGCTTAGAATAGCATTTCAATGAAATGTAATAAAGGCCTGTTTTGATTCACGGAAAAACTTTGGAGTGTTTGATGATTTTTTGGATTTGTCTCCTTATTGTCGGTTATCAGAGCTCTGGCAGAGTTTGATCGAGACATAGTTGTTCCAATTCTTGTCTACCATGCAAATCATTTTAGGAGCTGTTTTCATGTTTTTCAATTTGGGCTCCATCATTCAAAACAAGATAGGGTAGATATATATACCATTAGTGGCTACTGTACTGTTTGTAGCCATCCTGATAATTATATTCTTCAAATGTCACCGAGAGAGAAAGTTTTCTTGTTTCAAAGAAATAGGTAGAGTTAATTTTTTTCTTTGATTTCAAATAGATATTTACTTGATTTCAATGGAATATTCTCTTTGAATTCCAAACAGAACATCAGTTCTCTTATTAGCCGATGATTAGTCTACAAAACGCCTTAATCAAAGTATAGCCTGACGACATTAACCCCACGAACAATAGGACACAAACGATAAGTATATACAGGTGCCCTGTGCCTAGAGATCGCTGTCACGAATCCTTTCAAGAGGTTACGAAAGAATTGAAGGTCCGTGGAATCGAATTAACGAGGGAGTATAGGGCACGCCCGTCCAGATGGTACACCTGCTCGGTTACAGCGACGCTGCAGTTCTACTCCGCCTCTTTCCCCGCTGGCTGTGATTTGTTAATCCTCCTTCTGGTGGCCAGTGGGTGCATGCTGGGCCGGTTCCTTTTCTATGCCAGGACACAAGACGAACAGTAGCGAAAGACCAAAGTATAGAGGCTCTTGGTCCGCCGATGGTAGTTGTGACTGTACCTATATACAAATACATATATATTCTCACGTTCGGAGCACGACTCGATGAAGTACGAAGCGCACGATGCTGCTGCACAACTCGTGGAAGAACGGGAATGAGAAGCTTGGCGTTAAGCCGGCTCGCTTTGCCTCCATGTCTACTTCTTCACTTACCCGCTTTCCTCTCAAACCTCTGGCATGGCCCATCCTCGGAGTTCCTCTTTCTCTTTTACTTCCTTCGTTCTCCTTCTCGGCAAGCAGTGTTCCCTCGTCCCACCGTCTTTTTCTTCCCCAAGCTGCTTTATAAGACGACAAAAGAACATCGCGGCAGAGTCAAGATGGCGGATCCGAGGCACCGACTGACTGTGGGCTTCATTGTTGCCTCGAGCAGAGAGACAAAATGAACCCGATTGTTACTCCGGGAGGCATCATAATGAATGCCCATTCATTGGTAGACACCAAATGAGCTCCCGCGTCTTGTCCCGTTTCTTTGTCTACGATACTTTTAATTTTCTTATTTTCCTCTTTTTTCTCTGTCTTTCTTCTTTACTCCCTCTAGCGGTCGATTCTCGAATCCGTTCTCTCCTTTCTCATACCGATACTTAGAACTTTTGTTAGCTGCCCGAGCATGTTCCTTTTACCACTTGACGGAGAATGAAAATATTATTGCTTGATCCGTACGTCATGCATAAATGCATCGATGGCCTCCTTTGTTACCGTCACCTCTCTCTCTCTCGCTCTCTCTCTCTCTCTCTCTCTCTCTCGCCACCGGCTGAGCAAACAACGATATTCATAATATAAAGTCATTGGCTGATTAGGTGAATGTGTGTATATATGTATGTCTATGTACATACTGTACCAACCCAACCACGCCTCTTCAATGAGGTTGCGAACATCTACGTTTTCATTCCTCATCATTCCTTACAGCTACTAACGCCTTTCCCGTTGCTCATCCGTATTCTTGGACTCAAATGCATTTGTATTAGGGCAAAGTGCTGGGAGAAATTACTTTCGATCGTTGCATTTGGCTGGCTCAACTTTTTGAGCCTTGTAGGACTCGGGAGAAAATATTGTTTACTTATCGATTAATTGATTTACTAACGCCTTTGCTGTTGTCGAGTCAGATTCTTTAGGTTAAATGTATATGGGTTATTCCGCCAAATATCGGATGAAAATATGGTCTTTCAATTTTCGGGGCTCTTTTTTTTCATGATTCCATTCACTATTTTGAAATAGAGAGAAAGCCCGAAATTGAGACTTTTTGCTCATCATTCTCAGTCTGCTGCAGTTTTCAACTGAAAAATGAAACTTTGGAATTTACCGTCTCAGCGAATTCGATGGAGAAAATCCTAAGTACTATTTTTCGTCGGCAAATTTCCGAACTTTGCCAAAAACATATTTATGTTTACACTTGACGGGATTTTCGAGGTCGGAAAGTTTTTAAAAGGTTTGAAGAACTCTATTCGATGCTTATGACATGTTTGTTTTTTCGAAATTTATTTTTTTTCTATGAGTTCAGACAATTTGCCCAAGAATATTTAATTTTTAACTTCTACTCTGCAAAATTTAACCCTTGGCAATTAAAAAACAAAAAAAAAACATAATAGAAGTAATAACGTATAAGTATATACTATGATGAATGCAACTGATTCATTAGAAGAGATGTTGAGTCGTTTGTTTGCAAGTAAGATTTTCGAAGTATTCAAATAATTTGAAGTTCGAAAAATAATGAATTTTTCATATACATGTTGTCAGAAATTGAGTTTTTGAGAGCACAAGTTAAAAACTGGGTATTCTTAGGCAAATTTTCTAAACTTGTCAAAAAGAAAAAAAAATGAAAATAAAACACAGTGTAAAAATCTAAGAGGATTTTTTGAAATCTTTTTCAAACTTCTTCACCTTAAAAATGTCATTAAATGTGAATATACGAATTTTTTTCGGAAAAATCGGGAATTTTCGACTAAAAATAGTACTTTCGATTTTTCCGATCAGATTTTGTAAGATGTTAAAGTATAAATTCAAACTTTTCAGGTAAAAAATAAAGTCAGCTTCCGTTTGGAAATCACGAACAAGAAATTTCGATGGTCAGCTTTGTCTTCATTTCACTGTAATGAATCGAATCAGCAAAAGAAGTGCACGGAAAATTTAAAGGATCAGATTTTCGTCCGATATTCAGTGAAGAAACCGATATACTTTGAGGCAAAGTCTCAAGCAAAAGTACTATTGGTCGTTGCACTTGACTGAATCAATTTTCTGAGTCTTACGTTAATAAAGACAAAATATTATTATTTACACATTTATTTACTAACACTTTTGCTCCCGTCAATTCGTATTCTGTAGGTTAAATGTATATGCATTGAGTTGGAATGTTGAGGAAAATCACTATTAATCGCTAGCTCAATTTTCCGAGTCTCGCATTAATAAAAAATATAATGTATTTTTTTTACCATTAGGATACTTGGATATTTTTAACAGTCATTATGCCAGTATAAATGTGCAAGTAACAATATATGAGAAGTTGAACGAGATCAATGTTCGATTTAAATTTGTCGAGAAATTTTTTTAATAGTCATTTTGCCAGTATATATGTGCATGTAACAATATACGAGAAGTTGAACGAGATCAAGGTTCGATATAAACTTGTCGAGGAAGATAACATACAAATACTAAATCGCTTTCCAACTTACTTCTTCAAAGGTATATTTGATTTATATGGAAGAAGAACTGCGTGTGTAATCCGGTCTCTTACAAAAACGCTTACATCTCCACTCACCCATCCACCGATCGTTTCTCCGCAAATCATGCAATACGACCTCAATCGTCCCAACCAAAAAATGCGATAGTATCTTAGCGGTTGCAAACCCTCAATGGATTTTCGTATGTTCCAAGTTCAAAGGATTTGGGGGACCCAAGTTGAATGACCCCATGCAAGGCAACTTTCGGTGGCAATTCTAGAAGGGGAGAAAACCGGGCGAATGTGGGTTGCATGGTATTGGGAGTCACCGTCCCAAGAATTCACCAGGTATATGGAAATAATACTTGTGGAAACTTTTTGTCACTGTCAGGATCCTAGGAAAAAGGGAAGAAGGAGATTCAAGCTATTGGCAATTGCAGGCATACATTAAAAGTGATAATTTATCCAAGACATCAACCGTGCCATAAACATTAAGGTCATGGTCTTGAGGTTGGTTACAAATTTATTTTTTAGATGCATGACTGAATTTTCAATATCATAAACTATGAATAGGTGAGCCAGTGTGCAAAAATTCAAGCAACGTTAACGGCCAGTTATGGTGAATAAATAAATCCGAAGCCAAAATATTTAGCATGGGCTCTTATCACATTCCCTTTCACTTATATTTTAGGTGAGGAATCATATAAAAATAATACCTCAAAATGTTCCAGAGTTTCCAAAGATCAAAATGATACTGAAACAATGTGGGGTTACCGATATTTTAATGAAAATTTTGGAGTAAATGTCAACGATTAGTCGGCAAGCGTACAATTCACTATTAACTGATATGGCGATACGATTAACACAAAGCCGTTGATATAATAGTTGTACCGGCTAATTCGCTAAGATTTGTATAGGAATGAAGAATTTATAAATAATGAATAAAAAAATTAAAAAATCGGTTTTTCAATGTTTATATAATGCCCTCATTTCACTAGCTAATCTTAACATCCTAGCTTAAATCCACAAAGAATCTTAAAAGTCGGCTCACTCCTAGCCTATCACGTATTGTGTCGCAGACATTAAGAGGTTTCCTTGGAGATTTTCTCATTGAGGAATATTGTTTGTGACAAAAAAAACATGGGATTTTGCTTCACCCATGGAATTTACACAACCCCCTAAACCTATTATAGGTATACCTAGGTAAGGGCGTTGGAACGTGTGGTCCATGGTTCGGCGAATCTAATAGCGTAAAATGGAATCGAAGGTGATCGATATCCTATGCAGACCTTGAGCGTTACCCTACGAAATAGGGTTTCTTTCGCTAGTCACCTTTTATATCAGTCGAATCACCTGGAGGCTCTCTTCTCAGTCGACATACAGAGACCCCAACAAATTGACACTGGTCCCATAGCTAATAAATTGTTTTTCGTGTGTAACCCTGCTGATGATGCTCGTACCTACCAACGTATCTAATACTTACCGAATAGTCTCTATGGGGGACCGCGCTCCGACTATTTTTGACAGTGGCTCTATCGGTGCGAACAAGATAGGACCATCGATCGATATATTCGCATTGTCGATAGAGAATGGAGCCTTCCACCGTAACTGATGCCACCGTAACGTACTAAATTTACGGTATTGTCCCACTCGGATAAGTCATCAAACTGTTTGCGAAATATACTCACGCAATACGAAGATATTACCTTTTCATTGTATTTATTTTTATTTTCGTCGTATTTAATTTATCCAATATCCTAAAAATCATCAAACACACGAAACGTGTCTTAAATTTATTGATAGAAGTACTCATAACAAGTATTATGTACTTGCGGAAAATTACGAAATATATTGAGAAACATATTGAAAAACACACTTTTTGCCCTCTTGGGTTTCGTAATTATCGTTTGGAAATTTGCTTATTGTTTTAAAAAATATGGACTACACTATAGAAAGATTTTTTTGCAAACGTCAAATTAATCGTCGGGATTTGGTACAGACTAATTTGTCAGTAGACTCAATTTAATTAGTTGTAAAGTTGGCTGTAACGTAATTGTGGAATTGTTCGTGTCCGGTCTTTTTCGAATCATATGATTTGGTACAGACTAATTTGTCGGTAGACTTAATTTAATTAGTTGTAAAGTCGGCTGTAACGTAATTGTGGAATTGTTCGTGTCCGGTCTTTTTCGAATCATATTTTTAAATCCAATCGAAAAATGAAAACATTTCAACATGTCCGAAATCAATTTTTCGAAAATGCCAATTCTTAATTTTTTTCGAGCGCTTAACAATATTCTGCTTACTATTCATTTCAAGTAACTCATAGGATAAATACCTACTTCAAATAAATAACCTCGGGATTATAGAGTATCGAGTTACGAAACGCGATTTTCAAGAATTTTCTTCTATTATTAAAGAATAAGTGTCCACAGTGCTCAAGGGTCTCCCTTAACATGAGCAGCCTCCTCTTATGCCTAATGAAGCTTGAAGAGTTATTTTTTTTTATTGTAGGGCCATCGGTTGTGAAGAGGACGCATCACCATGAAGAGTGCGTGTTGTGAAAAGCATCATTAAGGCGATTGGTGTTACCGTAAATAGCGAAAACAGCTGCAAGCTAACAGCCCGTTTCTGTCAACAGAATGGAATAAAAAAAAAAAAGAAAAATCGAATCGAGAGAAAGCACGAGGATGCTGAAGAGACCGATGGTTGATGCAAAGGCAATAAAAAGAAAAGATACCGGTCCATGATGAAAACGTATAGTCATGTTGTTATATTGGTTGGTGACTTTTCTTCTTTGCATCATTCTTGCCGCACGACGCCCTCGCCATACCCGGGGACGTTCTTTCAATATTTTCAGTGCCGCTACTCATGCCCGATGCGGCCAACTTATGTATAGCGTGATTAATTCTATTTACTTGACGAGCTAGTGCATTCGTTTCAGACACAGAATTTATTATTTCACTCCCCTGAATTATTGTAGCTAGAATCATTGCCACCTTGTAGATGCCTTTACATTATATATAGTAGCCCCTTTTTTTTACTCCAGCCTCTTATGGGTATTCATACGCAGCTATGTAACCGGATCAATTCATTCTCACGAGAGATTGTAAAATGTATGCATTTTTACAGGGGGAAAAAAAAATGAAATTATGAATGATTACATTTAACAAAGTTTTTCATAAAATATTTTGAAATGCGGGGTATAAATTAAGCTGGTATCACGTCTATTATAAGCATTTGATTCTTTTAGCTAACCTATTGATAGTACAACCTAAAAATCGAGAGTTTAAACTGAAGATATTGTCTGGTTCTAACGCTACAGAATTTTCCTCGACAGTTAAAGCTGCAGGATTTTTTCTGACAGTTGGAGCTGCAACATTGTTTTTACCGTTGCAGCTGCAGAATTCTTCCTGACGGTTGAAGCTACAGAATTATTCCTGACAATTAAAACTGCGGAGTTTTCCCTGACAGTTGAAGCTAAATAATTTTTCCAACAGTTAAAGCTAGAGATTTTTTTTCTCTCCAGCTGAAGCTGCAGCATTATTTCTGACAATCGAAGTTGCAGATTTTTCTTGACAGTCAAAGCTGCAGAATTTGTTCTGACCGTCGAAGCTACAGAAGTTTTCCTCACAATTTAACCTACAGAATTGAATTAACAAAACATTTCTTCAAACCAATGAACTGTTCTTCATAGAATGTTAAAGGCATCGTCTTCCAGGCACTAAAAACAAAGCTTAACCTATAAAATAACTTGTCAATTAAAGATATAAAAGATAGCCGATATAATTCCCTGTTATCCATTTGCTATGGTTTTTTGCTTCCAATGAATTAAAAAAATTAATTAGTACAACCATTTTTTGGATTCAATGAAATCTTTTCTCTCGGTGCAAGAGTCTGTCTGTCTGTCTATCTGTCTATCGTAGAAGCCACTCCTCTATACGGCGCGTTGCACATAGCAATATAAACGAACCAACAATTCGATCGATCGTTCGCCCTTCCGAACGATTCCTGCGTATAGTGCTCCCGCTACATCGACGACGGAAGACGCTGAAGAAGGGGTTCGGTCCGGCGGTGCGCCCGACAAGTTGTGGACCGCGGGACTTCACTGGCCAATTCTGCGGACACAAAACGCCTAAGAAACTGACCGAAGTGCCAGTCTGAGTGGCGCTGAGAGCTTGTCAACAGAAATACCGACGACAATGTTCGACATTGCTTGGCTATACTCTTGCCACTACCACATTCTATCCCATTTCAAACATTTTACGCTCTCTCTACCTTTTCCGCATTCGAAATTTTCGATATTTAGTTATATTCCGATAGTTCTCTATATCATAAATCATTTTGGTCACAGTTTCTTGGAATTTATATTGCTATTCAAGACCTAAACATTTTTCTGTGTTTTTTTTTTAATTACCATTTAAGATATTTGTATTTATGCATAAAATCGAATTTGACCTTGGTGCCCCCAATTTTTTATGGACTTGTTAAATAGAATTTTAACATTCCATTTTGGCAATTATTTTTTAAATTGGAGGACTCAATTTTTTAATCTACTGTACATTTTAGTTGGCATATAGAGTTTGCATATCTCTCCATAGAATTCACACAAAAGTGGCGATGGGAAACTAAATATTGATTGCATCAAAAAATTGTCTGAATCGCAATCGAATAAACACTGGTTTAACCAATTTTTTTGCAGCTTTACATTTTGGTCTAATTTAATTGCGAATTACCTAAGAGCAAAAATGCGGTAAATTCTCCAATTCATTATATTATAGTAGAATGACATTTCTATATTGGAACATTTATTTAAATTGCACAAACAATGTTGATAATAATAATGTTAAGGTTTAAACTAACGTCATCCAACTATTTTGACGATTGTAATTGAGAAAAGGTGGTATTGAGTTTTTGCCAATCTATATCTCCGTCGACATCTAAATTGGTATTTGGTCGCTTGTTTCTGACGCCCCCCTGAACAAGCAATTAAAAACGGGCTAAGGAGGGGTTCAGACATTTAACGTCGCGCGCATCTGAGTTTAAAACGTCAGTGGCCATGAGGTGATTTTTATCCGGCTAGCCGATTGATTTTACGACAATGAACATCGTGATCTGTCACATGTAACCTTTAATTGAAATGTACATCATGATTTATCAAAGGGCATGCCTTTTATCGCTATAGACTACGTATATATACAGTAAAGTCTTCAAGTGAACTGTTTTCATATTCAAAGCCTGATCAACATGTTATTATTGATCAGGCTTTTCATAAAACTTGTGCATTCGGGAATTTAGGCGAACGGAAATATCTGAAATAAGTAAAACAGATATTTCGAAGGCTCTCGTATTTTTTCTCTAGAATGTCAAAATAAATTGAAAATCACATAATTGTCGTGAAAATATAATCAACCCTGATGGTGTTCTGTAGAATCTAATTTTAAAAAACCCATACATTTTAGCCCAATAGGGAAAAATTTATGACCTTGAATCTTCCTTGGATCCGGCGAAGATTTGATCAGCCTCATAAGCAAATAATCATGATTTTGGATGGCGCACAGATTCGGCAAAATTCTGATCAGCCTGATAGTCAAAACTTAATGATCTCGGATTTGACATAGATCCAGTAAGCTTGATCAGACCTTCTTGACTTATTCCTGAAAATGTCCTGATCCGACAACAGACAGCCTAAATACATTACATGATTTCGAAACTCGCCCAGATCCGGTAAACATCTCATTAGCCTGATGAGCAAAAGTTAACGATGTTGGATTCCTATCAGTTCCGGTTAACCATTGCTTAGCCGCCTAAGCAATAGATCATGACTTTGAATATCGCCCAGATCCGGCAAATATCTGATCAGCCTGATAGTATAAAAACATATGGACCCCGGATTCAATGAACATCCAGCTAAGGTCCGATAGGCCTTATCAGACATGGTCGACTTATTCTTGAAAATGTCCTGATCCGACACCACACAGCCTCAATACATTACATGATTTCGAATCGCGCCCAGATCCTGTAAACATCTGATCAGACTGATGAGCAAAAGTTAACGACCTTGGATTTCTGTCAGATCTGGCTAATTTTTGATCAACAAAAGTTAACGGCCTTGGATCTCCCTCAGATCTGTCTGATCTAAATGTTTTATGAGCCACGTAAACAAAAGATCATGATTATTAATGTCGCCCAGATCCAGCGAATATCTGATCAGTCTGATAGTTAAAATATAATGATCCCGAGTTCAATGCAGATCCGGCTGAGATCCGGTAAGCCTGATAAGTCATGCCCGACTGATTTCTGAAAATGTCCTGATCCGACAATCCGCAACCTGAATACATTTCCGCTTGGGTATAGTCGTTGAAACGAATGAGAATACATCTCGAGTAGTGTTCACTGTTGTGTATCGTGGGGAGTCTTTTTCCACATTTCCAACAAGGTGCCATAATATCGCTATTTTGTAATTATACAGGCACTCGCGATACGGCGCATGAGCCACCAGGGATTTCTATGAACTCTGACGACAGGAATTGTGGCAGCGAGGTTTACCCTCCTTATATTGGCGAAAAAGTCTCTCAAGAGAAGAGAAGGCCATTGTGGATATGCGTACTGCTCGCTCGTTCCAAGGCACTCGTCTCTAATGTGAATCACAACATTGACTACAGTGCGCATAACGTCCACGACGACATAACAAAATCCCGAGTGACTTGGTGGAACTATAGGAATGTGGTGCAGTCTCTGTTATGCACTACGAGGTGCTTGCATGACGGATGACACAGGAGAAAGGCGCAAACTGAAAGCGTATAAGAAGGAAAGAATGAATGAGTTGCTTCTGGTTTCCCATTTTCATAGATTTCTATGTCTCCCTATATTCAACACGCTACAACTACAACTTGAGGGACTTTCGTCAAGAGACTTTCCGGGATACTCGATCTATTATCGAGAACCTATATTTTGTCAACAAAATCATTATGTAGCATTAGGTTGAAGACAAAAAAAAAATTACTTGCCACACAAAGAAGCTAAAGTTTTTATACTGATATTGAATCTCGTGAAAGAAGAGCTTCGTAATATTTTTTCAGAGATGGCGCAACGGCCTTTTGTATTTCTCATTTTATTAACATGTAGAAAATCAAGGCTTATGTTTGGACCATTATTATTTTTGTACACGATGGACGGTTGATAGCTGGAACGATTAACTTTGATTCTGTACAGCGTCAAATATTTCAAGCCGCATAGTTCCCAAGATATTTAATTCTGTCTAAGCAGATGTTACTTAATTTTTTTAAACTGGTTATCTAAGACAAGCTGCCATCTTTCTTGTTGAAACTACTGCGAAAATTTGTATTAAATTTTTCAAGGACATGGAGTAACTGTTCAGTATGCAATTAATGCAATATTGGTGATTATTATTATTATTGTCACTATTTAACAATTACATACTTATTATAATGTCAGATAATTTTTTTTCCTGCTATACACGTCTAAAAATCCGAGTTTATGCCATAAAATTGAGTCTGGTGACGGGCGACATCGTGCGGATTTTTGTAAGAGGTAGCATGAAAAATGTTCATATTCTTTCTTTGCAGCAATTTGTTATAAATCAAGTGGGAGAGTGAAGTTTTCAATCGTGTATAGCAGTAAAAACAATTATTAGTTATTTTGTTAAGCTATTTAATTCTCTAATAATGGTAATAAAAATAATATTAAAAAATCAGGCTACATCATATGGAGGATTGTTTTCACGTGTCCTTGACTGATTTTATACAAGTTTTCACTGTATTCGTTCCAAGCAAAATAGCAGTTTGTCTTATGTAACCATTTTTTGGGAAAGCAGAAAAACATCTGTTGACGCAGAATTAAATACCTCGGGAACTGTGCGGCCCAAAATGTTCTACGATATACGGAATTAAAATTATTTGTTGGAACTATCAAATCTCACCATATATAGCACTGTCCATCGTGTGCAAAAATACATCGTGTACAATTGTACATCGGTCCAAACAGAAAACTTGTTTTTCTACGTGTTAATCGAATGGGAAATACAAAAGGTGCTTCAGCCACCTCGAAAAAAAATTGTATGAAGCTTTCCTTTAATGAGGGCCTATATTATGACCCAGTCTATAATGTTTTGATGTAGCAAGTAAAAAAAAAGTTTTTTTTTGACACACCCCGTGTAGCAATTTTTTCTGCTATTGTCTGGCTGTTGCATTTTAACAGTTTGATCAAATGCAGTTCAACATTCGACGGTTGATAGTATCGCGGATTTAGACCGTGAGCTTGAATGAAAATGTAGATAACAAGATACATGGAAAAAATTGTTGAAATATTCTAACGAAAAAAAAAACAAATGAACAGAAAAAACTTAAAATGATAAGGGCCTGACAATACTCGGAATAATCCAAATCGGATAATGTCTTGGTATTATTCGGATATGAGAATTTGAAAAAATTCGGATTTGGGAACTTGGAATATTTCCGGCCTGGTAAGCAATTCAGAATATCTTGGGTCCTGAGCACGAATAAAACCATTAGGCTGGGCCAGCTAATCTTTTACTGAAATCGTTATAGCATTGCGTTTTCTCCTAGCTTAGCGAAACAAATTGTTAGCCTAGCTAAACGATTTGTTAGCTCAACAACAAAAATTTGTCATCGCAGCAGAAAAATTTGTTCGCTAGAAACTTTTTTTTAGTCAAGCCAAAAAGATTTATTGAGCTAATAATTTTGTCAAAATTAGGCTAGCAAATAACATAATGTTGTGACTATTTAAGCAAACGCTTCCAGCTAATTTACCGGAATAGTTTTCTCCGTAATACACCATCGGATTTTGAGAATGATAATTCCTCGACTCGATATTCTCGCACAGCCACAGAGAATTATTTTTATTCATAAGACAAATAAAGGAATATACAAATAATAAACAAACTTGTACCGAGACAGTTAACATTAAGGGTCGTTGCACTTAAAGAAGCGTTTCCATTCACACAATATATACAGGTATTATTGAGTATTTGATATAGCACAATTTTGCTCAGTCGTTTGTTGTCGAACCGGTCGTGACGTATTCAGAGGAAGCCAGAACCGAATATCCTTTGAACGTCGTAAGAAGGAAGTTGGCTGCTGCAAGGAGTATACGCTTACTAACCTTCTCTGCCGCTCGCGGAACTGCATGCATATTGCTCTTGCACACTCGGCCGCTCTCGCAACACTCGAGTTTTACATACACGCTTTTTACTGTATAGTTTGCCTTGCCCGTTTCGCGGCACCCTTCTCCATCTTACTCTTCCTATTCGCTGCTATTCAAGGAAATATATGTGTACGTCAAGAACTTTCTTCTTCTTCTTCTGAATCCAGAGCTCCACTATAGATTCAAATCTGCGAATAGCGTATTCGACGTCTCACAACGCCAATGCATAATGCTTACAAGAATGACGGTGACTGTTACATTTTATTTACAGAAAAAACTCCTCGATACAAGAAATTGATGCTGAGAAAACATGTTCTCACCGTCTACGAAAACAACAACAAAAACATAGTCCATGGTTCAATGACAAGTACAATTACGAGTTGAATGTAAACTGTCCATTATACGTCCATTATCAAAAACAAAAACATAGACCATAGAATGGTCCTTGAGGAGATGCTGGAGTAGAGTGGTGTACGTTTATCGGCTAATGGCGACCGAAGAATGAACCTCAATTGTTTTCTTTAAACGTTTCGGCTCAGATTTGGCTCCTCTGCAGTAATATAATATATTACGTAGTAATCATTGTTTTTCTTGATGAAATTTTTGGTATTGTTGTGGTTGTCAGATTTCCTGTGGCTATGTGCTGTTTGATATTGTAGGTTATAATTTAAATAAGTCCTACTTTTTTGTGACTCCTTCAGGAAACCTTGCAAGCAGAATACTGATGCTGGAGTAGATTTTTTCACCGACTTTGGCCGGTAAAAAAAGGCGATTTCGTGGTATACACTATTCATCGAAAATACGCTACAAATATACGTCAAATTCTGCAGGGATTCAATAAAAATATTCGTGCTTTATTGCCCGGTCAAATTACTGCTTAGAACATACAAGAAATGTCAAAAATTGTCTATTACTGAACCTTTCAAAAACCAATATGGCCGCACGAAATGTCAACGGGTCCTTGGAGGTTAGTTAAAAAAAGTTTCTGGACCTCAGATGTGGACCTCAAATTCACAAAGTCACAAATTTCAGAGTAGGGGTTGGTAATTTTTTCTCGTATAGTAGTGTGTACATAGAGTAATTTGTGTAAATTTTGAACTTTTTGGCTGACAAGGAGTCCCACAATAAAATATCGACTGCAACGATCGAAAAACTCCATGTATTTTTAATGGAAACCTTCAACCTTTGTCCGAGAAGGTTATATGTGAAGAAAAAAATTTGCAAGAATTTGAGGGTTGTTTTTTTGTGTATTTCGAACCGACTTGGGTGGAGGCACGATAGAAAAAATACGCAATTTGAGAACCACCCTAATATAAGCTGTCTACAATCCGTCAAACTAAAAGAGAACCTTTGAAATAAATTTTTGAACACGATGACTGAATTGAAGACTCTATATTATCAGTTAAATAATAAATTTGTAATTGTACGTGACTTTTTTCCGCAGTAGTGAAATTTTTTTTTATTATTCAACATACCATTTGACAAACTGCAGCCCTACAATTTCAAGCATTTTAACTTCTTGAGCTTTTATTTGATAGTAGAAATAAAATAAAATATTGTAGACAATAGACGAGATCCGCTGAACCGTTTGTGACTCCATTCTACCGAGTTAACTATGGCTTCCACAGTTGAACCTCGTATCGCGCGTTTAGGCAATTCATTCTTCCCGACCGCAAACGTATTTAAAATGTCTCCTGCCTGGTTCAAAGGCTCAATATATTCCACTTTGGAAAACTGATTGACTCATCTCATTCCGGTCTCAACCAATTAGCGCCATATACAAATATTATGAGTACGACTAGTCACTAATAACTCTTACACCTGTTTATATTTAAGTGCGCTCTAGAATAATGTTATATGTACAGAAATATATGTGAGTAGTTAGGCGGTTACGATCGACCAATTCCCAGATGTTTTTAGGAAATAAGTAATTTAATGTCCTTTTGATTTACATCATGTCCAACCCAGAATACCATCAGCCATAAGCGAGTAAGTGAGAGGTTTCATGGAAGTCATTGTTCGTGAATCAGTTATAATTAGATTTTGACAGAAAACACATGAGTCAAATCTCTCACTTACTCGCTTATTACTGATGGTATTCTAGATGGAAATTCTGTAAAACAAAAGGAGATTAAAATATCTTTCTGAAGAGGGTCCACACACCGAGAGAAAAAGTTTCCTTGATTCAAAGAAAAAGGTGAATTGGATTTTTTTCATTGATTTGAAAGAAATATTTACTTGATTTCAATGAATATATTCTCTTTGAATTCCAAAGAGAACTTTTCATTGCTTTTAAAGAAAAATTTGCTTGAGGAGCGTAATCGAAGATAGGTTTTTATTGATCCAAGGAAACGGTGTCTTTCATTTAAAGAAACGATTTTCTTGACGGCACTAAGTCCGTTACCGGTTGACGCGAGCGCGTCTGTCACGCCGCCTCAGTCGTCGGCACTGATTGGATCGGCGCGTTTCAATGTTTCTTGCGGGAGCCGGTCTCTTCGAGTACGCGGAAATAATTGAAGTGAAAAGTTAATTGATAAAAACTCACAGAAACGTTTTCTGGCACGGAGAATGATTCTTTAACCTAACGTCTGCCGTTTCGCGGCACGCGATTTTATAGGTTAGGTTCTTTGAAAACAAAGAAATAGAGTTCCATGTTAGAAGGAAAAAATTCCTTCATTCAATGCCACTACATTTCATTGAATTTCTCATCATTCAAAGAAAAGATAATATTAGATCAGGTATATTTTTTCCTTGATTTTAAAGAAATGTTTCTTAGTTTGGAATTTCAAAGAGGCCAGGACTTAGGACCGAAACGTAAAATATCTGGAGATTTTTTTATCCATTTTCTACTTATTCCCTGAAAATATATGGGATTTGGTCGATCGTAGCCGCCTAACTACTCACACATATGAAGAGAGTGTCACAGGTTCCCAACGAGGGACGAGCCATATAGGCATAAAAAAAAACTACTCACACATATCATCATACTCGATCGCTTTTCAACTACAACTATATGTATAGAAATACAGAACTGTCACCGTTGCCTATGTTTGAAATATTTTACCAGGGCATGACCTGATTTTGTGCAATTATGTTTCGACCCGTTATATGAAAATAAATAAATCGAGTAAATCAATATCAATAATCCTGCAAGTGGCAGTGTGAAATTCGTTTTTCGTATATATAGATATATATATATATATATAGGTAATAAAATCTTTAATTACATAATTCACCTTTAACTGTAAGTAATTTGTGTACCCAGCTAAGTATCAGGATTCCTGTACGCGAATTTGTCAACGTTGATTTTGTGAAAATCAACGACTACCTTTGTCCAAGGAAATTGGAGAAAAAGGTCTGTTTACTTTGGACACCTAGAAAGCTATATAGGTTTGAAGTTGCCAAGGGAGAAGAGGAGGCTGTGGAGGTCGTGCAATAGAAGCTGGGAATTACAAAATCTTTCTTCAGGGAATGATGAACTGGTGAAGAGAGAGTTCAATTAAAGTTACAAAGTTGTATAAACACAGTCAGAATCATGCTTTTATTTTGTATTTATTGAGTACGGCGTGAATATATACATTCAATCCAATATCGAATAACTAGTAGATAAATGCAGTTGATTAATAAACATCTCGTAACGTAAAAATATTTTTTTTTATTTGTCAAACTCACAATTCACACACCGGATTTTTTCTATCGCCATTTTCGAAGGTTCAGGCAAATTTGAGTAAATTGACGATAAAATTACAAGAACAAAAAATTGCTACTGGCGTGACGCAACACGTGACTTTCTCATCTCGATTGCTGCTGGCGTCATGTTACTGTAGTGAAGATAGTTTGTGAAATTAGGTTGTGAAGTTAGTTTGTAATGTTCGTTTGTTTGTTTTTGTAATTGTATAAATTTGAGACAATAGATTGTTTTTTTACTTAAAAATGTTTTTTAACTTTTATTAATTTTTATTTTTATTTCAATTATTTTCCAATTTTTATTTTTATTTGTGTTTTTATTGTTTTTTAAATTGCAATCTACATCTCACCCTATAATTTGTTAAGAACGCATTTTTTAATTCAAATTCAAGCTACGACCCGCCCTCTCGAGGACGTGCACGTTATGATCGCGCCTTCACGCCACATTTATTTTTTGTTTGTTTGTTGGTGTTATTGTCAGCACTGTGATAGTTTGACAAGTCGGATTATATTTGTTATTCATATACCAAAGGTTTCGCATATTATGGTGTATATAAGGCCGCCGCAGGATTTAGAATTCATATGAAATGCTATGCGAGTGATGATAACTATGGATGTATCGGTGTTTATAGTCTAACATCATGAGTGTTAACTTAACCTTAAATCTTTTCTGTCTATGCACTTTTCTATATATAATATTTTATGTGAATATTTATAGTGTATTTCTCTCTGAAAACTACTCGAGATCATCGATAGCAGTCTTTTTTTAGTAAACCTGTAAGGCAATCCATATTTCACAATAGAAATTTCTGATTGAAGATGGTTTTAGAAATGTTATATGCGTAACTAAAAAGACAACAAAGTCTTCACTATATTGAATCACTTGTTGTTCACTGCTTATTGAATCAAAAGCATAAAAAATAAATAACATATTTTATTTTTATTTTTTCACCTTTCAGGTAAAGTACCAGAAATAGTGGAGATTTTGGATTGGGCTTCAATACCAAAACTAGGATTTAGATGCAGAAAGTGGACACCACATTTCTTTGCGGTCCACAGATTTTTTCAAAAGTTATTGTGTTTTCGGACGGCACCTACAGTCGCCAGACAGCCACACAGACGGACAGACAGACGGACGGACGGACGGACGGACGGACGAACAGAAATTAGTTAATGTGTTTTCCGCATCTAGGACACTCAAAACATGTATTTCCATTAAAATCTTGAAGTCGAATTTTTTTTGGATTGCAATACTTTCTTTTTTACATACTCTGTATGTGATGAGAAAGTTAAAAATTGATTTAATTCATAAATCTCTTGAACGTTTTCTTAGACAATTATCGATTCATCCTTCTTTTGAATTTTTACTATGAACAATCAATATTCTAAATCCTGAAGACCAATATTTCAATTTTTTTCTCGTCCTACACAGAAATTTTTTTTTTGTTGAATCACAAATATTTGTTAGCTTTCAATTAAAATGCACGAGTCTATACCTTCAAATAATTATTATGCACCAGGAACAAAATATTTCGTTGTTTGTGCAAAATAAAATACAGCATTTACAATATGATATTGAGATGTTTAAGTCAAATTCGGTTTATAATGATGAAATATTTTATTAAATTGACATATATATTTATTTTAATAGATAACATTTTGTTGCTTCAATTATCTTGTTTTTCAGAGTAATGATGATCATGTTTTTCAAATAAATATTTCTTTGAAAATGTTAAAATAAAAAAATAAAAAAATGATTCATTGACTCAACTGCATCGGGCTTGAAACAACAGTTGTCCAATGCCTAAGGAAACCAACACTCGTTTAAATTACGCAAATGCAATGATCATTACCAAACAATGCGGTACATGTATTGTGGAATTAAGGATAAAGATGAATATTTTACGTCTCGAGGATTATTTATAGAGACATTGCCATTAGTAGTGGATGGGAGACCGAGATCTTGATGATTTTAAATATCTACATGGTATAGTAATAATGGTATAATGATTCACAGAAATAATGCTCTCGAGAAAGTGTGTTTGGTTATCTTTATCAAATTGACGTCCAAACCACATGAACGAATCATTTCGATGAACGATGGCAAATGGTATAAAGTTTATTATCGTACCCACTTCATATTCAACAAAATAATTCGTTAATATGACTCGCTATATGTTTGTTCGAAAATACATAGGGTTTTGAAAAAACGACATATTCTGTGGATGCATGAGCTTTTACCAACAAAGTTTCCGGTTACTTTAACGTATAAATTCTTTCATCCAAGTCATTATATACATTCATGTGCGAAATTATTTCGTTCAATAGCATCAGATATTCCATCAGAAATATTACACAAACCAATCAAATCACAAACAAATCCAAAGCTATTTTTAAATTCCGTTCAACAAAATATTTTGTCAAATAAAATAAACGAAATAAACTTTCCATTGGATTCAACGGATTCAACCGGAATAAGCAATTATTCGAATTAACAAAGCGTTATTTACGTCAACTAATTCATATCTGTTGTTTCAACTAAGCCCGATAATTAATCTGGGGCTGAAAGTTAACATTGTTCATTTTAATGATTCAACTAAAATGTATTCAATTCAAACAAACATTTTTTCATTTGGCAAAATCTCTAATCAACAAAACGCATTTAGTTAAAGGTGGTGGAGGTTATTCTGTTATTGGCGACCAAAGAATTAAGGACATGTTCTTTCCTTTATAAATTTCGCCTCAGTTATTTATTATGACATTTATCATTAAGTATCTTGAAAGATTCTGGCTATCGAATTACCTGGCCATGTGTCAATTTTTTATAGGTTAGACCTTGATCTGGACCATGTACCTTTGTTCATTCTCAATTTTTGTTCGGCACCAATTTTCTTGTGTTAGCCAAAAAACCCGGCAACTAAATACGCACTTAGTTAAATCATTTAAATTTTTTTCCATGTACAAAAATTCCAATACAACCTCAAACATCAGCTAGTTCATAAATATATGATAATTAAAACTTTCCACTCCCACGTTGATTCCTCCATGTGCAATTTTTCTCGACCGAGCTCCATAAAAGCCCATCAGAAGGTCCAAACAAAACGACGTCAGTCTCGAGGTATTAGCGAGTTAAGTAAGAAATAACCAACGAAGAGAGCGTGTCATTTCTTCTCCTTGTACAAACACACATACATACACATTATAGCCATTTTTAGGGGAGTAAAGCTGTCCGTGTATGCGTTTATACGCGTGTTATAACACAAGTTGTTATACACATAACGCCGCGCACTTATAATGGATCTCCCGGTGTAATTTATCACCGCTCATAACAAGAAGCCGCAAGTTTGTACATATTTCAGTTGGCCCCACCACTCGACAATCTGGCCGCTGTGGAGACTCGTTCCACTGGCAGCCCTTGCTCCTGCTCTCGCTGTGCTTGCTTCCGTGCGCTGTAAGCGGTGATGCGGGGGTGCGCCAGCCTTTCACCCCTTACTGTTGCCACGGCCGATCTCTCTCTCTTCTTGCTCTTCTGCAAGAAGCAGCGGCATGACGAGAGCAAGCGACTGGGAGAGTCGACTTGACTGGTGCTCGAGATCCTCGAGGAAACCGGGAGAGAGAGAGAGAGAGAGCTATTATTTATATGCACCATTATATCACCGAGCCAGAGAGAGGAATATTGTTCGAGACGTCGCGCATACATTATACCCCGCTTTTATTACCGCGACCACTTATTTGTTAACATAATATACACATTATGTCGAGCAACGAGGGAAAGAGAGAGAGAGTGTCCCTCTCTTCCTACCGAAAAAAAGGGTCGAGGGGTAAGCGGGATGAAACGAGACGATCGTCGAAAATGCAGCACGGGGCGGAGGTTGGGGGGGGGGGGGGGGGGGGGGCACGCGACTACGCGACTCTGGTGCGCTTGGGGGGAGTCTGTCTGCTAAACCAGCTCGCGGGGTGGCTTTTAGACACGGTGGACGATTCTCTCCGAATTCAGGCTTCTCTTTCCTCCCTCGTCGAACTTACGGCCAAGTGTCCTGGGTTTCTTCATTCAACATCCACCCAAATACTCATTGTCATCGCTTTGACGTACGTTCGAATTTTTCATCCATCGTACCAATTCTCTTGGTTTTTTTTCGTTTTTTTTTAACTGGAGAATTTCTATGTGCCTGTAGGTTGCTGTGTGGGGAGAGGGTGGAAAAACACAGTTCAGATTCACAATATCACCTCGGTTCAATTAATCAGCAAGTAATTGTTTCGTTGGGCATTGTTCTATGCAGTTTTATTACCGCTGGTACTGTTGGGCCGAAATCCAATGGGTATTGCCTGGCTCGGGTGATACAAGGTGTTACAAACGTGAGTTGCAAGCTTGGCAACGTTTTCTGTTCGATGAAACTTTTTTATTGCAAGTATAAATTTAGACGAATAAGTGTGTTAATGTAATTGGTGAATTAGCTTAAAACATTTAGAACATTTGTATTTGGGGTGGGTAGATGTGAATAAACTATTAGTAATAAGTGTAGTATATGATCACTGATTCACTTATTTGCCAGGGAGATACGAATGTACTGATTCAATTTTTGAGTGAACGAATAATCCGTTTAGTTTGTGAAGTTATACCACTTGTTCGAATAATCGGGTCCGTTCCATAGGTAATTTCAGAATAATCAGGACCTCTAGGTCTTACAGGGTGACTTGAGATAATTAGGGAATAGAATAAGACCCATAGAGAAGGCTCAAGATAATCAGGGCCTTGGAGTTCGATTTGGAATAATCACATAATAAAAAAGGGCCCAAGAGGACACTGAAAATAATGCGGGCCTCCAATAAGTTCCATAGGAAAACTGGGGATAATAAGGCAATGGTACAGGGTCGATGAAGACAACATCGAATAACCAGGGCCTAACTTGGGTCTCATAGGTAGACTTGGAATAATCAGAGAATAAAATAGGACGTGTGGCCGAGATTTAAAGTATTCAGAGCCTGATAAATCGATTTGGAATAATCAGGGAATAAAAAATAGTCCATAGAGCCCATAATCGGAGCCTAAGTTGGGTCTCGTAGGTTGACTTGAAATAATCAGAGAATAAAATAGGACCCATGGAAGACACTTAAATAAAGCAGGGCCTTGCAGTTTGATTTGGAATAATCAGGAGACAGAATAGGGGCCACAGAGGGGACTTAAAATAATCGGGGCCCGGGATGAATCTCATATGGAAACTTTGGATATTCAGGGAATGGTACAGGATCCATGGAGAAAATTTTTGAATAATTAGGGTCTAAGCTAAATCTTATAGGTCTACTGGAAATTGAAATGAAATCGAATAAGGTCCATAGAGAAAGCTTGAAATAAACAGAGCATGGATAGGGCCTTCGAAGGAGGCCCAAAATAATCAGGGCCTCATAGAGGGACTTGGAATAATCAGGAAATGGAATAGGGCCAACAGCTTGTAATAAAGAGGGCCTAAAATTGGTATCTTAGAGATACTGAGAATTTTGAGGGCCAGCGATGGAACCCTTAGAACTACTCAAAATATTCAGGGACTTGAAATGGGAATAGATGTGCTTGAAATTGTAAAGGTAAGATGGAAGTTGGCGCCGCATAGATTATCCATTCAACAGCGGATCTCTTATCCAGTGTGAAATTAATCGACAAAACGTCTGTACATATGTTGAGAAGTGAACCTTTCATCGTCAAGATTTTTATGCAGAAGACAGCGATGATGTGAATAAGCGGAAGGGAAAAAGTAGTGGGGAGTATTACAGGCGGTCGTGGAGTACTTGTTGGCACGATGAAAAATTATCATTGATGTACCAAGAGGCAGATAAGGAAATATCGGCTCACATTGCCGAGAGACTTTTAGCACGAGTACCTCACAGTTCATCCGAAATATTCCGATTTGTATGCGGTGTTTAATGTCAGATTATTCTGCATAAATTACTGTAAAAAACGTCTCAATTTAAAAACCAACGGTTAAAATTTTAAGATAGTTTAATTTTGTAACATATTTTACATTGAATTGAATTCAATACATGATATCGGCAGAAATCTTATTATACAGTATATTATGTTTCCAAATACTTTTAACAGAATGTATGTTCGGAATATCTTTTCCTAATAATAAAGATAATAACAATAATAACAATACCGAGGTAAGAAAAATGTGTGAGCGGTTGACGTATGTTCAGGAACTAGACCTTCATGCTTTTAGCTGAATGTAATTGAAATAACATGGGGTTGAATTCGTATGTACTATACACCCTTATATATTGCTTTTTAAATATCGTAAGGGCGTGACTGCATGGCCTTTAGATATGCATATGTCTACGCCAATCTGCAATCATAAAAAAAATCAACGACATTTTTCATCATGAAATAGTGAATTTATTCATTTTATTACATATGAATAGGTCAAAAATATTAATATTAATTTTCTATTAAATTGAAGAAAAATTTCACATTCACAGAATTAATACAGATCAATATTTTGAAAGGTTCAAAAAATATGACGAATTTCCTGTAATTCAACGATATGATTTTTATAGTGTTTTGGACAGTAACAATTTTTTTTCACGAGCTAATCTGGCATGGAATGTCACATATATACATACACAGATATATTGTATATGGAGCAAAGGCTACGGAAGCCGCGAAACTGCTCCCCATCACCCTAACACTTGACCCCGTCCTCAATCTCACCCTTAACTTCATCCTTAACCGCAATCTCGGCCCGCGCCCTCTTAGCCCCCATCAACCATAGCACAACCCACGATTCTCTTGACGTCGCCCAAGACTCTGTTTCCCGGATCCCATAGCAGCTGTTCCCCCTCGCTCAGGCACATCATTTCAATCCGTCAGTCTTTCAATACGATTTATCTGCACCAGGCACCGCAGTAAGTGCGCCTTATGATTTTCACATAGCCCAACAATACTCCCTCCACCTCCGTGGATTAATGCACGTTTTATATTGTTGTGAATAATGAAAGCCTGACATCCTATAAGGTCCTTATCGTCCACGGCTCGAAACCATACGGCAGCTTAATCGGGAGTGTGCCACTATAACTGAAGGATATGTATCTTTTGAAAAGCTACCCACCAATAATTATAACACTGGACATTATCTGACTTGAGAAAACGAAAAGTCTCATTTCGGATAATATCTTTATTAATAAATGTTTATGATTATTAAACTTTTGACAATATTGGAAAAAACAGCTGCTTTTCAAAACGTCATTTTTAATTTTTGCAAATAAATTTCTTTGAGAAGGAATTTTAATCGAAGGATATGCATCTTTCGAAAAGATACCCACCAATAATTATAACACTGGACATTATAAGATAATTTCCCTTGAGAACCTGAAAAGTCTGATTCCTAAAAATATCGTTATTAATAAATGTTGATAATTATTAACCTTTTGACAATATTGGAAAAAGGGCTGTTTTTCGAAACGTCATTCAAAATTTTTGCAAATAAGTTTCATTGAGGAGGAAATTTAACCGAAGGATATGTATCTTTTGAAAAGCTACCCACCAATCATTATAACACTGGACATTATAAGATAATCTTCCTTGAGACCCTGAAAAGTCTGTTTTCGGAAAATATCGTCATTAATAAATGTTGATAATTATTAACCTTTTGACAATATTGCAAAAACAGCTATTGTTCGAAGCGTCATTTAAAATTTTTGCAAATAAGATTCTTCGAGGAGGAAATTTAACCGAAGGATATATGTCTTTTGAAAAGCTACCCATATAAATTATAATACTGTACATTATAAGATAAGCTGCCTTGAGAAAATGAAAAGTCTGATTTCCGATAATATCGTTATCAATAAATGTTGATGATTATTAACCTTTTCACAATATTGGAAAAACAGCTGTTTTTCAAAACGTAATTTAAAATTTTTGCAAATAAATTGTTTTAAGGAGAATTTCTTGAAAAATAATAATTCTAATGCATTCTGGATTTTTATTTGATTAAAGGAACATCTATTTGCATGGTGAAAATTGTAAAAGGCTTATTTTTTCCAGCTTTCGACTATAAAAATAATAGAAAGAAGAGTGGGAGGGTGTTTTTTTAAACAAAAACAAAAATTGTCAAACCAAATCAGATAAATAAATAACATTTATGGATAGGCATGCGCTTAACAACAACAAAAAAACTTCTATTTTATATAAATGGTATTATTATATGATCACTGTTTATTTATTGTTGTCATTATATATATACCTAAACGAATCACTACACAACACATAAAACGCTAGGATGAAGGACCTCGGTAAACGACCCGTTGGCTTTCCGCACAAACACACACTAACAAGCACAAAATAGTATATTGTGCAACAAGGGCCGAAAGTGTGCGATTGCGACGAGTGTGAGGTCTGCTGCCGAGCGAAGCGAGAGCTGCAATCACTCGAGCCGCAATCGCTAATTTCGGCCCACGTTGCACATTATATTTTTCGTCACAAGTGCGTGAATAGTGGTGCTTTGAATGGTAGTTTTGCGGGACGAACAGTAAAAAGTGAGGTTACAATCTTTTCCCAGGGTCGGAAGTGAAACGTCAGGGTTGAAAGTAACGAAAAAGTGAACTGCGCATGCGCCAATCAATCATTGCAACACTGCTATGAAACTAGCCACTTTCAGCCAGCAAAACTGCCATGAAAAGCACCACTGCACGTGTGACGAAAAAAAAATTGTAAAAAAAAAGGAAAAACAATGAATAACTGGTACTACTACTCGAATCAAATCGACATTAAGGGGATACCGCCATCCCACGAGATGGTCACTTTTTTTGTACCATTATTGTGAGTTGATTCTCAAAAATAAAAAATGATTATTATCTTCCTTTATTTAAACCTGGTTTTTCTTAAAGGAAAAATGAATTGAGATTGTCTATTTGTTTGTGGAAAATCGACGCACAATAATGAGCAAGATATAAAATAAATCACGGAAAAATATTCTAACAATTTTCGGACCATTGCAGAAGCCAGGAAGTAAAAAAAAATATAAAAAAAAGGCATCACATTCACACATTTCAATGTTTTCTTTCGCCAATTTTCTGCGCGAATTTACTAACTAAAATTGGGAAAATAATTACGTTTGGGATTTTCGATCTGCTCATAAGTAAAAATGAAAATAAATCATTTTGGATTTGGAAAAAAAATGTTGAATTCTTATTGTTTTGTCGAATCAGAAGTTGAGCAACGAAATAAAAATAGTGATACCATGGTAAACGAATGACCCTTGAGAGGATGGCATCCCCTTAAACATGACTTTTAACATTTTTAAATGTAACTGTTAATTTCACATCTGTATATTAAAAACCTGTTTTCGCATAAACCTGTTGACAAAAGTACATTCATCTCCACAATGAACATTTCTTGCAGTAATAATAATTCTTCATTTAAAAAAACGAAAAAATCGTTAGAACAATAAAAATTTACATTTAACTAATATAAGCTACATTAACTATCTCAAAAATCACATATGTCGACTGCAACAGACAACCATTTACATACCCAGCGGACTCGACATTTCATCAGCAATGAACGTCTTAGAATTACAACCGTTTAATTCGAAACTAATCATATTTATATACAAATTATTTTATCCCGCCGTTCCCAAAAACCTTTTTTTTCTACTTGGACAGAACCAAAGGTCATGTGAAAGAGAGGCCTTGTGCATCTTCACTTTACTCAATGAATAGCAATAGGGCTATTCTTGTTAGCTTTTTACGATCTGTACCTGAACTCGATTATTACGTGTACGTAGAATATGTGTATATAGAATGATAATAGTGCACGTAAGGGTCGTGTGAGCTGCCAGGGTGACACGGGGTAGGACGATAAATTGTGCGCAATACATGTGAAGAATAGAAGAGCGGTTAAGTGGAGCGCGATGGGACTACTATCGGATATAAATTAAGGTCGTAAAGATGTCCGTAGTCTTGTAGATAACGGGGTGAAAATGGGCCTGACTCGTACCTACCGCTGCCCTAGGCGCGACACGAATTCTTTTGTTCCCTTGAATTTATAGCTTCCCGCGAATTTTCCCCATGCGTACAGACTTGCCAGCTCGACATTGAGATCTTCATCCGGAGTGTCCGTCCATTGAATCCGTTCGACGAATATCGACCAGCCAGAATAACGCCAGACAATGTCACGGGTATCGGCAATAAATAAAGATCGAAACGTTACGTATTTCCGGTAGAAAATACGGAGCACGAACAGCGCGCAAATAAAGTTACTTTTCTCTCCTTCATTTACATATGTCAGCCACGTGTTTTGTTTACCAAAACTTACGTCTTGCTATTGAATGGTAAGACACTTTTTCTTCGGCTGTAACGCAGTGAGATACTGATATGGAAAATAGTGGAACGTGAATAGTTATTCATGATCTTTTTTTTAAAGGCCTCCGTATAGATGAAGTTTCAACCTTTTTAGGTCTCACGTTTTTACCCAAGGCATTATGCAATACTTTGTAGGGTCACGCCTTCCCAATATTTTTATCGTATATTATTTGATTTGAATTTAATCATTTTGTACAAGATGTAAAAACATTGATTGTATATTACAAAAGAAATGTTGATTGAATTAGGGAAAATGCAAATTGTATATAGATTCGATAATTAATTCTCCGATTTTTCTGAACTCATGATTTTTTTCAGAATTTTCGGAGTATCTTGCAATTTCCATTTTCAATACTGGAATGATTCGACAAAAATATTTAAAAACAATATTGTTAGTCACAGTAAGAAGCAACTCAAAGAAATGCATAAGCATCGGTTCCGACTTCACTTAACTAATAACTAAGAATATATCATTCTCCATGTTTCAGCCACAGAATTTAAAATTATTTTATTTTCGTATTTAAGATGCATTTTTTATGAACATTTTTCTGAGGTCTGCGAACAAGTAAAAAAAGCATCAAGATCCTGCTTCGTAGCTGAAAAATAGTATTTGAGTATTAAAAAATCCGTCTGCGCGATTTAATTATTTAAAAAAGATTACAGCCTGCTGATGACAAAACCATTGCAGAAATGTTTTTATCTACGTCTACAATCCCAACAAAGCGAACGTCTCGCATATCCGCACGCCCTCGCACGGAGCAAAAGCAATTTTTTTTACCCTCGCAGAATGTGACTAACACTAATTGAATATCCACGGAGTGTTTATCTATTTTTCTTGCATATTCAATAGTCGGAGTATGAATGCACTCAGGAATAATTGACTGTTGATGTCAATGCTGAGACCGCGGCGTTAAAGAGCATTAAAGGGGGCGGCGCTATGGGGGAAGGGGTAAGTCTACGAACGCGATGCTTTTAACGGGGCACGCCGTCGTTGATGGTAAAGAGGTTAGGGTGGTGGTACAACACGTCGACTACGACGACGAAACCTCATAGCTATATATATATATATATATATATATTTTGTATATACACATGCACTGTCAGATTGCGGACATTGTACACAAGCACCGAGCACGTCCCGCAACCATAGTCCGCGATGCCGAACGCCTTCTATATATTCACAAAGGGCTTGGTGTGCGCCGCGCCAAATGAAACGTGTAGCCTCGAAATCGAGCCAATATTTATGTAGCAAAATCATTTCGCCCGCGGTGAAATTCTCGCCTGCTGCCTCTACGTTTCAAAAGATAAACAAGTTAAAAAAAGAAATATCGAGGGAGCAAAGAGGGAGAGAGAAAGAAGCGCATTATCAAAATGACAAAGGGCGAAAGCCCATTGAAAGTAGTCCAGTTCTCAATTCGCAAGGGGGCGGCTGATGACATTGCGCGGTTAGCGCCAGGCGAATGTGGTTCACGACGCCACCGTCCGATGTCGCGTGGTGATAGTAGTGGTGGCGCTATGCTCTGATTCTTCGATAGCCGTGAAGCGTCAATTGGTATGGTTACGTTTATGGTTTTGTGGTGGTTGTGATCGGGCCACTGACACATGACGCACTACCCTATTAAAAAGTACCCTCGCGGACTGATCCTATCGTTTTGTTGGTTGGTACACAGTTTGATCTGAAAGAGGTCGATATCGAGTTGAATTTCGGTAGGATTCGGGTTGTACGATCGAATATCAACCGAATTCGAACCGGTTGTTTTGTGAAAAAAATCAACTCGTAACCAAATAGGTTTCAACCGTTTGAGAAGTTCACAGTTGAATTGCAGGTTGGTTTTACGAATTCTTACCAAATACAAACCTTTTCACGGCGTAGCAATTAGCAGGATGGTTGGTTGGTCTTACAAAATCCTACGTAATTCCAACTATTGCCTCACGTGATGAATGGAATTTCGTTGGTTACGGGTTAGTTTTTTTGGACAAATCAATCAGTTGGAATTGGGTTGACGTGCAGTTAATCAAGCCCGTGAGGGACACTGATAGAACCCGATAAAAATAGCCAAAAGGAAACATAGATCGAGATGGAATCCGATCTGGATCAATTCATGCTTTTTACCATTTCTATTGGTTTCTATCGGTACTTTTCAGTAGGGTAGCCATTGTCTAGAATATATCCTCCGCTACGTGGCGCTGCTAGTCATCCGTTCGATCTTTGTATGCTATTTTTCTTTTTAAGGTAGTTTTAGCGCTAAGGTATTTAGAAGATAAATGCATGATTTTTTAATATGTTGTTCCAGAAGCTCCATATATGGCATCTGTAAAGTTTCAACGTATGTTAACGACTTTTTTTCGAGAAATAGGAAGTTAAAGAATCGCATTTTAGTATAGCTGGTATAGGGAATACGTGTCCATGGCAGTATTTTTCGATAATACATTACGAAAGTAGTACTTCAATAAACAATTAAACGGTCATTTTTTTCACCAGATTGCAGGCTTTCAGATGATGATTGAAAAATATAGGGTTAACGAATGTCAGAAAAAGATTTCTTGGATTATTGCAAGCGAAATTATATGTAATCATCTGATTGCTTCAATATGGCCGACGCAATTGCGACTTGGCAACACAGCGCTCTCGAAACACGGACCGCTTCGTTCAGTAGATAGGCCGAAGAACTTTGCGTTTTTGTGTATGCACATCATAAACGTGAGAACACTTGTAAAGACACGCAGAATACTCGCCAAACCTCTTATTATTTCGCTCTTCGTATATTGTAACGAAAGTGGAATCTTGCACGATGTACACCACAAATCTTTCGCGAGTGTTTCAAATTCTACGACGCGTCGCCCGTCATGCGCCGGGGGTTCAGCCGCCCTAACCGCCTTTTTCAACCTTTCTCGGTTAGCGATCGAATCCAGCAAATTCTGCGGAGCTTTTTCAATCTTTCCCGATACGAACTTTTCTTTTCGTTTCTCATGAGTGGCATCAATATTATGCCTCGCCATTATTAATAAACATGGGTCGGAAAAAACTCTTTACTGGTTATGTCGGTTTGGATCCGTCGAACTATTGTATTTTCGGTCCCCACGATGCGACGTTGCCAAGTTTACAACGGCGATCTTCACGTAGTGAGTCAAATTCGAGACCGAAAATAAAAAGAAAATGTATAAAGAGGTAATACGTACTACAATGGGACCCTAAATTCATTACCGGATAATATACGAATATTTTCAATATGGATGTATATGTATATTAATGCAATTCCTTTCAATAGTGAGATCAGAATAGAGCTTTGCATGACTAGTCTGATGCTAGAACTATCTTAATGATATATAAAATGCTTAAGATAGTATTTGTTTTTTCAGTGTGAAAAAATTTGTGAGGGTAGTGTGACAGAATAATTACATTCATTAAGTACAACTGTATATATTGTTAATAGGACAGAGGACGGTCAGCGCCATACGTTGGAAAAGATTCGTTGATGACATTCAGCGTGCAGATTTCTCGTATTAGAATCACACGTAACCTTAAGGTAGCCATGTCAGTACGCCTGAGTCATAGACAGTAGCAACTATCGTCATCGAAGAATGCAATTATTCTTTCTTTCTGCATATTCTACAATTAAATTTATTAATGAAAGAGTTTTATTCAATCATCATACGTGATTGTTTTCACGTGCGTAATTTAATTATGTTATTAAAACTAATTTGACTTATGCCTTGACTCGTCTGCCATTGGCTCTGTAAGCACGGGACACATCGTGGCAACACCGCGCGACAATATCGAGCTACTGTTCGACAGGTATAGACGTTACCGATATGAAACGAGGTTAGATTTGCAAAGTTTGTTTGGCGAATCTGATCTGTCGTGTCGAATTTTCGAAAAGAAAGACACGACGTTAGAGCCGATCGCGGAAAACGAAACGGCCAATTAAATACGCGTAAAAGAAAAGCGTGGTTCGACAAGATTCAAGCAACAGAAAAAGCCAGATACAGTGAAGCATCGTCGCAAGTAAAACTTCCATAAAAATGAAAAATTCAAGAGAATCGAAGGGTGAATAACGCCGATTGCGGTTGCGTCAATAATTCTGGTTACGTTTAATTCGAATCAGCTCATTGAAGTACAATTAATTACGTCGAATTTAGGATGCAAACGATCATTTTTATTGCAGAACACTACCAGTATATACCGACCGATAGTAACTGTCGCGAATCTAGCTGATGTGCAACGTTGCCAAACTTCGGTGCCATCGTGAACAGCTGGTAGTGATTGTTTTTGCATGACGCAATTTCTTGCAATTAACTTGCAATATTTCGCTGAAATGTCCGGTGACTACCACTTTTTATGGTCGCGTCGGTCACTTTAAAATCTAACGAAAACGTAGAGCTGTTTACATGTTTTGTATTTCATTTCTGAGATGCTTTTTTTCTCTGTTGAAAAGTCATTTTTTTATATTTCTCTATATAACGGCATAGATCAAGCTCTATTTAAAAAAATTATATACTCAATTAGATGTCCGGTAACGTATCTCATAATTCCTCACAAATAAAAGATGACTACTCAAACCACAAGGTATCAAAAATTCGGACACATCTAACGTGTTTCCCTTAGCGTTATAACTACCTTAAAATCGAGCCAATATTTATGTAGCAAAATCATTTAGCCCGCGGTAAAATTCTCGCCTGCTGCTTCTACATTTCGAAAGATAAACAAGTCAAAAAAAGAAATATCGAGGGTATGAAGAGAAAGAAAAAAACGCATTATGAAAACGACAAAGGGTGAAAGTCCCATTGAAATTAGTCCAGTTCCCAGTTCGCAAGGGGGCGGATGATGGCATTGCGCGGCTAGAGCCAGGCGAATGTGGTTCACGACGGCGCCGCCTGATGTCGCGTGGTGATAGCAGGGACGATGCTGCGCTTTGATTTTTTGATAGTCGTGATGCGTTTATTGGTGATGGTTACGTTTATGGTTGTGTGGTAGTTGTTGGTGAGGATATTGGGAACGTACAATGCTCCCCGTTTAAATTAAATTTAAAGTGTTATCCCCTTGCGGCATACACTATAGGTAGGCATTGTATTGCTGACGGTCTTTGGACGTCGTTTGACAATTGTAAGGGCGGCCTTCAAAGCTCCTCCTGAAAAACCGACGGCATACGATGCCTGCGGATCATCCGCACTACGTACCTGAATTGTGTCGACTGTTCGGTTACATCGAGCGTGATGCCATGTGAAATTATCGAACGATCATCTAGAGTCGAGTCACAAGCACCAATGCTCAGGTAGAAATCGGAAAGGGCTTGTACTATAGCGTTTTTTTTTCGGCATGATGGCATAAAGTGATTTCGTTAAAATAATAGATAGCGCAGAGGGTAACCAGAAGGTTAATATAATATACTGCACACCAGCTCGAATTACTTCGGGTTAAGGGCCTATAGAATTCGGAGACAAGTTTTGGGGTCGAAAACTAGTCACTTGATATTCAGTGTGTTCTAAATTGCAGGACGCATGAAGACGCACCTAGAACATAAAATAAGATAAAAGAAGTTAAGAAGGTAAAAAAAGTTTAAAAGGAAAACAAGGTCCCACTATAACAGAGCTACTTCTATAAGGGAGGAAAAATTGACAAACATATTTATATTAAACCTTCACATTCCAACGTAATATATTGTTTGAAAGGAGTTCAACATTGAAGATTTCTTTTTCATAAGTAAAAAAGACTTGGTTTCAGTATTCTTAACATCCTTAAGCGTCACGCTTGAATGACAACTAGTTTAATCTTTGTTAAAGAGTGGATACTGCAAGTGCAGGAAGATCAATGACATTATGACCTGTAATCCCATTTTCGAGATTCGAAAAGAAATTAAGTTATCGGAAATACTTACTTATCAAAACACTAAATATGACGTATGTTTATTCGACGAAATTAATGGTGGTCCGCCATTTAAAAAAAACTCAATTCTGCAAGTGCATCATGGTAGCTTAAACTCATTATGACGAACAATCTCATTTTCATGATCTCAATAAAACGAAGATGCAACAAATTCATCCTATTGTAACCGATAATCCCATTTTCCGAATTCCAATAAAAATCAAGACGCGATCAATGCAACTCATTATAACCGATAACGCGTTTATTCTAATTCTAATTCCAACCAAAACGAAGTTGTCGCAAAATACTCATGTACCGAAACACTAACAATAATCGCGACATACGTGTTCTCACCCGAGATAAAAAGCTTCACCGGTTGATATTCACATTCTCCTGAGGGAGCCGCATTTTTTGTGCATAAAACGCAAGGTTTCAAAGCACGTGTGTATATGTAGAAAATGTAAACAAGCACCTCTGACTGAGGTTTTCTGCCATTTTCTAATTGTGATTCCTACAAGTGCATCATGAAAGATAAAACCCATTTCAACCAATAACCTCATATTTCCGTTTTCAATGAAAATGAAAATGCGATAAGCCCATTCTATTATGCCATAACGCCATTATTCGAATTCCAACAAAAACGAAGTTGTCGCAAAATACTCATGTACCAAAACACTAACAATAACCGTGACATACGTTTTCCCACCCGAGAGAAAAAGCTTCACCGGGTGATATTCACATTCTCCTGAGGGATGCACATTTTTCGTGCATAAAACGCGAGGTTTCAGAGCGCGCGTGTGTGTATACGTAGAAAATGTAGACAAGCACCTGCGGCTGAGGTCTTCTGCCAAGGCGCTGTCAATGACAGCAAAAACGAGAGTGGAGGAGTAACACGCGCCGGAGAAGAAGAAGAAGAGGGTGTGAGAGGAAGGGTCAGGACGGAATCGAGAAAGGAAGGAAGGAAGGAAGGAAGGACTGGAAGAAAGCCAGGCGGGGGTTGCGGATGAGGGGCCGGGGGGAGGGGGGGGCCTTCAGGGTTGCGCCAGGGGAAAGAAGGAGAACACGAAGCGGCCGCTCCACGCAATGGGGGCGTAAAGCGGGGGCGAGAAAGAAGCAAAGAAGGCGGGCATAGTTGGCGAAGAGGGAGTGACGACGATTGAGGAGGGAAAGAGGCACCCGAACGGAGAGGTGAAGTGGTGGGGAGTCGGCACATGGTGAACGAGCTCTTCGGTGTTGGCTCAGAAGAGGGGATGAAAAATTCCAATTGGAACGACGAGGAGAAACGATTCAAGGAACGGAAGGGATGCTTCGACTCGAAGAGCCCGGAGAAGGTGTTCCGAGCCGTAAGAACGTTCTAACGACATTTCCACATTACACTTTCAACTCTGGACCTCAAAGGAAACGCGTCGGATGAGATGATGTCGGCATTTACTCACTTAATGCTAATCTTATAAACGCACCACCGAGAGAATTGCTTATTATGCGAGGTGTGACTTTTGAACGCCAACCAACTTGACTACTGGCTTTCGTGTACCTGTTTCCTCACCACTGTCGCGTGCCTGCTAATCCTCTTTTGGTCTTGATCGTAAATTAACGATCAAACGACTCTATGACTATGCTTCCTCTTTAGTTATGAGAAATTTGATATTGTTATCTTCTTAATATCTCTTGTATTCCAAGTATTGGCGCAGGTAGTGGTTTTGTAAATTTAGGCTACATTACCTAGGTTTGTGGTGTATACGTTCATATTTTTGGAAAACGATTTTTCAAAGCCAGCAAGTGTATTTTAAATGGCTTGAACAACGGCATCGATCCGATGAATTGCGGACCTGTTAATCCTGTTTTGGTTTTAATCGTGATTTAGGGATCGAACGACCTAACAATTGTGGTTCCTCTTCAGTTATTTCGAATTAAATGTTGTAATCTTCGAAATACCTTTTGCATCTTTAGTATTATCGCAGGAAGTGGTGTTGTAAATTCGGAGAAAATTATCGAAGTTCACGCCGCATGAGGTTTTCTGTTTATGATATTTTAAAAAATGGATATTTTGAAGCTAGCGAATGAATTTTAAATTGCAGGCTTGCTAATCCTGTTTTGATCTTAGTCATGAATTAAGGATCAAGCGAGCTTACAATTCAGTTATTTTCAATGAAATGTTGTAATCCGCGAAACAATTTTTGTATTTTAAGTTTTATTACACGAAGTCGATTTGTAAATTCGAGCAACATTATGAAAGATTGTGGTGTATAAAGTTTTCTGTTCATGATATGTTCGGAAATGGATTTTTCGAAGCCAGCACGTGTATATTAAATAGTCAAAACAAATAAATCGATCCAAAGACTTGCGGGCCTGCTAATCGAGTCTTCGTTTTAGTCATGAATTAAGGATCAAATGACCTTATAATTGTGGTTCTTCTACATTTATCTTAAATAGAATATTATAATTCTTCGATTACCTTTTGAATTTCGAATTTGTAAATTTTGTTGCTATTAACGAATCATTCATTCAATGGCTGACCTAATAAAATTTTATTTGATCTGAATAACATTCAATTTGATCGAAAGAGACTCTATTAAATCTGAATAACATTTAATTCATTTCAATCAAGCCCCATAATTGATTCAAATAACCTCACTTGCCACCAATCGAATAATTTCAATAATTTATTCAAATTAATTCTAAGAACAATCATTAACAACCGGAATTCTTCCCTATTAACAAAACGAGAATAATTATTAGTGAAACTCCAAAAACTTAATACACGAAAAAAATATCATCTTCCCTGTATTTCATGACAATATTAGAATAATTCATACAAAGCTGCTTGCAAAAAAAATTACTTGCGACAAATAAAAGGATTGTCCCAGAAGACTTGTATTTATTAACAACATTGATCAAATAGTACATAGAACCCTTCCCTAATTCTTCCAATCTAAGTGCACACACTCAGTAGTGTATTACATTCGCGCCTTTGTATAATCCTCTCCTGAGGATGACACAATCAACCTTTCGCCATATAATAGTGCATTAAAGTAAACAGCTTATAGAGCCACTCAATCAAACACGTTTTCAGTGTCGGTCGTACGCGGAGCCATCGCAGACATTCGGCACATCTATATGATGGTCCACGATTCGAAAAGGGGGAATATCTGCCAACGGGATGGAATGTCTTCTTGTGTACATTGGAATTCGTGGGTGTGTGTGCGTGTGTGTGTGTGTATTGCTCCCAGAATGCGAGGTTTACGCAGGCGTTTCAACTAAACCATGAGTGGCTTTCCTATTGCTGTATGATACAACTAACTGAATGGGAACATATGGGAAAGATACATTTACCGAAATAATACTCGAGTGTCTGTTCAATATTGTGTAAACAGTAAACTCGAGCATCACGCTTTATATATTTCTCCCTCTTGGTTTGTTACTTCCTTGGCGAACAATGAAAACGTATTGAACAAACAATGGCACACAGCAGTTGACACAAGTGGCGTTAGTTGCATCGTGACGGTTGCTTTACACGCAAAAACACATTTTCACTGTCTACTTGTAAAGGCGAGAGGGCGCACACTAGTTTGTGAACGGTGCATAATGAGGTCATTGCACTTTATTAAAGGCTTATTGCTGCAGGTGCTCGGCTCTTTGTTCGTCGTTGTACCTCGTACGCGCATTATGTAATGTGGTCCACGTTAATGTTTACCCGCGAGCGCCAACGAATTCATACATTGTATCAAATACAGATTCAACCTTACCAAATGTGCGCGAATAACGTCCTCATTATTCTCGGCTCTTTTACACCGTATGGACTAACGGAAAAGCTAGTATTCGTTCAACGTGTCAGCATTGGACGTTCCAAATTAACGGCGGCCACATAAATAGAAGGTTTCCAAGTGAACGATTGTCACATACACTGCCAATAACTGCTAGTTGTTTTTTTTCTGTATTACGTCTTGGCTTCTATGGCGGACTTGCCATTATTCCATTTTTCTCTCAATTATTCTTTCTGCTTTGGAAATGTTTCTTACGGGGGAAATGCCAGCAACCTGTGTCGATACAGGCGACGTTTTTTTGTCACTGACTGTATATGATAGATACTCAGGAACAGATTAGAAAATTATTGGCAACTCATAAAAATATAAGACATTCAGAAAAACATTAGGTACTCAGGAAAAATATGAAGAACTCAGTAAGATATTGAAAATTGAAAAAAATATGAGAAAATCAGAAAAAAAATAGAAACTCACAAAAACATTTTTTTGGACTCACAAAAACCTTTTCTTAAACTTGCAAAAAGATTTATTTAAACTCACAAAAGCATTAAAGGCTCACGAAAACAGTGTAAGCACAAAAAAAAATTTTAAACTCACAAAAAATTTTTTAAACTCAGAAAAACATTGACAACTCACAAAAACATTTCAAACTTACAAAAACATTTCAAACTCACAAAAACATTTCAAACTCACAAAAACATTTCAAACTCACAAAAACATTCAAAACTCACAAAAACATTTAAAACTCACAAAAACATTTAAAACTCACAAAAACATTTAAAACTCACAAAAACATTTAAAACTCACAAAAACATTTAAAACTCACAAAAACATTTAAAACTCACAAAAACATTTAAAACTCACAAAAACATTTAAAACTCACAAAAACATTTAAAACTCACAAAAACATTTAAAACTCACAAAAACATTTAAAACTCACAAAAACATTTAAAACTCACAAAAACATTTAAAACTCACAAAAACATTTAAAACTCACAAAAACATTTAAAACTCACAAAAACATTTAAAACTCACAAAAACATTTAAAACTCACAAAAACATTTAAAACTCACAAAAACATTTAAAACTCACAAAAACATTTAAAACTCACAAAAAAATTCGAAACTCACAAAACATTTGAAGCTCACAAAAAGATTCAGAATTCACAAGAACATTTAAAACTCACAAAAACGGCGTGTAAACTCCCAAAAAAATTTCAAACTTGGCCAGACCGCCTCAGCAGTTGTTGCGGAAACCATTGCAGATTACCGACAACCCTATCATAAGCTCACCACCTTATGATTGATGATAATGGTTTCAAACCACACCTAACAAATAAGAAGTAAAAAAAATTATAGGTACTTAAAGTAATTTTACGTTTCTTTACGATTACAGAACTTGAGATCGCTTAGAAAACGTTTGCCAATAAAAGTAGCTTAGAGATGAGAACGCATTTTTGTATTAGTACATAATGTATTTCGATGTGAGATTTTTCTATGTGGTTTAAGATGTCGACAAATCGTCGGTCTATACGAAGGCTTAGGAAAATAGACGTTTGCATATTGTATGTTGTCGGGTTGCGCCGAATGTGTCGCATGTGGCACAGCCAGTATTTGTTCAGGCCCGAATGGTAAATACAATTCTCAAACGTAGACATGCGAGTTGGAATAGTTGCTCGATCGTCGGTGCTGTAAGTGTGTGCGTGATTATTTAATACACGAGCCAGTTCTTCTATCTACATATGTGTATGATTTGCACATTTTAAAAATACCCCGGATTCACATACAACAAATGGGAGTTCATAGAGGTCGGGGCGTGCACGCGACATCACTCACACGTACCATCCACACTCGTACATATATATGCATATGGGACATTGCATGTCAAATTATGCGACGAAAAATTCTTCTCCTTCTCTAACAGTGATGGACTTACGATTACCTTTCACAAAAAACGTACATGTGGATGTCTAAAACTCGTGACGTTTCAATGATTATCTAATCTACAAAATTGAATTGTAACATTCTTAGAAAATTTAAAAAAAATGTTTACATTATTCTACCAAAGTATCCAATTTCAAAAAATGGAATCAATTTATCCTGTCTTCGATTTAAAGTCATTGTTTTTTAGAAATGTTATTCACTCACTTGAATTATTGCTATGAAAAATAAATGTTGTCAGTTTTTTAAATTATTTTTTTATGACGAAATTTACTTTTCTATTTTACAAGAGCAAGTAAAGGTTTTAACATAAAGCACCAGTTGATAATCCGGAAAAAAAAAACGTTCCCTCAAAAAATGTTATCTTTATTAACTTTGAACCTAAAAATTTTGATCGAAAAGCAATAGAAGAATTTCGAAAGATTATCTTGGATAGGCTTCTTTATTCACGAAAATTCAATAATAATTTCAGCATTTTCTTATAATTATATTCGTAGCATCAAAAAATGTGTACTGAAATATATCCCATATCGAGTTGATTCTCCGAATTTTTTTTGCCATTGTTCATTTTGACATGAACTAGTCTATATGTAAGGAATTTCACCTCGTTTCGACCTGGGTCTGACCCTTGACCGTTCCGATTGGGTCCGCGGATTTATGGCAGGGGACCGACTCTACACCTCCCAAGTCTACACAAAGATAGGTCTACTCAAAGAGTCGACACAGAAAGACTGTACACGCAGACAGCTCGACACCGAAAACTCGGCACGAAAAACTCGAAACCAAAAACTCTGCACGAAAAACTCGACACCGAAAAGTCAACACGAAAAACTCGACACGCCGAAAAGTCGGCACAAAAAACTCGACACCGAAAAGTCGGCACGAAATTTTTTATTTTATTCGGTGCGTAAAACGTGGTTTTATTTCATTTTTAACCCACTGTTTCGATGTATTTTTGCCAGCAGACAACGAATATGTTATGTTTTTAAAAATCGTGATATTTTTCACTGAAAACCCAGAAATACATTACTTTTTTCATTTGAAACAAAATATGATCTATTCAGATATCCCCTTGAACGATAGTATCATACTAGTGCGACAAAACTTTTTTTGACTTGTGCAGGAATCTCAAACTTTCTGCTCTTGTAGTGTAATATACTATTTCGCGCGAGTATCGTACCTATTTTTATTTCACGACGTGTGTAAACAAAGTTTCACGCACGCTTCGCTTGCGCAATCGCGATTTGCCCACAGAGTGAAATAAAAATTGTAATTAACGGAGAATTTCACATTGGTTAGGGCCTTAAAATTCCCCAAAATCGATCAAAGTGTCGACTTTTCGGTGTCAAGTTTTTCGTGCCGACTTTTCGGTGTCGAGTTTTTTGTGCCGACTTTTCGGCGTGTCGAGTTTTTCGTGCAGAGTTTTTGGTGTCGAGTTTTTCGTGCCGAATTTTCGGTGTCGAGCTGTCTGCGTGTACAGTCTTTCTGTGTCGACTTTTTGTGTAGACCTATCTTTGTGTAGACTTGGGAGGTGTAGAGTCGGTCCCCTGCCGGATTTATATGTTTGACATAAATCCAAAAAACACCAATTTTCTCTTCACCCTTTGTATTATCTACAATTTGTTTAAATAATTAAACGGCACCTCTTAAAAATCTGAACAAATTCTTTAACCGCGATTCACCCTTATTTAAACAAATTTTTGGTTACCAGGCCGATGAGGATGGACAATTTTTATTTTTATTATTAGAACACACAAAATTTTATTTTTCGAAAAAGGGCCTTTCAAATTTATTTTTTTCCCCAAATATAATAAATGAGAATAAATTGGTGACCGTTATGTCAATAATATAAAATATGGCGGCCCGAATGAGGAGGGTCAAGGGTCAGCCCCAGGTCGAACCAAGGTGGAATTCCTCATACCCTAATAACTGGCCCTAAGTTGAATTGGGACTGAAAGATGGAAGGTTATATTTTCTGGGATGGTGAATTTGGGATAATTTTCACGTAGACCCGTCGATGTATATACTTTCCTCTAAGTTAAATTAGCTACGATTTGTTTAAACAAATTATGAAAAGATATCTTTGAAAAATCTGAGAAAACTCTTAAGCACCTTTAAAAAAAAAATTTGTGGCCAAGCCAAAGTGGGCAGACGAATTTTATTTTTGTTTATATTACCCAAAAAATGTTTTTTTTTCCAAAAGAGGTGTTCTACAATTATTCAGATTTTTTAAATATATCGTTTGATAATATCTTCGAGCGAATCACATATAAATTCAAATGTAGAAAATTAATTGGTGAACCTCATGTTATTCATACCAAAAAATTGTGTCCTAATCAGAAAGGTCAAGAGTCAAACCCAGGTCGAAATGAGAAAGACCCTATGTATAATTTGGCCTAGGTTAAATTGAACAAAAGATGAAAGGGGGACGTATTTTGTCCGATGGCAAATTTTAGTTAACCTTGACGCGGACTCACCCGTATGTATACTTTGCCCTAAGTTGAATTGGGACTAAGAGATGGAAGTGAATTTTGGTTAATCGTGGAGTGAACTCGCCCGTATGTATACTTTGTCCTAAGTTAAATGATCTACGATTTTTTTTAACAAATTACGCCTTCAAAAACGACACCTTTTGAATATCCGCAGAAATTCTCGAACACCTTGTCTATCAAGCCGAAGTGGGCCGACGATTTCTATTTTTATGATTACAACACAAAAAGTTTCATTTTCAAACAAGTGTGTTTTAGAATTTTTTTTAGATTTATTAAATATATCGTTTGATAATATGTTTAAGCGAATCACAGATAAATAAAAATGTAGAAAAAAAATATTGGTGACCCTTTGACAAATCGTATAAAATTTGAGACCCAAATCGAAAGGGTCAAGAGTGAAACCCAGGTTGAAATGCGGTGGAATGTCCTATATATAACTTGCCCCGGGTTGAATTGGGACTAAGAGATGAAAGGGGGAAGTATTTTGTCCGATGGCAAATTTTAGTTAACTTTGACGCGGACTCACCCGTATGTATACTTTGTCCTAAGTTGAATCGGGAGTGAGAGATGGGAGAGAGGTGGTAGTAGCAGCAACGTGCGAGCCTTACCCTCCCCCGTTCGGAACTCTCCTAAACTTGGAGGTGCCGGGATCTACTCTACTTGTTCATTTCCATACATGCCAGTAGCACACCCTCCGCCTGCATATTCAAAAGCCTCCAGTCGTCGCTTTTGGCAACCTTGTCGTATTATTACATGTAGTACGCGTGGCAACAGTACTAGTCACGTACGCCCCATCGCGAACCTCACTGTGAATGAGCTCAAGTTGCCTTTGTAACCGCAACTACGACCATTCTCGAACACTAGGTAAATTTCCGTCGTCGTTTCACTTCTCGATCTCCGATTGCACCGTGTGATCAACAACAAGCTTTGCATCCTAGTTATTTTAAGTCAAATTATGTGACAAACATATGTATCGAGTCATGTACGTACATATTAACAAAAATATCGTACATAATTTCTCAAAAGTTTAACCCTTTGCCCATCGAATTTTTTTTTTCTTTTACTCGCCACAACAAAGAACTAGTCGGTGTTATTGATGCTGTGGCCGTATTTTGTTGAATCGTTGAGCAAAAAATTTTTTGCTCACCCATTTCTCTGGCTCAAGAGGCATTAAAAATTCAGTGTCTTAATAATGTGAAAAAATGAACAACAAAACAAGATAACCTTAAACATAAATAAACTGCCACATGAAATACAAGGTACATATGAGTTGAAGATGCCGGAAACTGGATTTTCTATTAGGAATAAATAAGAACATATTTATATATGAATTGAAAGGGACCCACACCGGGATCGAATCGTATTAATAAATTGAATAAATTACATCTTTAAGGAGGCTCGGTGACGACTATCGAAGTCAAATTCGTGCTAAATTTTCGTAATTGATTCTTTAAAGTCTTATGCATGAAAAAACGATAGTGAAGAGTGATTTGTATTGAAGCATGTATTCTCAATCCAGTGAAAGATCAATAGTGAAGAATTTGCATAAAGGCTAATCGATTAAGTCTTCTTTTCAATGGGACACATTTTTGTTTGGTTTCTTTCAAGTATAATCAGTAATGTTTCATCAATTTAAATTAGTAACGGCTTATTCCCTTTTTCAAAATATACCCTATGAACTGACCTCCTCAGTTCATAGAGTATCTTTTATTATAGCCTGTTGTTTAAGAAAGTATTTTTGTATTTGTTACACAACAGGCTATAATTATTGAACGATAAATATTACGAAATATCTAGGCGATTAATTTGTGAAGTATCTTGTAAGAAACAAAATGAGCTATCACTAAGTGTAGTCGGTGTAGAATTACAGATGATATTTGGAAAACACCAAACAAAAATGTGTCCCATTGAAAAGAAAAGTTAATTGGTTAATCTTTATGCGAATTCGTCACTATTGATCTTTCACTGGATTCAGTATACGTTCTTCAATACAAATCAACTTCCACTATTGTTTTAAAATGTATTAAACTTTAAAGAATCAATTATGAAAGTTTAGCACTGATTTGACTTCGATAGTGGTTACCGAGCCTCCTTAATAATTAAAATGGAATAAAATCTTCCAACTTGGCCGCCAATAGCCGATTATCCATCTTCATCTTCCAAAAAACTATAGTTCAGATACCAATATTGAACCTCGTGAAAGGAAAGCTTCATACGATTTTTTTAGAGGTGGCGATGATTTTTTTTTTTTTTTAACGACCTCGATCAGTCACGTGCCAAGCAATCAATTGATTAATTTTTGGTTCGATATCGAATGGTTAAGTATCTATAGCTAAGGAAGCGTTTTCTCAATAGTACATTTTTTCTGCTGAGATAATCATTTTTTCCATACAGAAATCAGTAAAATTGTTATAAAAACTGATTTTTCTACAGCTCACTCTAATCTGAGTCAAGAAAAATTTAGATTCCTACGTTATTGTTAAAACAAAATTAGCAAAATAAGAACAATACTCCACACACACCACCTATCGACTCCTAGAAACAATGTGTACTGAAGAAATCGCAGATCATATTCAAGTATTAAATGTAACTGTAACAAATAAGAATACCTTTAAAAAACGTTGAAAATTTATGATAAAAAAAAATCCGATACAAAAACTAGAAGGACGGGCCGAAGGACTGCGGTCAATGGCCCATTGACAATATTGTTAGTAAATAAGTCTAATCCTATGCGACGCACTCAAATTCTGTATTGTATTGTCCATAAATGTTCACTTACTACTACTAATAAGAATAATAAACAAAGGAATGAATTCCAATGAAACGATGTAGTAAGGAAATTATTACAATAGAATATGGAGTTTTTCTCGATGTTCGAAAAAAGTATATAAAGATAACGATTGCTTCCGTTATCAGTTTGATCTTTTATCTCTATATTGTCCTGGAGTTATTTACCGTTGCGGTGAAAGTTGCATTCTAGTTAGATAGATTCCCGAATGACATCGATCGTGCGAGTGGACAAAAAACTGGTGGAGAGTCATAAATCTTAGTTGAAGCTATACGACGTCATTCGTTGGATGGTCCATCGGAAAAAAGGGGAAGCGGGAGCGAGACGTATAGATGTATCATGCGAAAGGCTCATTGTTGGTTGAAAAAACAAGGTTTGGATGAGGAAGCGGGGAGTGGCCTGCTCGTTTCGAGTCAGCCGCGTGTTCATTCACCCTTCCGCTCTCTTTCCATCCAAGTGCTTGTGCTCACCCTGCCTCTTTGCTACAGAGGTGAGCAGCTATCCAGTATTTCATGGCTGGCAGCGTATCGCTAGCAACGTTAACATAGTCATATTCCTCCCGGGTTTTACACTAATGGATTTTCAAGTCACTTACTGCCACGTGCCAAAGTGGCAGTGCTCGGATTTTCAGTAGAAAACTCCCGAGAGAATCAAGTCATATCAAGTAGGCATATGATATACGCGTCAAATTCTACAGCCGAGGGCCTTTTCTCAGCACCACCAACAAACAAGCTGTTGTCATAGGCTAATAGCTCACATCGTTCCAACTTTTTTGCTTCCTCACAGCGCAAGGATTGTTTTCATGAAAAAAAATGTTTTTCCACAAGATTTTAATGTCAGGACACTCCGAAATATAGAGAAAAGGGGTTTAAAAAATCCGTGTGTGTGTGTGTGTGTGTGTCACCTGTAACTCAAGAACCGTTCAACCGATTATCCTCAAATTTGGCTTATAAGTCATATAAGGCAGCACTTCGTCTTCGCTTGTTGCAATTTCCTACGACATGTATGCAGCAATTGTTATTTTATAGCTTTTTAGAATTTTTCAAAGAGGGACGTGCGGGCTTTATAGCTTTCAGAAATTAATGATATTTCCCTAAATAATTTTTCGTAAGTGCAGGTACACCTAGTGTTGTATGATATTAAATTTGATCCAAATCGTTTGGATTTTATAGTTTTCAAAATTTCGGAAAAAACACGTTTTTGCTCTGACTTTGGTAAAACATAAGACAGCGAACTCAAATTTTATACAAGAAATCGGTACTATCCAGCCATGGTTAGTACATAGGTTCGTCATGATATGCAATATAGTTCAAATCAGTCAGTCAATGTCAGGATTTTAGTTCTTGAAAAAATTATGTTATTGCATCAACCTTAACGAAACATACGATAGCGGAGTTAAACTTCAGCCATTAAATCAGCAGTATTTAGCAATATCGGGTGCCCAGTTTCGTCATAATTTGTCATGTCATTTAAATTTTTTAGAAATTTAACTTTAATTAACAAAAAAGCTGCAAAGTTGAACTTTGCAATTGCTTCCTTATTATTTTTGGTTTTTTTTAACAAAGCTTCCTCTATCAGAAAGCCAAAATCGATTAAAATAATTTGTCATAGAGGTAGGTTTGTAAAAAACCCAAAAATAATGAGAAAGAAGTTTGTAAAGTTTGACTGCAGCTTTTTCATTCATATTTCAATGGTACTCAAGGTAGCATAGTGAACTAGGTTTATTTAACGTTTCTGTCGCATATTCCTCCATTTTTCTAGAGTATCGAGACGTGTTTTATATGTGTTACACGCCGTAGAAGCACACTGAGAGAAAAATGTGGTAATTTAAAAAATAATATAATTGGACTGACGATAATCTAACCATAAACTAGAATTCCCAGGAGGAACGTCTATATTTTGTGGTTATAGCAAATATCATTATAGTAGCAATCATTAATATGATAATAGTTTCAAAAACTATTCTAATAGTTTCAAATATGCCGTTTTGTTGCATATACGATTTCTACGTTTGTTTCCAATAACCTTGCAAGTATCGTTTATTGAACCATATTACCATTGCTTCAACCACAAAACGTTGTAAGCCTTCCTATATTCCTTTTACCATGTGAAATCGTTAAATGAACGATATGCTTTTCTCTCAGTGCATCGTTGCTATGGTTCCATTTTCAAAATGTATTATAAATCTTCTTTAAAAAAATACATGGCATATCGAAAATCGAAATATCAGAGACAAAAGCCCCCTTTCGAGCATTCTGATTGGTCGTCGATGACTTTGACATAGAGCAAACTTCAGACTCTATGATCGCTGCAGATCACACATAACGCATTTTTTAAAACGCTGCTTTTTCGAAGTTGTGAAATAGAATATCTTTTTCTTTCGAAAATAAATTTTCTTTAATTTCTTTTATTTTTCTCCGTAAAGAAAACAAAAATGGCAAATCGAAAGTCGATTATATCGAAGCACTGAAGCAGAAGAAGAGTCACGTAGAGTGACGACTGGTATAAACATACAAATTCAATGTTCAGCCGAAAGAAGAAACAAGCGAAATAAAAAAAGTGTGAGCAAAGCGGGAACGTTGCGTGTGCACTTTATAGCCGATAAAAATCGTTACATGAGGACTTGAAATGTTATGCCGTCACTCATCAAAATATAGTCACATGATACCAAAGTGATCTGTATAAAAATAAATAAAAAATGATTAAATATTAAATAATTTAAAGACCAGCGTCTATTTTTTCACGTTACATTTTTATAACTTATCTCTGTCCTTGTCTCCTTATTAATTTATGCTTCATTTTCATCAAACCAATTTCCATCGTCGACTGATATACGACACAGCAATAAGAAATAATCTTAGCAATCTTTGGTTTTCCGTGGGTCGTAAAAACCATGCTGCGTTTAACCAATAATATAGCTTTAGTAAGTGATTGATGAATGAAACTGGCATCGATTGCTATGTTGTACATTAGTCACGACAAATTTCCGTTTAATATACTGACAAACATCGTCAAACTGGTAGAATAAATCGAATTTACTATGCAGCATGCCCTCTTAAGAAACCATAAAAACAAAGACTATGGGAAAATTGAAGAATACAGCTGTAAAAAAAATTCTGTGTCGTACGATGCCTTTATAGTGAACGATATACGGTCGTAACAGATGATGTTGCGCGGGCGGCTCTACATGAGGATGGAGATGAAAGACATGAAGAGATCTTTCGATAGGTAGCTACAACGATTGGCTTTGGATTTGAGCAGTAACGATTCACACCCACGCCTGGCAGGGTCGGGCATTCCGTACATAGGTACACCATTACGGATGCTGCTCTTCGCATAGGCCTTGATCAAAGTTGATACCAAATGGAACATCTACAGGTTAGGCACACGCATTGTGTAACATTCATTCGATGCCTCGCCCATGCACGTACACATCATCATCTACTCGATGATAATAAAGTGGATTACTTTAAAACTAAGTGGGACGAATGTTGTTGTGGACTACTTAATGTTTGTATTCCAACCTGACGCTCAATATTCGTGTTAGCTTCAACTATCAACGTCATATCTTTGTCACATCAAGAGTATATTAATTCTTTAAGACATCTTTTTTTATTTCAATTAAAAAAAAGGATGCAAAGTAGAACTTTGGACATTTTTTCCTGATCATATTTCGCTTTTTACAAAGCTGCCACTATGAGGAAGTATGTTGATCGATTTTTATTTCCTCATAGGAAGCTTTGTAATAAGCTACATATAATGAGAAATCAATGTGCAAGGTTCTACTTTGTAGCCTTTTTTGTGTCCGATATTTTTTTTAACAATTGCAACATAACAAAATACCAATTCTCTTCACCAAATTTCACATCCACTACAACTGGATTTAGATTCGACCTTGTTGAAGATTTGAGCAGTTGATGTTAACTTAAATTATAACAAAAACTTTTTCCGAAAATTCAAAATTCTATAAAATCGGGATCGCTTTATCCATTTCGCTTAAACTTAGTACCGAGTATTATTTTTTATTACTTCAATTTTTTTTAAATATGTAGCTTATTAGTTAGAAAATTGTGAAAGCTGGAGAGCATGAAGAGACTTATCGAAAAAATGTAATGTCTTATAAAATCTAAACCACTTTACCGATCTTCACTAAATTTTATAACTACTACAATTATATCGATCATCTAGTAAATTTAAGCAGGGTTAGTTGAAGTTAATTTAAATTAGAACAAAAACAAAATTTTTTCGAAAATTATAAATTTCACGAAATATAAATCGCTCAATCACAGACAGAGCATTCAAGCTCAGCGCGAAATTTGCCCACCAACATCTTGAAGACATTCTTCACTTATGCAGTGTACTTCCCCCAAACAACCTCACTAAACACAAATTCTCCACTAACACTATCTTCGAAATTATTTATCAACTAGTAGACTAAGGCCACACTTATATATTCTTTATACATATATAATATATATATATATTCTTTTGTTCTTATCATAATCTGCAGCACATCATATATTTTTATTATACGGGCTGAAGGACCGCGGTCGATGGCCCATAAGCCTTGGAGGGAAAAAAAAGAAAACTTTGTAAAAATATTTGTAGACCGACCTCAACAATGTACATCTAAGGCTAATAAAACACATTTCCTACTACTACTACTAAATCACTTTATGTATTTTACTTAAGTTCATTACCGACCGGCGTTTTTCATTGCTTTATTTGTCAAAATTTGTCAAATTTTTCAAAATTTTGCCAAGCTTCGGAATTCCATTGAGCATGGATTTGATAACACTAAACTTATATTCAATGATAACAATTTTACTCGACAACATTTTTTAAAAGAATTTCCTTTCTAATGTCTCTGTTTTAAAATCTCAAAAATTGATGAAAGATAATTTTTTGGGCACAGATTCTCAGGAAACTAACATTAGTAAACATATTCTGTAACAGTAATAATTTATCGCCCGAATAATTACTGTTTCACATAGGTTTTCACGTGGTAATAATTTTTTAAATGTTCCCATGAAATATGATAACAAACATATCATTATGAATGTAAAAGAAATTGAAACCAATGGTTTTAACGCTGCTTGCGAACTCGACCCTGTACCGATTCACAATAAACCGCTGTCACCACTGTTAGTGACGACGGATTTGTGTCGAGAACCATTAACCTTTTGTCCTCGGACTTGTGTACAACGTACTATTTTTCACGCTATTGATACCGGGAAAATAATGCCGAGTCTCAGTTTAGACCCATTGTTAGATGCTTTAAACTGAATTTACCGGTACACCCATGTACGCCAGGTGTGCACCAGTGTAATCGCGTCACACGATTCTCCAGCTCTTTTCATTCCTCACAATGTGGCGACGCCACTTTATTACAAATTTCGAAATGTACACAATATTTTAGAGCATACAATTTTTTATATAAACAATTCTCGTAAAATGAAGACACTTTATTCACATATTCACAAACAAAAACTCGATTTTATTAGAATTCAAGTAACTGACGGAAATAGAAAAACGCGAAAAATTTCATTGGAGATCCTAACAACATTTATTGCAATTAATTATACTGCCAAAAAGTTATTTACATGTATTTAAGTCGAAATAGTTTGATCTGTGTTTTTGAATGCACTCTTTGGTTTTTCAAGCACTTCGGAATTTTTATATTTCGATTTTTAGTAATAATTAAACTCAAGAATTTTAAATAAGATTTCGTACAAGCTTCGCCAATTACATGAGAGAAGGTTAGGTCGAAACGTTTAATAAAAAAAAGTCTCGAAAATGAAAATTTCAATATAATTTTAAAATTTATTGGGCAATATTATAATTAAAAAGGTCATTGTTCACGATATGTACATAATTATTTGAAAATTTTCTACACTTGACGATTCTGATATGGAAAACTGCAGACTGTAAAAACAAACAAATGAATACATATTTTTGTATGCAGTAACAGCCGTCAAACGGGTGAGATATGCATCTTTCAATATGACTGATGTTAACTCAACACCCTTGACGACAACTCAAGTGCAATCAAGATTGCATTTGACCTTTACTTGTGCAAAGTCCGCAGTTCACAATACCTGACGAATTGTAAGTACATTCCTGCATTGATACGTCAACTGATGATGTTTACAAAAAAAAAAACAATTTTACTATTATTGCGAATTAGTATAAGGTTATGTATGTATGTTGATTCATTGTACGAGGGTAGAGTGGGTCGATTGACGGACAATGGAGCGATATAATGGCATTACATTCACGTTAACATCCATATCGTGGAAGGGTCGTGGTCCACCCCGAGAGTGTAGCTCGCTCGATGATAAATGTCGCTGTTGAGCTAGAATGCGATACACATCCATATAGTCATTAGGATACAGCGACTCAGTTCTGAGGGCTTCACTGATAAAAATAAATATCACACGACTCAGTGGAGCGAACTAAATGCCACTAAACGGGGGAAACTGGGGTAAAACATACGTTTCCGTTTTCCCATAATAGATCATAAGCGTGCGTCGCTCGCTTCTTGACTACAAAACAGGGTTGCTATTGTCCTCCTTATTGTATTCCGTATAACGAATGGCTATTTGGCCCTTTTCGCAGCGTGTGCGCAGTGATTTTGTAAAATGTTTTCATACTCGGCCAATGCTTTATACGACATACTGATACGACTAAAATCATACATGGTATATTGCTACACCGCTTCATCTCTATACAGTTTAATCTCTACACAGTTTAATCTCTACACAGTTTAATCTCTACACAGTTTAATCTCTACACAGTTTAATCTCTACACAGTTTAATCTCTACACAGTTTAATCTATACACAGTTTAATCTCTACACAGTTTAATCTATACACAGTTTAATCTCTACACAGTTTCATATTTACATTATTCTACACAGTTAGATCCCTACGTTATTCTCCACAGGTAGATTCCTACATTATTCTACACAGTTAGACTTCTACATTATTCTACACATTTACGCATTTAGATCTTTGCATTATTCTACACAGTTAGATCTCTCCATTATGCTGGACTATGTGTATATACATGTTCTCTAGTGCATGTCGAGATACATTTGTGTATAATTATGACGTGTACAACAAAACCGTGAACAACTCTTGCTAGAGATAACTAAATCATGTGTAAGTTTAGTTGTGTCGAGCTAAATCGTGTACAGCTTTGAGCGCGTGGAATATCGACAGAATATAGAGTACACTGTTTAGTACAAAGGCCGTACAGAACTAAACCGTGTGCAACTTTGATTGCGTAGCCGTAAACCGTGTTCAACTTTGGCTGTTTTGGCTATACTGTGTAGTATATGACCCGTGTACACTATACTGTGTGGAGAATGAGCCGTGTAGACTATACTGTGTAAAACATGAGCCATTTAGACCACATTATGTAGAACATGGCCTGTGTGGATTATACTATGTAAAACATGTGCCGTGTAGAACTAAACCGTGCGCAATTTGGACTGTGAACTAAACCATGTACATCTTTAGGTATGCAGACTGTCCTGTGTAGAACATGGACCGTGTAATTATACTGGGTAAAAATGAGCCGTGTAAAATAAACCGTGTGCCACTTTGACTGTGTAGAAATAAACCGTGTACAACTCTAACCATGAAGAACTAAACCGTGTGCAACTTTGATTCGTAGAACTGATACACGTTTAACTTTAACCGTGCACAACTTTAGACGTGATTCACACGAATTCTGTGAAGCAAAAAAAATCACTTAATGAGAAACTAAGGCAAAACATACGTTTCCGTTTCCGTTTCCGGATAATATATAGACCGGTAAAAACGCGTATCGGTTCTTGACTCGAAAATAGGGCTGCTATTGTGGTCCTTATTGTGTTTCATATAACGAATCGTTATTCGATCCTTCTTCCAACGTACAAACAGTGATTTTGCACAATGTTTTTACACTCGACTTTTATATACGAAACTCTTATTTTTTCCTGAATAAACGAAACCCCAGAGAATGAACGTGATGGTAGCTCTTATATGGACGTTATACTTGTTGCCATTGTTGGGGGTGCTTATGCTAAATAGGAGAAATACAGGCGAAGAAATCGATGTTTCCCGAACGAACACCGTGTGCTGCTGCTTCTCTATTCATCGTACAGTATAGCCGTGGCGAGTAATAGCACATCGGCCGCGTCCACCAGTCTATTGTAAACGCCATGTACACACCTTCTGCGATCCGATGACAAGCGATCAATTCTCATTCCATTGTATATTTTACTGCACTATATTCCAACGAGGACTACTCTACTGCCTCTATAGAATTAATGCAGCTCGCAATGAAACGAGTTCGTGGAAATTATGGAAGCGATCAAAACTCTGTATTATTTTCTTATGGCGATTATACGCTTTTAATAAGCGATCCTTTCATATTTTCATGTATCAATTTTATTACGAAATAATTTCTTTTGTAATAACCCTTTGCTTTCTTATCATATCACGTCTATTGTCTCGAGTAAATTTCGACAACAAAACATTCGTTACAAAATTAACAACTTTTGATTTCGACGCAAAGACATTAATTAAGTAGAGCGAAATATTACCCATTATACTAGAATTATTATTTTATACAACTCATCTTTTAGCGAACGTTTTTACTTCCTTAACATGATTGGTAAACTAATGACATTGATTTTTAACCAAACTTGTGTATTGGATAAATATAGCTAAGAAAAATTCATCTCACTGTCGCGCTACAATTAACTGTCAATCTAGATTTTCCTGCTATTTGTAATATAATCGTTAACCAATCTACCCTAATTTAAAGCTACATCAGAATAAACAATTTTAACCCTAATAATTGAAAACACATGGAATGCATTCACAACGAAAATAGAAAATACCTCTTAAGTGCTCTTATCCGACCTCGTACACACGGATATCAATTATCCCACGTTAGTTTTGCTAAAAAGTAAATAGCAAAAGCGCCGCGTCTGTTTTCTCACGGACATCGGTGTATTGACGATAAATTAATTTATATGGCTCGACCAACGCAGCATGATAAGGCGACGATAAATGAATACGACTAATGGTTTCACAGACCCTCACCTTGCAGTTAAAATCTTTTCCGAAGAATTCCTCAAACAAATGCATTGAAAATTCATTTGTTTACCACCGTTCACTCATACGTGAATAAATGAATACAAAACAATGGAAAAGTTTTCCGAGCGATGATAATAAATATATGGCAGCAAAGAGGAAGTGTATATGATGTCAATGTATTCAACGCAACCATTAACGCGTTCGCGGTACATTGTTAGGCCGACGTCCCCGGAACTTTATACTGAAAGCGCTCTTTTCATTCATATCAATATGTATATACAAAATGCCATAGACCAGGAGGCTCTCAAAGGCAGACACAGTGTCGTGGCTGTGTATTAAACGATACGATGATATATTTAACGACCGTTGTAATTAAAAAAAGAAAAAACAAAGAAAAAAATTGTTTAGGTACAAGAGAGATAGAGAAAACAGTGAGTATAATACAATTGGCGGAAAATTTATCCCCCAGCACACTACATTAGTGTGTACCTGTCTTTTCGTCTTTGTCGCGCTTATAGAAGGGAAGCGCAAGTTTTTCTACTCTTTCTGAGGACGCGGGTGAGCAAGCATCCTCAGAAAAATATTCTTCAATGGCAAGCGTCGACGCTTTTTTCCGTCGAGCTGACGCCACGCTCTGGGTCTCTTTGTCAAAGGATAAAAGGCAGAGCACCGGAGTTATTATTCGGGTCAAAGGACGAGAGCCCTTGCGATGCACAGTGTAAAGAGTAAGAAGAGCCCAGCCGGGCAATGCGCGCAAATGCGTTCCTCGGGAGCTTGCGTCGCACGCTTCCGCTCTCATCCAGAGATGGAAGAAGAAAGTTGGCCCTATACCATGAAACTCGGTAGCTACACGGACGCACGCGTTGTCGCTTCTCGCCTCGTAGCATCGACGTCGCCTCGGGACTTATGCCGCTGCTACGTGCGCTTAACTATACCAATCAAAATAATAAAGTAACAACTGTGTTGTGCTTTTGTCTTATCTTAGCCTATTCATCGGATTTTATTCAGATATTTTCTTTAATTGAAGGAGTCAATAAGTTATTTGTTGCCAATCTCAGGTCCTTTTAATACATCTTGACGAAGTAATACTACATATGTAAGGGTCAAGATTGAAGGTTTTTTTTTCTCAGATTCCATGTAATCTTTTTGTTCTGCTTCACTTATCGGAATGATTATAAAGCGGTTTCGAGTCTGTAACAGAGAAAACTTTTTTACAGTGAAAAAAAATGTGTTGATGTTGGAGACTTTTACCAATCCGGAATAACACATACATGCTTATCTGAGCTTATTCATCGGATTTTATACAAGAGATATTTTTCTTAATTAAACAAGTCGATCAGTTATTCTTCCCCAATCTCAGTTAGTTTAATACATCTTTAGTAAGTAATACAACATATGTAAGGGTCAAGATTGTAGGTTCTTTCTTCAGATCCTACTTAATCTTTTTGTCCTGCTTCACTTATCGGAATAATTATTGAGCGCTTTCAATCCTTCAATAGCGGAAACCCTGAATACCTCGAAATATTAATTGCGTTGATGTTAAACACTTTTGCCAACGCGGAATACATAAGTACGTTGTGACAGGAAAATTTAGTTTCTGTACCTCGACGTCAGAAGCACAACTTGACTCAATGTCATTCTTCATGGCAAATTAACATATTTATAAGTCTAGCAAATTGTTTCTATCTTTTGATTATTATTCGACAACTACCGGCGGAATACTTTGCCCAATTGTTAAACCTATCAACAATAAGACTGGAAGAAGTTCGACAACAATGTAAAGTGAACTATGGTTGGAATTGTCAAAAAAACTAGCAACGTAAGTCGAAATTTGTCTACTGAATTATTCTGGCTTTCGCTGATCCCGGAAATTTATACCTTGAGTGCCCAGTGGAACCTATGCATCAACCGTAGCTAGCCATTAGGGTGTGTCGATTTTTTTTTTCTGCATCGTTTTAATCTATAGTTTGTAACTTTTACGCAACTTTTCTCAAAATTTTAGCGCGATAAAATTTTTTTTAGAGGTAGCTCAAACAATTTATAGATTTCCCATTTGATTAACACGTAGATGAATGCGACTCTCAATAAATTCATGTCCCTAAATTACGGATACGATATATTGACGTTCGCGTATCTTTTTTCGGTATTTTCAGATTATTGGGAAGAGAAAAAATGCTTACAAATTTTCCGTTTAAATCGATAGTTTTCTAGTTATGAATTTTTGAAGCTCAGAATATTGCCCTCTCCGCCATGTAAGATCAGTTTCAATTGAAATTTCAAGTTTAAGGTAAATTCTGGAGCCACTGTCTGTTGTGAAGTTTAATTATAAGTAAAATTTTATTCAACTGTCAAACGGATGTTTCAAATTTGTTTGTAAATACGAAAAAATGATGAATTCGATCGTATATTTAAGAGAAAAATAGAAAAATTCATCGGCTTTGTTCAAAACGTTTGATAAACTTGTCAAATTTGAATAAAAAATGAGAAAAAATTCAACAAAACATCAACAAATTTCAGAAGAAAGAAAAAACTTATGAAGCATCTGAGTTTTTTTTAGATTGGGTCACAAATTTTACAAAATATTGTTAAAAATTTAGAAAAATCGAGAAAAAATCAACAAATCATCAAAAAATTGCAAAAGAAGAAAATCATAAAGATTCCAAACAAAATGTCAGATTGGTTCGAAGATTTAGCGACATTTGGACATTTTTTCTCGATTTTCCTCCATTTTTGACATTATTTGTAAAATATGTGACTAAAATTTGTGTTGAATGAAATTTCACTTATAATTAAACTTCACGACAGACAATGGCTCCAGAATCTACCTCAATCTTGAAATTTCAATTGAAACTGATCTTACAGGGCGGAGAGGACGATATTCTGAGCTTCAAAAATTCATAACTAGAAAACTCTCAATTTAAACGAAAAATTTGTAAGCACTTTTTCTCTTTCCAATGATCTGAAGATAACGAACAAAGATACGCGAACTTCGATATATTGTATCTGTAATTTTGGGACATGAATTTATTGAGAGTCGCATTCATCTACGTACTAATCAAATGGGAAATCTATTCATCGTTTGAGCTACCCCTAAAAAATTTTTTACTATGCTAAAATTTTGAGAAGAGTTGCTTAAAGGTACAAACTATAGATTAAAACGATGAAAATGGAGAAGAAAAAAAAAATTTTCGACACACCCTTACTAGCCATAATAATAAGGTAATTATTCATTTTGTTAATTTCGTAAAAATTAACTGGCGCTTAACACTAGTTTATTATCAACAATTCATTAAACAGAGCCCTGCCAACCACTGATCCAGGCCGTGCCGATTGGAACTTTAACAATACGTAGTCGGAAATTTATGCGGTCTCAATGTAAATTTCAAGATTGTGTTGTAAAGTTCAAGTAACGGTAGTTTCCTTAGATAGCTTTCGATCCTTTTGTTCCATTTCGCTTGGCCAAATAATTATACAGAGGTCCCAAGTCGTTAGCAGAGGTGAGAAATGTTACATTGAGAAAAGAGATTTTTCATTACAACAAAATAAGTTAGGTTGAGCGTTTCCTTGAAATATTCGTTGACAGTTACAAATTTTAATAACAGTTGATAAATATTAGTGTCCTCATAACAAACATTTACGCTGACGGTATTTCCGACAAATGGATAATTTTCTTGTGTCATTTTTTCGACCGAAGTCGTTCGATCTTTGTTGTAAGTAAAGGACGATTTGAATGAACAATATTGGAAAAAGTCAAAACGATTTCGGATTTTTTTATCCTCAAAAAAATCTTTATTCAATGCTAAAACGGATTTTTAATAGTGAAGGAACCTTTTTTCCCGCAAATACAGATTTATTAACTATTGAGAAATCCATATTTGAGAGAAGTATCATAAGTTTGGCGTGACTATCCACTTTGTTGACAATCGTCGCGACCATTAGAAGTTAAGTTCGTTCTCACGCGATCGTTGGACGCCACATTCGTAGTTTGGCAGTGCGAAAACGTATAGCTGGTGCCGTGTAACGGAACGATGGAAGAGCATCTAATTTCGTGGGGTCTGCACGCCGAACTAAACGCCGAACCCTTCAATTGGAGTTGTCGTTTCTATTATTGTAACAGAATCAAACGAGTATTTTATTTATTTATAAGAACTGCGCAACTATAGGGTTTAATAAGGGTGGGGGTCAAAAAAGCGAATGACTGAAATAGCAAATTAAAAAATAAGGAACGTCTAAATATAGAATGGCCATCCTTATAAGGTTCCCTATTTTTTCCATTCGCTATTTTTACAATTCTCTAGTTTGACCTCCATCTTATTAAAATGCAATCAAAATAGCGAATTGCTGGAATAGCGAATTTCATAATGATGGCCATTCTAGATTCAGACGTTCCTTATTTTGAAATTCGCTATTTTAACGAATACATAAGAGATGGAAGTTATTGCGTGTCAATTTGAAAGGTTATTTAAGACCTATCAAAATACATATATCATCCGACGGTCGACATTTTATATCCAGAAGAGATTTAGAATAGAACGTTCAATACGAATGTATTAGGTAATCGAAATTTTGAATAAACACATAAATTTGATTGAATTGATGTTCATTTATTTGTATATTTACCCTGATTTCACCCGATCCGGTCCGAAAGTACATACAACTAGATGTGCGTTAATCTAAATCCAATGCTCTATTGAGACAAATAATCGATCATTGGACACCAATAGGGAAATTTTTCATACAAATTTACATTTAGTAACTATTAATAATTGATTCTGTGATCCAAATTAGGAGTTCAAATATACATTTATGAACTATTAATAAATCATTATTTGTGCCAAATTAGGAGTTCAAATATACATTTATGAACTATTAATAAATCATTATTTATGTCAAATTATAAGGTTCAAATAAGTTATTTGTTAAATATAACAAAATATTCAATTCGCCATATTTAAAAAAATCATTTGTTAACATTAAACAAATCGTGGTCCCCACAAATAAACTCTTCTCTCAGTGTACGGTTATATAAAAATTGCATCAATGTTAGACACTTTTCCGAGCGTTGGATACCAATCATATCAGATTGAAAGATCTACAATAACAAAGACAAATGATGATCAACACACGAAAAGGACCATTTCCGATAAGACCCTTAAATACGGCCCCAGTAACTCAACAAGAGTTTAAAACAACAGCACACAACGCAATCTGACCATTATGAAATGACTCGTCGACAATTGGACAGCAAACTAAACTCCATAGTGTCAGAAATAACATCTGGGAAAAACGCCTGACATAAAAGATCGAAACCCATGTAGGGTTCGCTGATAAAACTGAAACGGCCAATACGCGGGCCAAGTATAGACCCGCCAATTATCGATTTCGCAAAATTAGGCCAACCCTCGGCTCAGTATTGTTCGCCGATATCGAGCCGAACTTATCATCCAACACTCGGGTCGATAATCGGACCGTAGCATTTGCCAATGTTGGCACTCTTGGCACCGAGATTGGGCGATTGTCGGCTAAGTCCGGTCACCCTTCGTGGGAAGGGCCAGTGTCGAACGCGACTCAGAATCGGACACTCAAACTTGACGAATGTAACATCTTTAAACACACACTACCGGAGAAATGTAACAGGTGTGATATCTTTGGCAGTACCGAACACCTCATTGTTGGATGCTCAACTCTCCATAACATCAGGAAAAACTTAGGCTGCAAGAATGCAACAATGTGTAAGTGGTACCAAAATGATTACAGCAAACTGCACATACAATACCTAATCTGTTTTTTGTTGTCGCTAATAACGTTAGAATATGATGCAACCTTTTTGTCCTGCTTCACTAATCGGACTAATTATAAACCTGTATCAATCCTTTAACAAAGGGAACCTCGTGATAGGGCGAAAACATAATAGCGTCGATGTTAGACACTTTTGTCAGTGCGGAATACATAAGTCTGTTAAGTTCTAGATTGAAGGTTGTTTTCTCAGATTGATTTTGATTTTTTGTCCCGTTCCACTAATTTTAATAATTACAAATCGGTTCTAAGTCATTAACAGAGAAAACCTCGTTAGAGTAAAAAAAATTGCCTTGATTTTAGACACTTTTGTCAGTGTGGGATACAAATCAATCAGATTGAAAGATCTACAACGCAAAGACAAATGATAATCAAGACAGAACCGATCTAAATAATTTATGGTGACTTTTTATTGTTTCGAACAACATTGATGGCTGTAAAAGTGCTATTGAGAAAAAAAAAGCGTAGCTGGTATCTCTTTAGCCTGCGGATAGTCGAGTTTAAGAACGTAGGCATTATTTTTCGCCTCGGGTGCTGAACACACGGTGAGAATGTATAGGCATGATGTGGTGCGGCTACCATCACGGCCGCTATGCCGCGAAAGGAATCGAACGCCTGGACAACAATGTGTTCTATGTAACAATGCCTGTTTACTGTCTACACTCAACATACTACAATGCCCGATCGCTTCGCTGTCAGTTTTTGTCGATTGTTGTCCAACGTTCCGAGGGGTTCCACCAGCACAACCATCAACAGTCGCTAGCCAGTCTCCCCACCAATCTAGCCTCTAACTGCACCAAACACACTGCGGCATCAGCCTTCCAAATACATAATTTATCACGTTTATTCAATCGATCAGATAAAGACGCTTTCAGGGATACTCGAATAAGCTCTTCCCCACAATTCCCGAGTAATCCGATCGAATTACCGACAGGATTATACTGTGTGAGCTTATTATCGAATCGAATTATTTTCCAAACGAGAGAGACACTACTTGAACAGAATGACGATCCTAAACGAATTATCAGGACTGCGTTTTAATCGGTAAATCCTAGAGTATTCCACCATTCACTACTTAGTTAACCCGAAATTTTTTTTAGAACCGTTAGAATTCATCAATTACTTTGGAATTCATCGAGTATGTAGAATTTCGATTCAATGAATGAATCTCGGTTTACAGTAGTCAAGAATCAAGGCACATTCGTTGGAAATTTTTACTGGAATCCAACAGCTTATGTCTAGGCGGTAGAAGTTCTGATCAATTTCTTTAGATGGCGCCACTGGATTTCGATTGCATAGCAAAAACAATAATGTGATCATTTTTTTCCAACTTAACCTTCGCCGACCTGCCAACCTAAAACCAACCCACAATCCAATCGGTCAATTAATGCACCAAACCAACCAACGTTCCAACTTTTCAAAGGTTGATTTCGAGTTGGTTTTTGTAAACCAACTGTAAACCAACCATTTCTTGGACACGATGAAAAGTTGGTTCACGGTTGGATATTATAACCCAACCCGAATTCCGACTTCCAAGGTACAATATCGATGGTTGATTTGTGATTGATTTTTCAAAACCAACCATAAGCCAACCTCTGGATAGTGAGTTGTCGGTAATGGTTGGTTTTGAAAAATCAACCACAAATCAACCATCGATATTGTACCTTGGAAGTCAGAATTTGGGTTGGTTTATAATATCCAACTGTGAACCAACTTTTCATCGTGTCCAAGAAATGGTTGGTTTACAAAAACCAACTCGAAATCAACCTTTGAAAAGTTGGAACATTGGTTGGTTTGGTGCACCAATTGACCGGTTGGTTCGTGGTCGGATGTGGGTAAAACAAGCGAATTCCAACCATGCGTGACGGTTGCGAGGTCCGCGAGGGAATCTTTGCATCTATTAGGCAGATTCTTTTATAGATCTGCGAATATATGATTTTTCCATTGGCAAACATTTTTTATTGGAAACTAAATTCATTTATACATAATTCTATTTACAATTGACATTTAACTACACGCCGTAATTGGCAAATGAAATTGAGAGAGGAAACTGTGTTTCGCTGACAAGAACATATTATTATTTTCTGAACTTAAAAAAAATGCTAAGAAAATCGAGAAATAAATCGTTGCTTATCATAACCACACAATCTAATAGAAAAGAATGCAAATATTATATTAACAACGTACTGATGTGTCAGGTCAGTGGAAATTTCTCGCCAAGAACACAGGATGAAAGATAATATAATCTCCCCAGCAAAATGCGCGAAAAGACCTTTCGGATGAACAGAAAGGAATAATATTATCATTACATAATTATGAGAAAGCACTTAGTTTTTTTTTTCTTACTTTTTCGGAGAGGTGTAATTGGAGAAGTTGCATTTGATAATCGAGAAAACTGCGAATTGTTCTCCCTGTGATTACGTGATAACGATATTATTTTCGTTTTGTTATACAAATAAAGATAATATCGTAACAAGAAGAGATATAGATGTCGAGAGTGAAGGTAGGGGAGGGTAGACACCGGGTAGAACTGAACCGCATACTGCTGCGCGTAAAAGGCGCGGGACAGGCTTCTAATTATAAATCTATTGTCCGTCCAGTATTTTTGTGCGACGTCCTTCCTGCCTCCTCAGAGACAGAAGGCTATTCTATTCCCGGCAGTCGCTGTAATGCTGCTATTGTTCTCATTGTCGCGACATCGTCGTACGATAAAGCGCCAAGACAAAGCTTCTGCAAAGGTCCTGCCTCTCGCGTAACAAGCCGTACGTCATTTTACCCACTCTTCTCGCTTTTATTACATGGTGTCTTCGTGTTTGCCTGGTTCTATACCAAAGACAAACAACAATGCCAGTATATTATCCATTGATGCGGATGAGAGGATCGATAGCTCTTCAATAATTATGTACGTGCTATTTACTACCGTTTCGTTCATATGATAGGAAGCAACTTTCAAGATCTTCTGTCTCCGTAGTATGAAATCCCATTCCAGCATCTCACCAACACTGCAGGTTGAATTTGGGAAGCGCGAGATAAAGTAGCTAATTCAATTAATCGAGAAAATAGGTGGAGTGAATGAGCCAGTGGATGAACAGTGACCACCAGTGAATGGACAGCGTCTACGAAAAGCGTCCATTCACTGGGGTTTTTTCGTCTGTTTAACTGTCTATCCACTGATCGGTATACTCTACTTATTATGTACATTTAATATAAGTAGAAATACATAATCTTTCTCAATTTATCGTCTATGCTATTGGGTTCGCGAGTGACCTTCCTTCGCGACTAGAGAGGCCGATTGACTGTCAATTCTGTGGAATGGCGGTCAATAGTGCATCCATATAGTTGCGTCCTGACCGTCAATTGACCACGTCTGACCGTCGCAGCACATCTCTATTCGCGAGCATTTTCGACAGTCAGCGTTCGAAGCGGTAAAATTGTGCAACGGTGGATACTTGTCTGTGGCGGTAACACATGCTAACATACGTTGAGTAACGTTATTACTTATATTATTCGGATAAAACCACCATGAGCACGACAAAACGGACGAGCGTTGTTCGGTGTGCAGTGGTAAATTGTAACAACACTTCGAAGAATTTACTGAGCGTACATTTTCATAGTTTCTCTACGGCAACGATAAAAATGTACATGCGGAAAAGGCGCGAGGACTGGATTAAACAAAAAAAAAAGTGAACAATAACAATTGTTAAATAGCAAGTGTCCAAATAGGTTAAAGTAATTCAATCATAATACGACCGTATGACTCGGGTACAAGTTAGAATCACTCGGAAAAGCTATAGTTGTAATGGTCGCGGTTACATGACTGCTGTCAGATAACCGAAAATAAAATAAAATAAAATAAATTGAACATACTTTCTAACCACCCATAACAGTACTTTTCAGTTCTTTATTGACTGTAATCCGAAAATGTGCTGTAATAGTACATTACGATACTAGTGCGATGAAACTTTTCTGCGACGAGTGTGAGTTTGCAGCACGAGCCGAAGGCGAGTGTTGTAATCACACGAGATCAGAAAAAGTTTCTCGCACGAATATCGTATACAATTTTATGCCACTAGTGCGAGAAGTGCCTACTCCACGTACGCGAGCGGAGCGAAGTGTGCGTGAAGTAGCCACTTCATGCACATTGTGGTATAAAATATAATCTACCATAAGAATCTGTGGTTTCGGCAATGCACTGTTGCCAAGGTGGGCCACAAGCGGCGCTGGCATCTTGACGCGCAAAGCCATTATACATTCACATTTCTTTTGTTTATATAATTCATTAATAATAATTTGATCCAAGATCCAATGATAAATGAGATTACCATATATAAAGTCGACAGAACACGTCGTTGTTGCTCAACCAAAAACTGAGGTTTATCTCATTTCTATTGATGCGATCCCGTCCCGGATACCTAAACTCAAATTACTATTCAATATTTTGCAAAATCTTAATGATAACCAAAGAAAACTTTGCTTGAAGTGAGGTTAGGAATATGTATAAACGCCGTCTTAGAATTTTTCAGCGCCATTTTGGCGTTCCTATGTATATAAAACGGGTTGTTGCAGCATCTTATGTTGCGGAGGAGCGGGCTGCTGAGCCTGCTGGATGACCGAGGTTTTTTGACTCTTCTTTGTCTATTTTTTTTCACGCTTACCTCTTCCCACCTCTTATCTACCCTTATGGTTTGTTCCATTTAGTTCAAGACTGAGTTTCCGTGCTGTATTGCCTTTTTTTCTTTTGCTTATGTATACCTCTGCTTTGGTCCTTGAGGAATTTGATATTGCAGGTTTCTAATTTTGAAAAACGTATATTAACTTTTACTTAAATACTATACCACTTTCCATAATATAACCAAGTTTATATTAATAATTATGTAATATAATAGATCTTAGCTACAAAGGTGTAGATACGGACAAGCTTGTACGGGGCAGGAGGTAGAAACAGAATATACAAAGGTGTCGGTCAGCACCATTCTAACGTGAGAATTGCTACAGCATCGACATCGACATATATATATTCGTAGATAGATATGTATATAGATGCAGAGCATGTAAGAAGACATAGGTACGCAGTACATATACTCACTGGTATTGGAGAGAAGGATACAAGCACAGCGGTCAGAAACACTACTAGCACCGGTAGCAGCATCAGCATGAGCCCCTTGTCGCTATCGAACCGATAGCGAGTTAGCGTTCGCCGACACAAGAGCTTCAATGTGCTGCGACTATGTAACCAACGTTCGGGCATTCAACGGTAAACAATGACGCCGACATAATGTCATAATAGAGAGCGGGTGGGTTGTCGTCGCTCGCCGTCAAGATCTACAGCGATGACGGGAGAGTGAGCGAGTAAGTGAGTGGGGAGAGGAACGGGAATAGTTGAGGAATACGCAAGACGAACGGCAGAGGGAGCGAGTGCGGAGGGAAAAGGATAGAGTACCGGTAGGCGACGCAAGAGGGCGCTGGTGACGACGCTGCAGAAGGGGCGGCTCATTGTCGAGGAGACAGTTGTGGAAAATAGGACAAAGTGAGTTTTATTAACGCATCCATGATTAAAAACACTCGGCGCCTCGCTCTCTCCGCGGGAGTGTAACAAAACCAAGGGGGAAAGAGTGTCGAAGCGCGAGAATCGAACGAGAGAAGCACTCGCTCGCGGACGAGTTTCGTGCATATCTTTCTCTCTCTATCTAACTCACGTGCCTTTCTCTGTTGCGTTTCTACGTTCTGCCGTTGCGCGCCGAGGGATTAACTTGGATTTTGTAGAATCTCATTCGCTCGGAGTGGTCGTAGTCGTACGGAGGGCCCCTTGTCACCCACTGGAGTGTACAACCGCCACGCACCTACAAAGCTGTACTATGTGCGCGTGCCACTGCTCTATACCACTCTTCAGTGTATACTCTCTGAAGACGACGAGACCAGCAGTAATGCTTCGCGAGCGGCATCCGCGCTACTGCGATGAGATCCTTTTGTCTCTCCTTTTATTACACATGGACTTTCAGGCATATAACTTCTCTAGACACTTCTACTTTGCTACTGAAATTTCACGGGATTACACCGTAATCGAATGGATTTATTCTAAATCGTTATTATGGCTTTACAATGTGTACACACTCGGATAACAAACTTTTGCAATTATTGCACTATGAATTTTCAGGCATATACATTCTCTAGACACTTCTACTTTGTTACTAAAATTTCACGGGATTACATCGTAATCGAATGGATCCATTGTAAAACGTTATTATGGCTTTGCAATGTTTATATACTCGAATAAATTTTTGCAATTATCAAGTATTCGAAACTATGTTTTCAATAGATCAATACAAAACTTGCAGGTTAATTATTTTACAGGTACCATAGGTACATGATATTTGCGTGTTTATACAATTCGTTACTCTATGTCACTATTTTTGTTTCAGAATTTCCATATGATCGACCCTAGGTGTGTCATGTCTTTTTTTTAGAAAGAAAATCTAGTTTCGGGTGAAAAATTTATTCCATTTTACAACTGCGGAAAACAGCAATTTGAAAAGCCGGCCACGTATTTTTCTGCAACGATTATAACAGTCTAAAGTTGGCTTTATGTCATGGACGACCAATCAGAATGCTAGACAGGTGGTGTCATCTTCGATATTTCGACTTTCGATGTGACAAGTCTTCTTTTATCTTCTTAGAAATCCCTATGTAATACCACTTTTGACAAAGAATCAATTCTTTTTATCAATTTTATCAATTCTTGAATGATGAAAAATATGCAACATTGGTTAACAAACAAAAAATTATTATTTTTTCAGCACGAGCAACATAAATATAATATTTACGGAAAGAATGGTATGTTCACTGCTTGTGAATTTATGAAAAATGCATTTCAGCAGTTGCAAAGCCTTTGTCGTAAAAGCGCAGCGATATACATTGCAATGGGGCAGTAGAGTGTGCATGAAGCATTTTCATTTGATTAACTCTAATGATTTGATTCGAAATTCGTTTCAAATCTGATGCGCGCAGTACGAAACATTTATAGGTGTTTCACTCGTTAGTAATTCATTTTCACTCAACAAAACATTTTAAGGTCCCAATTAAAATACATAGAGTCCGTTAAAAATTTGTCCCCGGTTCCACGTCAGTTCGTTAAAGTTAGTCAGAGCAAATTATTTAGGCAGAACATTGATGGACATAATATTTATCAACAAATGTATTGATTCGTGAACCTTTTATCACTGACTTTATCTTCAATAAAAATACAAATCTGTAAAAACATTACATGATGCAACCATAGTTTCTCCTAAGTTCTCTTTTAACATAAAACATTCTTATAACATTTTCAGACCAAAATTTGATTAGTACACGTCCTAAATATCAATGTTTACATGACTCTACTCCAAAATAAAGATCTTAAGCAAAACCCGACGGTGTCTGAATCAACCAACGTTTTATCACTAGCTAACTAAAATATATCATTACGTTCCAAATTTCAGTATCGTACAAATTTTTCATTTATTGGTCATAATATTCAATCACCAGATCATCCTCGATCTCTAAGGCGGCCAATTCCTTATAAAAATATCGAAAGACAAATAAAGTTTATTTTGTAGCATTCTTATTCATCAAGAAAAACATAATCCACGACGTAACAATACATTTTTTCCTTCATCATTCGCGTTTTTCATTAGAATAATAACGAGATGGATTTTCCCAAATGACGGAAGAAAGGATAATGAACAACGGTTTCCAGAAATAAGACTGTATCGTATTTAATGCACAGTGGGTTGATCCGCCCGCATATATACATCCACATATACGTATACATATACAGATAACATTAGTATCGCGTTATAGCACCTTGCGGGCGTTAGAGCGAACGACAAACAAAAAAACGAGACTCGCTGCCGCTCCAATATGACAATAAGGTGTACGCGTACGATTTGCGTGGTTCGGAGGCGCCGCGGGGTGCGAGAAAAAAGAAGATATATATATATGTATATATATATACATATATATTTATTCCCTCGAGAGTTGTTATAGGCCGCGGATGCTGTCGTTGTTGTGTGGAAGGATGATGGCGCCAGGGGGCGAAGCTGGGGCTTCGGGGGTAGCTTTTTAACGCAGAGGATGAGACGCGAAGGCCCCGAGGAACGAAGCCTGAAGAACGGAGCCACTGACTGGCGGCTGCTAACGACCGTCGGAGCTTATCGTTATAAAATCGGGGTAACTAAGTTCGAACGGGTCGCGAATAGAGGCGTGGGGGAGGGTTGGATGCCGGGTGGAACAGGAGAAACGCGCGGGACTCCGGGGCAAGGGGCATGGGACAGGAGCGGGGGGGTGGAGGGGCTAGAGTGAGCGAGAAGACGACGCCCAGTAGCAGTAATCGCGAGCGATGCCGAAGGGCTCGAGAGCGCACCGCCGAGTGTTGCGGGTATAAAATGGGAATGATTAAAATAACGAGGCTGCCGAGGGCCTCCGGTAGACTCCCCCCCCCCCCCCCCCCCCATCTACCCCCTTTCCCCCCAAACCCTCCACGGTAGTCGAAGAGGGATGATATTGTGCTGAAACAATGTGGCGCCCGACGCCCCTCTATAACTCGTACCGGCAAGTACGACATCAATTGACGCCCCCCTCCCACTCCCCCTCGCCCCTCTTGCCAACGAGCTCCCTATGCTTACCCGTTTCCCGGCACCGATGCCACCCACACCATCGGCGCGAGAGCGACTCTGAGGTCTCTGACTCCGAGCATCACTGCCACGTTCCCGCCCTAACGGCAGAAGCAACAGCATCAGTAGCGGCAAATGCCATCCCTTCACCCCCCCCCCCCCCCTCTTCCCCGCCTCAGTACCCCAAGCCCCAACCCCGCAACACCTCTACCCGGCTCGTCGATGCATGTTCTCTTTTCCTCTCACGTGGTCCTTCTCTCCGCTCGTGCACGATAGCGTTGTCGATGCTCTACTAGTGTTGTTGGTGGTGCAGGTGCTGTAAGCTGCAACCAGCAGGTGTCTGCAAGGGTGTCGATGCTCTTTGGCTCTACACTCGCTGCACCGGAGCCGCTGACGGTAGCCATACCTTATTGGCAATCGAAGCAGGAAACTCGGCATTAAATATCCGCACCATCGCATCACGTGCGCCCGCGCGCGCTCTCGAGCTTGAGCTTCGGCGAGGTGAGGCGAGGTGATTACACGCAGCGCGAAAATCGCTCGGCCGTGCTATCGTCTCTGCATTACTGCGACCAAACGCTTCGTCTCTCTCTCTCGCTCGCGCGCTCACACTTGCAACCCGCTTCTACCCTCACGTGCTTTCGTTCGTCGAACCCTAGGCTGCCCAGCTCTCTGCATCCCCTGTTTGATTTTTCCAACATTTTCTTCTTGTTGTGTTCGATATATCGTGGATACGTTCGGTATATCTATCTTTCTACAAGAAAATATGAAGTGGTATTTTTTAACCTAGATCAAAAGTATTTTTTTAGCGAATAGTCACGGAAAGTTTTTAAAAAAGTTTATATGTTCTACAAATACTAACTATTAACTAGAATTTTGGTATTCTTATTAATTCTTTGCATTTTTATTTTACGAAATCATTTGTCACCTATGTAGACATTGGTTTTATGACATCGTTCTCCCCCGATAACAATCAGTGTGATCCATTTTAAAAAAACGTAAGCGCTTCCTAGCTCAAATTAGGTTAAACCTAGAAAGATAAATGATATTTATAAAAGTGCCAAAAGATATGTTATCGAACAAAAACGACAACATTATTAAAGATTTTTATAAACATTCTCATCTAATTATTCTTGTACTTTTTGTTTTAAACTGTAAATCGACAAAAGAATGTTTGCCAAATGCATAAAAAGTATCTGTAAACATCCCTGGACAAACACTTTTTGCGAGAAGCGAAAAATATTCAGGTTTACTATTTAAAGTATGACGTTGGTATCGTTTCAATATAATCGATTTCCGTCTTTTTTTCAACGAAAAATGAGAGAAAGAAAAGAAAATCTATTTTAGTTAGAAGAATGTATTCTATTTTACATTTGTGAATAAAGCAGTGTTTAAAAAAGCGCGCCACGCGTGATTCTCCAGCGATTATGACAGTCTGAAGTTGGCTTTATGTCGGAGCCAACGACGACCAATCGGAGTCCTGGAAAACTGTCTTCAGTCTCCGATATTTCGATTTTCAACGTGCCATGTCTTTTTAAGAGAGGATATATATATATATGAAAGCTATACTAGTAACTATATATCATAACCGTGTTATTAAATACGGTGTTATGAAAAGTATATATATACAATGTATGTATGTAGGTAAGTACGTATGTATATGAAAACTATATATAGTTTAATAACACGGTGATAAAAAAAAGGCGGTACATTTTCTCGTAACTTGCAAATGGCAGTGGATTATATGGTGGATGAACGAAAAGGAGAATAAAAGATTGTTGTCGGGTGGTGAATTGGTGTTGCGTTAAAGAGAAGTACGTGAGTATAGGAGAACGTTGTGCTAGGAACGAAGACGGGAAGCGAGATCAACAACGACGAGTGACGTTTTTTGGCCAAGTCCCCCTTCTGGCCCCGGTGAACAACCAGCAGAGAGCTGTGATCCGCCGGTGGAAGAGCACGAGCGGGTAGGCGGGCTTGGGGAAGGGGGGAAATAATTTAAAAGCTGAATTGAATTTTTTTCCTTGGAGTCTTTCCTTCGGGCATTGGGCGGCGGACAATGGCTCAATGGCGATGTATCAAGGAAAGTCGACTCGCGGGAGAGGCCAGCATTGTATCGGTCTTTCCCCGTTCTCCTCTCACTCGCGTTTTCTCTCTTCTCTCACTCTCACTCACCTCCTCATACCTTATACTCATCTTACTCTCGTGTTCCCGAGCGCCTTCTCATTCCATCTCTGGCTGTCACAAGGCGACGACAGTCTCGGCTCACATCTCGACTATGCCGAAAGCAAGAAGACCGTACGAAGGCCTGTTGCTGGTGCTGATATTGCTCGGTATATACTTGCACTGTTAACAGTAGTAGAAACTTTCTATATAACCGTAACATGTACTCGTCACATGCATCAGCCAACGATTATACCTTTTTCTATTATCATCTGCGACTCTTTGCAAGCCACTTTGTCCATGTATCTTTTTTTCATAACAATATGTACAATGTTTATATATTTATAAGCTGCGTTTTTATTATGTTGGCCAAAGGCCCCTTTTCTCATTGTTTTTTTTTCTTACTTAAAGGCACTTTTGCTAATACACATTTTTAAACAATTGTATTATTTTTTTAACTTTCTTTCTGCTTTCCTGTAATGGAACCTTTTCGTCATGTGGAAAAAATTGTTCTCAGATTATTATCTTGGGATGCTCAAAATGCATTACAATTTCGATAAAAGTGATTTGTACGAAATGTCTGTATGTGTGTATGTTCGGAGTCTTTTTAGCAGAATAGCGCCGCAATTTTCAAAATATCGGGCTGAAATTTGGTACACAAGTCAAGTGTAGGTGGACAAAGACTAAATTTAAATTTAGCGAGAATCCGTGGAGTGGTTACGAAATTGTGACATTTTGATTTTTTTCTAAAATTACTCATCACGCGCAAAATTTTTCATTTTTCAAAATATTAGATTCAAATTGGGTCGAAAAATGGGCTATTGTAGACTCATGATTAATACAAAATTTTGTAAAGATCGATTAAATCGTTAAAAATTGATAGGTTTTGTATTTTTCCAATTTTTTTTAAAAGTAATATGTTTTTCTCATGTAAATACAATTTCATGGCAGAAAGAGAAAAAAATAAATCTTATCTCAAACCCCTGAGTATAAGAGAAAATCATGTACCGTTGTGTCTGGCAAAACGAGGGTGCCAGTGATCAAGTTTAAGGGGTGCCCAAATTAAATAAAAACTCTATTGTATTTGTTTCATTTCGGCAACCGTTAAAATTGATCGTCAGAGACCTTTTCTGTAAAAAGCGGCGGTAAATATGATTTATAATTCAACTCGAATATGGCACACGAAATATTATTTTTTATTTTGTAATTACATTTTTAATAATTGGGCAAAAATTCTATACAGAAATGGGCGTTTATTCAATGACAATGTATTGAACAGCCTATTCAAATCGAATGACCGTTAGACAAAACTTAAAATGGTCCCAACTTGTCACTAATTGTAAATAATTCAGACTCTTATTTAAACTATCTCAAGTACATGTTCATTGAATGACTACTCATCCCTTTTCCTAAAGAAACTGTTTGCATTTACTTCAAAAGAGATAAGAAGATAATTTCGGGGATATTTATAATGACGTTGAGATGGAAGGCAGTATTAGGTACGTGTCTCTTCCAGAAAGTTCAAATATTGGCATCGGTGAAGATAAAGTGGGATACGAAGCGGAGATCTCGTCTCACAAACAGACATCGATTCATAAAATGCCATTGTTGAGCTTTGTTTTCCAAATATGGAGGGACAAAACGCTGCCATTTCCTGAATAGAACCCTGTCTCCATTGTCTGCTTTCACAATAGTCAGTCGATATATGTACTACTTCGCTTGATAACACAAATTTAACGAATTCCTACTTATCCTCTGCCTCATTCTACGAACTTTCCTGTTTTTAAGCTTATCATGAATGATCATTTTTTTTACAAAAGTTCATTATTGATTACAGAAAACTCTTGCAATTAAAGTCTACGTCTCACAGTTGACGAACGGCCGTAATATATATTTACTTAAATTTTTTTTTATGTTCCAGATCATTGAAAGAAAAAACTTTTCTGTACATCATAGTGATGAAATGTACTATCTATTCCGATTTGAGTAAATAACTGGGTTTTCTTATGCGTACACAGAAAATAAAGATTTTATAGGCTGTCAGTAAAAATGGTTGAGCCACCAAACTACTTCGTTACAGATAAAAGTAGGTTGACTCAGCAAATCAGTTGGTTGATCTAACGGACCAATTAATTGGCAACCAACTAGTTTATCAGGCAAAACAGAAAATTAGTTAACTGAGTCAATTCAGTAGCTTAGAGCGTGCTTAGCCATGCCATTTCGTTGAGGTAACTCATTATTTATTTTCGTATCGTTATTTTTCCATTATTGTCCACATAGAAATGTATATATGGATAATACATGCAAAAAATATATTTGATGTATATGCCACATATATGCTGTATTCTTTGAATATATTATGAGTATATTATACATTTATGCTATACATATAAAATATTTTGTCGACTTTGTTTTATAAAGAAAATATATTCACCATATAATCTGAAGATATGACAAATATAAACGGTTTCAGACGCGCATATATGAAGAGTATATATTTTATATATGCAATATATACAGGGTTCTGTGAATAAATATATTCACTATGCAACCCGAAAATATGTGAAATATAATCGGTTTCAATTGCACGTATATGGAAAATATATGATTTGTATATGCAATATAAACCGGATTATGTAGGGGTGTGTGAGGGGGTCTTTCATTATATACGACATATACACAACCTTTATATCTGGCGTATACGAACTGTATATTAAAGTATATATGTGCTATGTAAATATATTATACATTACTTGTATGAGCAATATACAATACTATACAATACAATAAAAATATCATATGTCATTTATACAAAAAGTATACAAGACATATATATAGAAGTATATATGTCCCATATATGCAACATAAAACTTTTTGGCGCTCTACCTATATAGCATATAAGTGAGATATATTTTTTGCATATATATATTTCGTGGAAGGGTTCGAAAGATTTCAGCCAAGTCAAAGTCTGCTACGGATTCTCTACCTCTCACCCAATCAAATTTAGCAAACCCGAGCTTGAGTGAGAAAGAGCGCGAAAAAGTGCATTTTGGATTGGATAATAATTTTATATGATGATGATTAATGATTTTATTAATCTAAGAATTTATAATAAAGTTAAGATTCTGAATGTGCAAATAATCTTCCTCTATAACAAAAAAAAGGTCAACAATTGGTTACAGCGAATCTAATTTCCACTGCATCCAGAATGCATTCTTTGACCGATAAAATAAGAAATCTTACACTAAAATTGGTTCACCAGTTTGATCTGACAGCTACGACAAGTAAAAAATTTTACTTTTCACCTCACACCTTTCCTGTGCACTTTACGTCTTTACAAAATTATAATGTTTGTGACGCGTTCAATGAGGTATAAGTGCAATATTTTTTTAAAGAAGCATGTCATAGAAATTAATAAAAATGTCTTATGATTTTTTTTTAGGTTATGTGGTCCCTTTAACTGAGATGTGTCACATATTTCTATATGAACATGTATTATGCCATCAGTGTGCAGAGTACTGTGAATTTGAGGGCGACATGAGGCACACGTGGTACATTCTACCCATCGAGAATCTAACTTGATTGTCTCTCACTTTGGCACGTGATCTATCTGTCCCTCCACTTGCTCATATGCTTAGAACGCAGGAGTAGCAACACAGCGTTGGCTCGTTGGCTACCGCATTCCCTCACGTTCGTTGTATCTATGCTTTCGTCCCTCCAATTCCGTCCGCTTCGTCCTCTCGCTCTCACGCATGCGAGTGAAAGCGCGCGCGCGCGCACATGGAGGCGAAAGATCCGGCAACGGAAAGGTACAAAGGGTGGAGATAAAGAGAAGCGCCGCCCCCGCGATACTAAAACAATGGATGCCAAACAATACGCGCAGCTACTGCAAATTTAACCGATAATCGAAGGTGTCTGGGAATCGGGTTTGTCTTTTATTCCCGATTATTGATCTATCTCTTTACCCCGAAACTTTTGCACTCTCCAAATTTCGTCAAGAGACTTAATTTTGCTCAGATCCTTGGAACACATGCATCCTATTATTGAACGAGAAGCGCTTTTCGATCAAAAGAAGTTTCACAGCAGCCGCAGTTTCCGCGTACTAGCGGAAATTATTGACTCGTTGAAAAGATTTTTATGAAACGACAGCGCGCCTCGCTCCCTTGACACTTTTCATTTCCCGGCGTGATGGCTCGTGTCATGTACGTATCTCCCGATGCACCTTATCTCAATTTCACACCATATCAATCTCCGAAAAGTTCTAAGTCTACTTTTTTTCCGTATCTTTTAATCGATACACACGAAACCCGTCGCACATCAACGCGTCTTGTCTTTGTCATTGACGAAAGCAATACACATTCGGTTCTGGCGGACTACTCAATGTAGAATTGTTGATCGACGGGGAAGAAATTTAAACTTAAATTTAGCTTTTCGAATTTGGATCGATTTATAATTAAAGTTGTGTCATATCGGGACATTAGAACACAATGGGCTGGAGGGACAAAATGGGCGTTAAAAATAAAACCATTGTTCGGACGCAATGGGTTATTATGAGACATTAGACAAAAATGGGATATTGGGACAGAATTGACTATTGTAGAATTATTAGATAGTGGTACAAACTCGGAAATTGTAAAAATAATGCGACATTGGGACAGAATAGGATATTGAGACAAAATCGAATATTGGAGCAAAATGGGATATTGCTATTAACTTTTTGGTACTGTAAAATAATGAGATATTGGAACAAACTCGGCTATCGTAAAATAATGGGATATTGAGATAAAATTGACTACTGTACATAATGCGATATTGGGACGAAATGTGTGATTGGAATATAACTGGTAATTGCTATAAAATGGGTCATTCGGAAAAACGCGTTTCTTTGTCGAAATTATATTTTTTTCAGGTAACGAGTGTTCCCTAGCGCCTTTATGTTGAATGCCACTTTCGCAGTTTTTCTTTTGTGGTTCGTTGATATGCCGCCTCCCACTTCATCTGAATTCAAATGTATACAATGGACCTCATAGAAATATGGTTAATGTTTAATGCAGCAATATGAAGATTTTCAACAATTTTTCGTGACCATTGAAATGCCATAACAGAACTCTTAATATGGTCGAACTTTAGTATAGGAAATAGATAATGACTCGGAGTTGTTTTGGCATTGTGGATGCGATCACGATACCAGTACTTGTACGGCGACCGTTGTCGTGGTTAATTCAGACTCGGAAGTTTTCCATTATACGAGGACCTTCTGGGCTTGCAATACATTCCAATAGTGATGAATCGTTTGTCCCTAGTTTGAACTCGCGTATATATAAGACGAGGGACGTGGTAGATTGTACTGGGATACTATAGAATATTCAGGTCACTCCAGCTACATAGCTAATCAGCTAACTTCTTCGGGTTCCTTGGAACTTGATCTAACGTATTGTTACTTCCAAACCATTATTCGAGTGCTGCCTTGTCGTTGTTGATGTACACAATGACAACGACGGTATTACTTTCATTGCATAAAATACGTTTTACTACTATTCGGTCGCATTCGATATGCATACTTTAGGGTACGATCGATTACCAATATCTTATCCAGTCATTTTTCCAAAATGAAAAATCTTTTGCAATGTGCCGAGTTTACATTGTTTAACGTCTTGGCCTGTCCATTCTGAAATATTAGAACACATACAGTTTATTAATGGTGAACAGGGTGAATCATTAAAGACTTTCTGAAAGTACTACACAATAATAAAGGAAATATTTCTGAAGATCGATGTAATCATACTTAGGTATGATTAGATCAGTCTTATTTAATTAGCGATTTAATCTGTTGGAAAGATCATACATTATCATACATTGTCCTAGACATTTTTTTTTTGTCGCCCTTTAAAATCTATTATTGGCAGTGCGTTTTGGGGTGGAAATCGGTGGAAATACTCTTTGGGTATTGTGATGGCATTATGCCGGCCTTAATCTCATACATGTATCCTCTTTATCAGCCCTGAAGAACCCCTTAATCCTACATTGGGTTTCATATAGTCATATGACCGGTAGTTTACCGTAATTTGCCAGAGTATTACCACTCTGAAAGTGACCAATGCTACACTGTTGAAAATCCGCGGAGTAGAACTCGACCCGTGTGGACTTTTTGATAGTGTTATGCATTAAAGTCGCACATTTTCAACAGTATACAATATACCTGTGACCATTGTGTCTTAACCCAAAACCCATTTAACAGTGTACGAAAAACTAAACACGTGACGACTCCCATGTTATGCCATTACATGACATGGGGGTTAACACATTATTTCACCGTTATTATATACGAGTAACGTAACTGTTATGTCGAACTTTTAGTTGTCAACAAATTAAATGTATCGATTATATAACAATGCAATATTACAATGTTATTTTTCTGAACCGGAAACTGCAGGTTACATGTAACGTTTAAGTAATAATGGCTGGTATTTATTACGTCACCGTTACAGTGCCGCAATATAACTGTGCTTACTGGGCATACGCCCTAATTTCTTACGTAAGATAATTAGGAATTAAACAAACGCATTCTGTTAAAAAAAGTTCTCAAAACTGAGCGATCAACCTGTTGTCAAAATACCATGCAAGGGGGACCGAAGGGGGGAGGGGTTATACGTTGAATGTCGGTATTTACGTTTGGTAGCGTGGAAGTTGCATGCAATGTTACAATGTTTTTCTTGTAAAGTGTTGCGATTGTATAACATGGTAATTAACACATAACTTCACAGTTGTTATTTACGAGTAATATAACTCTTATGTCAAAATTGTGGTTGTAGTATAAATTAAATGTATCAATTATACAACAATGCAATATAACAATCTTATATCGCTGAGTCGGAAATTGCAACTTACAAATAACGTTCAGGCGAAATAACCTGTTTACTGGGCATACGTACTAATTTCTAACCTAAGTCAACTAGTTTTTAAAGAAACGCATTGTGTTAAGAAAAGTACTCAAAACTGAGCGATAAACCTGTTGTCGAAATACCATGCAGGGGGAGGGGTACGTTGAGTGTCGGTATGTACGTTTGGTAGCGGGTACCAAGAGTCGCGTCGGGTGCATTGCGGATCAGGTTTCCCCAACAATGTTGCGAAATGAAGATCAGCGGGAGAGCACAATGCCGGCGTATACATCGTGTACAAATACGCTTCGGTCCGAACACGTGAAATCGATTTCGAGCAAATAATCGGATACTCTGTCGAAGGGGGCATGGTGGAGAAAGAGAGTGGGTTGGGGTGTGGGGGGAGGACGGTGGTTCGGGACCCGCTACGAGGGGGTTTGTTAGTGGGTGGGTGGGAGACGACGTCAGGGAGGAGCCGTAGTCGCATAATTCAGAATCGACAAAGCGGCAGATTATGGAAATAGAGTCCCTGAGTTGGAGCCGAGGTTCTATCCCCATCTCCCTCTCCCCCTCATCCTCCTGTCGTCGTGTCCTCTCTATATCGGTGCCGTTCACTCGGTCTCACTAGCACCGTCGTCGACGAAACGCAGCACCAGCACTACCACCAGCACTAGAATCATCGGCATGTACTGTGCCCGCGCATAGCCTCACGGTGTTGCCATGCCAACCATTGTAGTACTCGTTTCGTCCGCTTCCCCGCTTGAGCGGGCATCCACATCCAGCGGCGGCATCACCGTGGCGCGCAACCCTTCGTCCCCACCCATCGCTTCATGAAGATCCACGCTCTGGTGTGTCGAAGCGCACGCAGCGCTTTCGTAGCAGTCGTCGGTACTACGTACCACGCTCTACCTCGACGATCTGGTACTTGGTGACCACGCGCGCGCCCTCTTCCACCACTGTTGCTGTTGCCGGCGCACCGAACCACCAGCGCATCGAGACCACAGTGCGCACCGCCCACCGAGAGATCTCTCTACCACTTCTGACTCCCCCCGACAGCCACCCACACGGTTCACCCGTCTTCGCAACCCCCTTGTGTGTCCCTCATCTCTCTAACGACTTGTTGTTAATGTTGTATCAACTCAACCCCGCAAACAAGCTCTCGCGCGCGCACCGCGCAATCCGCTATGTATATGCCGAAGCCAGGAGGTTTCTATCCTTAACAGTGTCTAGTGCATGAGAACACGAACCACGCTTCTTGTATTTACATGTATTTATATGTATTTATATGGATATATATAGGTAGACATGATTGAAATGATGCTAGGAATGGGTACGCGCAGCACATCGCCCCCTCTACCGCCACTCTACTCTATCTTCTCGGGCTTTCGTTTTATCCTATTATACATGTGCTTTGGATGTGTACCCGCTCACAGATTTGAGCGGTGCGAGTTGGAAATGGATATTCTTTCTTCTTTTTCCCCGGTTTTTTTTTCTTCCTTTCTTTCCCTTTTGGCTACACGTATCGACGCCTCCGAGCGCGTAGAATGTCGGCATATGTACGCACTATATCAATACATTACGGTATAAAATTTTCGCAGGCGTATTTCTGTCCTCGCGTATGTTTCGCGTGGTGTCTAGCAATGTAGAAGACGTTGAATCGTTCAGAGGTATGTCAAAGCTTTTTTTTAATTTCATTTTTTTTTTCCGAGAGCATGTTATTAGTAAGTTCAACGAGTATCACCAGACTGCGTTAAGCAAATTCGATTAATTATTTGTCGAGTTTGCTTCGTATCTTTATTTAAGTATCAGACGTTTTATTGGTACGGCGTAATTAATTTATATTGTGCGTATTTTTTTTTTTACCAGATTTACATACGAAGTATTTTCCACACGCTCACAATTAAATGTATTTTACAAGAAGAGAAGCAGAGCAAGAAAATATATTTCGGTCCTCTATAAAAGCTTTGTTTGCCAGAGGCATTCAGAGATAGTTTTATAAACGGCAAAATGGCAGACCTCTAAACATTTGTTCCCGTCGAGAGTTATATTACTGGGAAGCGAGGGAGCTCGAGAACTGGTATGTATCGAAAACGAAACGCTGGTCACTCCAGAATACCTATTGTGGGAACCTTTTTCGGATTCTCTTCTTCAAGCAAGGCTGCCCACCTTTTCAGGGCATTCTACCCACATAAATATATATATAGCCATGCCGTTGCATTATACTGTTACCGAAGGGGTGTAGGTAGCCGAAAATAAGTGTGTATTGTACCCGTATGATATTGCAGATGTATTCTACATGTATACATTATATGTCGGCCATGTATATTGCACCTCAACTGGGAATTCGTAGATTATACTGATTTTATGCTTTCAAATATCACTAGTAAATTCCAATGAGGCTGCTGAAATTTCATCAGAAAGTTATTTGGTAACATACCGTTTTATTGATTTAACTGTTACAATGCTTGTATCAGCTATAATAATAATTATTATTAATGAGCCAGTGCACGAGATATTATTAGAGCTATTGTATAATAATAAATTACAAATTTCGGAAAATTGATTGGACCATCACACTTACTCTTACAAATACGAATGAATGTGCCTTCCCAGATACAGAGATTCTGGAAAGCGTAGTTGAGCTTCTATGCGACTGCATGTATCTTAAAATGCACTTGGAAAAAAATCTACGTGAAATTTTATTTGGTGTACTGAAAATTTTAATGCGTGAAATGGTATACTCAATTTAATATACAAGCGCGATATGAAATTTATTGAATTGGATATTGATTTTTTCTTCATGGAGCAGTCATTTTGTCAAAAACCAAAATTTCGACTATTCCTTCGATCAATACCTAGATTTATCTATGCACTGATATAATCTTTTTGGTTTTTTTTTCCGATAATATAAACCGAAGATATCGTGCTACCACTAATCACTTTTTTTTTTGGAGCATCTCCAGGAGATCGTCTACAGGAGCAGTGTCAATCAATATTTTTGAAAATGAAAAATGCCGATATTAAGTTGAAAGATACCACTACATTCATTAATATATTTCTTGTATATGTCAAATAAAATCTCTTTTCAGAAACCGTACGTAATAAAAAAAAACTTGGCCTCGCAACTTCGTATAACCCCTCAAAAAAGACATGGCACATCGGTAGTTGAAATATCGAAAACTGAAGTCACCTTTCTAGCATTCTCATTGGTTGTCGATGGCTTTAAAATAAAGCCAACTTCAGACCGCTATAATCGCTGAAGGATCACAAATGGCGCGCTTTTTGAATCGTTGTTTTTTCGCAGTTGTTAAATACAATAAATTTTTATTCCGAAAACAGATTTTCATTTCTTTCTTTCATTTTTCGTCGTAAAAGAAAGACATGACACATCGAAAAACGATTATATCGAAACACTGAGCAGAAATAGAGTCACGTGAAGTCACGAATCGCATAAACATACGAATATCATGTTTAGCGATAAGAAAAAACAATAAAGTAAAAAAGTGCGCGTGAAGCGAACACGTTGTTGCTAGTTTGTGTACATTTTACTGTAAAAGTACTTTAATTAAAAAAACTTGCTTTATTATGGTCATAAAAATACCTTAATTTATCATTTATTTTATAACAATCACTCATTGAATTTAAATGACGAACTTATGCAGAAAAATTTTCAGTCATTTCTGACAGTGTCAACGGCTGTGTAAGCGTAAGTGTTTGAAGGATGTTGGAGCGCGATGGGGTACCCAACTTCCTGAAAAGTGAGAATTCAGAGTGAAAAATCTTCAAAAAATTAAGCATACAAAAGCTGCGGAAGAGATTAATTTTGCATATTAATAATTGTGAAATGTTATTACCAAATAGGTGGAACAAAATTGTTCAACAAATTATCCGTCAACCTAACTTTTTTTTCGAAAAAAAATTATTCATCAATTTTTCTGAATACGTACGAATTTTTTCAGAATTTATTCTAATCATCGAAAATTCGTTTTTTTCGGTATTTCTTTTTTTTTTTAAATGCATACTAAGTCGAGAATTTTTTATATGTGTTTCTCACAAAACCACGATTACACCCAAGATGTTTCTGAACGATTGATCAGATAGATTCGCGAATACAGCTCATACAAGGAAAAAACCGCCATTTTCAAACATTAGACAAAATTCTGAAAAAATTCATACGTATTCGGAAAATTTAACGAATCATTTTTATTCGAAAAGAAAGTTAAGTTGACGGATAATTTTTTTTTACCTATTTGTTAATAACATTTTGCAATTATTAAAATTCAAAATTGATCTGTTCTGCACCTTTTGTATGCTTGATTTTTTTCAGAGTTTTATTTTATCGAGAAGTGTTCGAATTTCTCTCTGAATTCTCACTTTTTTGGAAGTTGAGCAACCCAGCGCGCTCCTACATCCTTAATGTGTTCAGCAGAAAGATCAACACAATTATTAATTTATTAATTAAATAAATTGACAACAACAGCATTGTCCATGATCAGCTGATCGTCGTGACAAGCATAACCCTGGTCCGCACGGCAGGCGGTCACCGGTGGAAAAGCAGTAGTCGGGGTGCCGAAGAAGGAACCGACGCGTGGGCGAGTTGATGAGGCAAGAAGCCGTAAACATTGTAAATGCCGAGTTATGTTATGAGTTAAAGGCTCGGAAGAATTATTTCAAGTCCCTATCTCTGAGATAGCGACTGAGAGTTCCGCGAATCTAATTGTAAAGAATGCCAGAAAAGAGACTTGTTCCGGAGAGGGAGGACAGTTTCAAACAGGATCTTCTTAACGACCGTATCAATTCGCATTTTCGTTTATTCTCGGGCTTCTTATCCTCAACGAACGACAACAAATATACACCAGTGCAGCAACTGCAGACTAGCACAAGTGTGTGAAATTCTCGAACTACTTACAAGTATATATATCATTTGTTTTTTGTTCAGAGTTAAGAAACATTGCCATTACCAAACCACTAGGTATAAAATTATCTACTGTTGCTACTTCTTCGTAGAGACAGATTTGTTTTAAAAAAAGAATTAGCTTTCTTGGTGTCTGAATACTTGAAATTATGAAATATTAAAAAAATTGCGGAAAGAAAATTCCGTGTTGGTGTAATTTCCGAAGGAACATGTGCACGAACATACCGTGTTGTAATATGTTGAAAAATTCTGAAATTTTTTCATACAAATTCATGTATAAATTTTTGTTTCCGTACCTGAATCAAAAATAAAAATTACGTTGACATGCTAATTCGCGCAAATTTGAAGTTAACAAACCAAAATTTTCTCCGGAAGTGCACTTGTAACCAAAGTTAGTTAATATTGTGTTTGGCGAGAATCAATACGAAAAAAAAAAAATCGATAAAATTAATTTAACCGAAATAACTCGAGCAAATCTTCTACTCGTGTGAATAAAAATTTGAATCCGAGTGAAGCGCTTCGTATGCAATGATTGTAGTGAATTCACGAAATATTGACCGGAATATTTTTTTAAAAATAATCTAAACATATTTGAAAACACGTGAACTCGTGAATTGAATCGTTTTTGCATAACACTAGTTACAGGCAATACGTTTATTTAATACTTGGCTTATTATTGTTTTTCTTTCTTTTTAAATTTTCAAGTTATCTAGGAAGGCTGAACGAATTGATTTGAACGCAGTGTTGGCCAAGATGAGTAAACCTAATCGACGGTCTCACGTCTATCAGTGAGGCGCTATTAAGTAGCACTATATGGCAAGGACTCAACCACGGTGAATAATTTGATCGATCGAGGCTGGCCGGCGTGAAGCGAAGCGTGATTCGGACAGAGGGAAATCCCTCGAATCTTGCATAGAGGCTCGAAAAAGAGTTTCGCAGAATCACTAATGGTGGAAATGACCCGGAAAATTCAAACGGTCCGGTAAGCTATCCATCCATGCGATGGACTGCTTTGGACCTTACACTAGTACCACCTTTCGCTAATGCATGGCTACATCTCGTTTTATTATGTGAAAACTCTCCGACTATTTTTGGAAACGTGAATCCAACATCTATCACTTTCGAGACTCGAATGATTTATCAATTTTTCAGTCCACATTCACTGTGGATGAATTCATATAATCGCACTTTATAACAGTACACAAAATTACAATTATATTGAAGAGTTGTTAATAAACCGGAATCAAATGAAATATTTGTCGGTACTTTATTTTAATTCATTATCGAATGAATTTTTCTATTCCCCCAAATACATTACATTTAAAAAAATATTTAACACGTATATAATTTTAGTCCTATGAAATATATATTTTTATATGAATATTTTATATGTACGAATAAAAATTTTTGGAATCATCAATTAAATATTGTTAAAAAACAATAAAAAAATTCTAAAATTCAAATTCATTTAATCAGAAAATAAATGCTAAACAAATTTTGCCCTGATTATTATGAGCTTGACATTATTATTATTAGCATTGTTATTGTTATTATTATTATTATTTGAAAAAACCATTAAATGTTTATTGATTGTTCACGATTTGCATATTGACAACATTTTTTGCACGAAATTTGCTACAATTTATACATTTAGAAAAAATTAAAATAATATTACAGTATTTTCAATGACAATGATTGTTTAAGATGTTTGTCTCGTCGTGATGTAAGGAAATTCATTGCACCGTTAAATATTGAAATTCTGTAAACCCTTACTTCGTGACGCTCCGACTATATTACAGCCAGCTACTGTCCCACCACCTTTAGAATTATCCACACCTCACTGAGAAGCTCACGGATTCTCCCGTTTCCACGATGTACTTACAGCGCTGTGTATGCCATAAGCTCTCACTCTCTCCTCAAGAACAACGGCCAGGTTCACGTTTTGTCCATTGTTACTCATCAATTCGCCTCGCTAGAGGCAGATCCCATTTTAACAAACGTGTTACACATATAACCATGTCATGTCGGCCCTTGTGTTTCATTCAAGCACTATCCCTGTCATTATTAGGTGCTGAGAGAAAAGTATTCCACGTGATGAAATTTAGGGTTTCGTTAAGGTCGAAAACGATGCTCCTCACCAATAAAGAAAAAAAAGTGCTTTATTCATTTATCCACATTTTTTTCCGCCAGCCTCTTTTGAATATAACAGATGCTCGCGTGCAGCTCCAATAAAAATATGATAAAATGCTGTTGTAGCCATTTTTTAAGACACCTTCTTTCATCCTCACGCGAAAAAAATCTTCAAAAGTTGACAAATTGTCCAATATCGTTGGAAACTCATCCAGCATTTTTATTTTATGCATGCGATGGAAGTTGGGTTTAAAAAATTATTGATTATCATTAATGAAGACAGCAAGAAAAGCTGCAAGGTAAAACTTAGCAAAATGCTTGGTACCTGTATGAGGAAGTGTGTGAATCGATTTTGGCCTCCTCATAGAGGTAATTCTGCAAAAAAAATAGTGAGGACATATTTTGCAAGGTTCTTTTAATAATCGATAAAATTCTAAAAAATTGTAACCACGTGGTAGATTATGACAAAACTATGTACTAGTCATCGCTAAATAGTACTGACTTCATGTATAAAAATTGAGCTTGTTATCTCATATTCTGTCAAAGTTAGGACAAAAACATGAATTTTTCAACAATTCCAAAACTCTGCAAAATTCGAACCACTTTTCCGGTTCCGGTCAAATTCAGTACCAAACCGCGTTAAGAGTATCTGCACTTATGAATAATTGCTTATCAAAATATCGCCAATCTTAAGAAAGCTACCTTCCTCATTAAAAAAATTTCAAAAGCTACAAAATAATAATTTCTGTTTATATATCGGAAAGAAATGCAACAGTTGAAGATGGACTGCTAATTTACTCGACTGCCAAACTTTAACTCAATCGATTGAACAGTTCTTGAGTTACAGGCGATTGAAATTTTGAAGCCTTGCATACACACACACATACATACGGACATTTTTTCTAAACCACTGCCATACAAATCTGGAAATTAAAAAATAAAAACAAAGCTCTATCCATTAGGAAGCAAAAAAATGTCCTGATTTTATTATTCAGCTTCGAAATTTCTATCACCTGCAACTCGAAAACCGTTCAACCGGTTGAGCTAAAATTCAGCATACAAGTAAAAGAGAAGTTCATTTTCAACTGTTGTAATTTTTTTCAAAATGTATCCAGAAATTCTTTATTTTATAGGTTTTTGAAACTGGCTATATTTTGCTAAATAATTCATAGCACAGGGAGATATTATTAATGTTGTTTAATATTGAATTCGACCAAAATCGGAAAAGTGGCTCGGATTTTATAGACTTTTGTAATTTTGATTATGAACTCGATGAACTCGAATTTCCTACATAAGATCTTTACTATCTAGCAATAATTAGTAGTAGATTCGTCATAATATGCAACATGGTTTAAATTTGTCAGAATTTCAAGTTTTGGAGAAATGATATTATTGTATTAACCTTCACAAAACATAAGATAGCGAATTCAAACTTTAGACATGAAATCAGTACTGCTCAGCAATAATAGGTACACATTTTCGTCATAATTTGTCATGTGGTTGAAAATGTTCATAAACTTAACTTTGATAAGAAAAAACTTTGAAGTTAAACTTTGCAAATTGCTTCCTCATTATTTTCGGTTTTTCTTACAGAACATTCTCTTTGAGAAAGCTAAAATCGATTAACATAGTGTCTCATGGAGGTAGCTTTGTAAAAAAAAAACCAAAAATAATGGGGAAGTAAATTACAAGGTTCAAATTTGCCGCTTTTTTTACGAGACAGTCTATTGACTAGCACGTATCGCCCGTACATCCTTAAGAATGCTCACGATACAGTTCTTAAGGTTAATGTACGATTATACCGAGTGAACATAGCGATATGTCTTGACAAGAGGCGCAACATTGTATCGGTAGTGGATGCCAGGTTCACAGTGCCGATTTCTACGAGCTCGTGGAGTACAGAACCGTCGGTGGGTGTACCGCATCTACCGTGACATTAAAGAAGACGAGAAGTGGCGGCCTGGCTGCTGCCAGTAGCCGTTTGGCTGTAGCGCGCAGGAAATGGTTTTGGCATGCAGATTCGATCCCACGTGCCTTTCTTATACACAGTAGTCTTTGCCCCGACCCTGATACACGTCTCTTTCTACTCTGCTATTCTCGTGGCCATACGCTTCGCTACACAAAGTGTTTTCTACTCGTGCTCGTTCGCCCGAAAGTCCGCGAGTTACTCTACTTGGCTGTATATCCTGTAGCGCACAGAACAGTCCATATAATGCATGTCTCGCGCGAACCAATACATTTTATATCTTCAAACGTTACAGTAAGCCCATCTTTATACCCATCCTTATATCGCCAACTCTTTGTTCCCACTCAAGGTCTTCTCTCGCATCACAAAAATTCATGAAATGAGTATGTGAGATTCTTTTTTCGGTGTATCTTAAACTTACTCGAGCTTAAAGTTTAATCGACATTGCGCTGAATTCCACTGTTAAAAATCCACGGTGTAAAACTCGGTTGATATGAATTTTTTAACGGTTTTATCCATCGAAGTGTTATTATTGACTGATTTTGCGATGTGTATTCACACTGCAAAAAGGTTTCACACGAACGGTTTCGTTATAGTGCATTACGATACGAGTGCGATGAGATTTTTTCTGACGTATGTGAGTTCGCAGCACGAACCGGAGGCGAGTGTTGCAATCAAACGAGTTGAGGAAAAGTTTCTCGCACGAGTTTCGTACACAATTGTATTTTACGAGTGCGAGAAGAGCGATTTGTCGCACGCGAAGCGAAGCGTGTGAGAAGTAGACACTTCTCGCACGAAGTTGCATAAAATTTATTCTGGTGGCAATCCCATCTAGCATTACGTTTTTTTCGTCATGTTACGACCTTCAGTGCTACCTTAACAGGCGCTCGAGTCAAATGAACACTGCATGGTGTCAATAACTTGTATGGCGTAGAATATCAGTTCATCGTAGATCTGGAAGATTGCCGGTTCGCCTTGACCGTCTCGGTTCCATTTCATTCATTATCACTTTACGAAACTAGTGCGATGAATCTTATTCTGACTAAAGTTTCTTAACCTGGTACTTAAGTTTTTTTTATAAAAAGGAGTAAGTTTTTAAATAAAAGAAGCTGAAAAACTATAAGAAGAAAAATCTTGTCCACTCTGGCAATAAGGTAGATTTTTTATATTTGACAAAGCATTTTCCAGAATTTCTGCAGATTTTCAAATAACAGTATTCGCTATGTCTCTTTAAAAAAATATTTAGAAAAATTGCATAGTTGGGAAAAATCTGAAATAATTATGGAAACCCGGTCATTCTGGCCGGGATTGGAATCTTTTTTTCCATCCCTAACCTGCCATTTTACAGCACGATGTGTTCCCGAAAAAAATCCCTTTTATTTTTCGAAAAAAAATCACTTTTATTTACGTTATTTTTTTATTTTCTGATAAAATTTGATAATTCTAGTTCAAGCGCGAACGACAATTCTATGGATCAATAATCAATCCGATTTTTTTATTAACTCCTCAACAGCCGAAATCACCATGTACCTTTTTTTGAGCATCTACTTTGAACAATAATAATAATAATGATAATAATACAACTTTGTAAAATTAAGTCAACATTGCTTGTATGCTTTAAATGTCAATAATGAAATAGTTCATAATGATGACGTACTAGAAAAAAAACGCTTGAATTTTATTTTCTTATTAAAAAAATCCCGATATAGATGTAAAAAAATGCGCAAGTTACCAGACTAGTTCCTTAAGCATAATTTTCTCTGCACGAAATTCTGGTGTTCATTGGTATAGAATACAGAAATAAGAACTTAACGGCGTTGTAAAAACCATGCTGCGTTCAACCAATAACCCAACGTTGATAACTGATCCATGATTGGAACTGGCATTGATTAATTGTCATAATGTGTATAAGACACGAAAAATACGCGTCCAACGCACCGTACGTACGCCAAACCAGTAAAATCTCGAGTAAAATAATCCAAACTTATCATGCAATATGTGCTCCATCGCCAAAATTTTTTTAATACTAGAAAATTCTCTCCATGTATGCGATCAACCCTTTGACCACACTAAGGGCCTGCTTTTTCATCACTGAAATTCACAACATGTGTGTGAGTATCGTTTTCGACGTATCTCATCCACTCGAGTTTCAAGTTGGATCAACACTGCTAAATTAAGCAAAGGATAAGTATTTACAGGTAGTGAGAGATAAATATACCTGCAGGCTTTTTACCTATTATAACATTGTATCATAATGCAACTATGAAACGAGAAGAAGAGAAAGATGAAGAGTTTACCATCGAGAATTAACATTGTATGCACTCATGCAGTGATGATACGTCAAATGCAGACTCTCAGAGGACCGACCACCGGATAAATTTGATGTACGGTTTTATAATGGGACGATTAGCATATTTTGTCGGATTTAAAGACTATTGGATGATGTCGGAAATAGGCGCGTGGCTCGTACCCTTCAACCAGCCAGCCGGTCTTTCGCTCTATGGTGAACACCATAGGGATCCGGAGAAGTAATTACCCATTATAGCCTGCTCCCGCGCAACAACCGCTGCGCCGTCTTTCAAGCACTCAGGCTCAAGGGAAAATGTGGTTTACCTTTGCTCAGCCATCTCTCGAGCTTTTTCCTTAATCGCCGTACGGGAATTATGCCCATGGGGGCATGCTGCGAACATAAACCTCCTTGAGAATCTATCTGCTTGGATACCCGATTAACCCCAGATACTGGTTGACGCTCTGTGTCGCTAACCCACTTAAATGTCGTACTCCAAATACACATCCATATTGGAACATGAACCGTAATTTTTTAAATTAAATGTCAAATGGCATATCTTATTTACACAACCACATTGGATCATAATCCACAACTTTTTAAGTAAAGTGTTAAATTTTGGCATTTCGGTAACTTGGAATGAATTAAAAGATGATTTGTTCTATGTTTGAAAACAAGGTGTTTGTGCACTGATTTAAGAAGCTAAGGATTTGGAAGCAGTACTCTCACGGGAAGGAGCTAACTAACATAAAGATGTAAAATTTTAAGATATGCTATAACAAAAATAAATTCTTGAAATTCCGAGTTCCACAAATGTATCTCCAAATGTGATTTTCAATTGGTACAAATGCTCAGTCACCACAAATTGATGACAAAAAAAAAAATAAAACACATAACCTGCACTCGGCATATCCCACACACTACAATTTCAATATGAATATCAGAGTTGTAAATGCCAAACTCATTACTATACAATCCGCTCTATAATTATGATTTTATAACAATAACATGTAGCGATTATAATACGATGACTAAACTTTTGAATGGCTGCAAAAATAATGATTTTTCTATAAAAGTTCACGGTAATCCCTTTGAAAAATAGAAAAACATAATTAATGCATTGATTATTTCTTCGAATTATTCCACTATTTCTCCCAATGTTGAAGCGCAAATTAGTATTTCTTTCGGCTGTTAAAATTTTTACATCCTATTTCATAATCACTACATATTCTTTTTATGAAATCATAATTACAAAACAAATTGTACTGTAAACTATATCTCATGAATTAATGAGGACTTACAACTCTGATCAATATGCACATGAAGTGGAGATAGATTTAAATAATACGTTTGAATATTGTCCTGTAAATTCAAACATCAGGAGATAACATATTCCTCACGAAATGTACCAAAATTCGCAATAATAAGAAACCGTAAATGTTACTCAACTTAATAAATATTTCGGTGACGTCAATCGGTGGCTACTTTCTCTCAGAACAGGTGTATCCATGCGCTCGTTGATTCATGAGCAATAATATTCCCAGAGTCTCAGAATTTCGTTGTCGTGCGAATACTCAAGGAAGACCAGACTTGGCGTCGCGACGCTACTTTTGATGAAACGGTGATAAGGATATGGACCTGAAGAAAGAGGTCGTGTGTCATACGTATTTCTCGGTCTTTGCCGGAGTTCGCTGTCACGATTGTTTTCTTTTGGATCACTTTTATTTCTTCTCGAATTATCTCGGTCGAAAATTGTGGCACCTATTTTCAATAATATATATTCCTTACAAAGACATAAATAAAATTGAGAATCCTAAAGTGCTAATTTCAATCTTCAAGATTCGAGTTACCTCCAGATCAAGATGATTAAATTGCAAATGTAGCATTTTACATCAGAGCTGGGCAGTATTTAAAATACATAATGTATTTTAAGTATTTAAAATACATAATGTATTTTAAGTATTTAAAATACATAATGTATTTTAAGTATTTAAAATACATAATGTATTTTAAGTATTTAAAATACATAATGTATTTTAAGTATTTAAAATACTAAAATACTTCTCAGGTATTTGAAGTACTTTATAAAATACAAAATACAAAATAATTTGATACTTTTTGATCTTATATATTCGGAACATTTTTTAAGTATTTACCAAATTCACGTTAAATTTGAAATTTGCAATTGAACATGTACTTTTAACAAGCGAAATGTATTATTCAACGCTTTTAATAATACGTCTCATTCCCTCCCTTCGACAATAAGTCACACCAATTACTAAATTAACGGGGTTGAGTCACCTGAAAAAATTCAACATATTCTTTTTTTTCAGTGAGATTATTAATCTGAGTTCAAACAGTTTTTCACGGTCATAAAATTCATATGCACTACCTCTTTGAATTTTTTCGTAGTGATGTAGGGAATTTAAAAATTCGAACCAGAATTAAAGAATGTTCACTTGTAGCTTTCAGACCAGACAACACAATGTATCGTGACTCTCGACGTCTTAACGATTTGCAAATAAACAATGTTAACTTCCCTCTACTTAATGTAACGTTACTTTCGCTTTCTCATAGTTTTATTTTTGAATTCGCTTCCTCATAAAATCAATTTGGGTGCAGGATAATTTAATTTAGTAATCGGAGTGATTCATGGATGAAAGCTTCTCTTATGAAGATGAAAAAAAAAAACAGTTTGATGTTCTAAAGTCTAAAGTTTATGAACGATGTGATACAAATGTAAGGAAGCTCCGTTGCAATCTTGATTTCCAGAGTTTTCCTTGCTCAAGAACCTTCGTTTCTATCCAATGTTTATTATGTGAAGGTGTTTTAAATGTTCTAAAACATTGAAAAATCACATTTAGAAAAAATGTTTTCATGCACTGAGGTCAATTGCGTAAACCGGAAAATGTCTCGGAAACGATTATTTCCTGAATTTAGTTCAACTAACATTCGAATAAGCATGTATGAAGTATGTTATGCAACATTGAACAATGATTACTACTCTCAATATATTTGTAATGCCTCAGAATTGAAGCTAAGAGGTTTTTTGAAAAGTATTTTGAGGATTATTTTGAGAAGTACTTAAAAATGTATTTTAAGTACAAAAGTATTTTGTATTTTAAAATCCTTAAAGTATTTCGTATCTTGTATTTTGAGTATTTTCATGTATTTTACCCAGCTCTGTTTTACATCTTGATGATGGTTAAGTATCATAAGGATAAAAATCGAAGGAAATGAATATTTAGGAAAAGTTATTTTTAAGAAAAATCCAATCGGCTTAACATCCTTTCCGAAAGATCTCCAGTTTTCATTGAAAAATATGGGCAAATATTGTAAATCGATGAAAATAAATGTTTAGTAAAAAGTTCTTAAAAAGAAGAACCCAATTAGCTTAGCATACTTTTCGAAAGATCTCCTGTTTTCATTTAAAAGTACTGGACATTTTTTATTTAACCTTAGACTTCTATTAAATACGCATTTTTGAAGTGTCTTACAACAGTTTAAGAAATGATTCAGTGTCGTTAACCAATGTATTAATTTATTGTAGAATTGGAGAATTTTTTTAAAAGGAGAAGGGGATTGGCGGTTGAAGGGTTAAGAGCTGCATGGCCACACGGATATCTACACCGGTTACGTATAACTTGCACGTTGTCAGTAATCGTTCGGTACGTTTTAAGCAAGGAACCTCGCCACGGTTGGCTGCGCTGGCACGCGAGTTGCCGCGCACATACGGTTGACAATGAAGTAGGGATAGAAGAAGCGTAAGCGCCCTCCTGTGGGCTTCCTAAACCCAACCACTTAATTTCACCCTACCAAACCACTACCCCATTGCAATTGCTATCAATTGATCTAACATGTATATTAATATATCAAGTAATCAATGAATCTGATATACACATCACATTTATTTATAAAACAATTAATGAAACAATCAGATAAATAACCTGTTAATCCAATTCTCGGAAGTCCAATACAAAAATCTAGTCGGAAAATGATTTAAAAAATAACATTTTGTTTACTCCATTGTAATAATTAGAAATTCTATAGAACGTGTTTTTCTTGCTTTCTCATAACGAAAGCTTCGTTTTCATGAAAAAAAATTGTTCGAGGTTTTTATGTCAGAACACTCAGAATTGTACAAAACATCGAGAAAAGTGGTTTAGAAAAAGTGTCCGTATGTGTGTGTGTGCGTGTGTGCACAGGGCTTCGAAATTTCAATCACCTGTTTCTCAAGAATCCTTCAACCGATTAAGCTAAAATTTTTCACATAAGTGAAGCTGCAGCCGCATGTCTTTGATTATTGGATTTTTCTACAAAATGTATGCCGAAGTTCTTATTTTATGGCTTTTTGAAGTTTTTCTGAAAAATACGTGTCTGCTCTAACTTTTGTTAAATTGATAATATTTCCCTAAATAATTCTTCATTAGTTTACTTTTGATGTTTTTTGGTATTGAAGTTGACCGAAATCGGTGAAGCGCTTCGAATCTTATGGAATTTAAAAATTTTCGAAAAAAAATCACGTTTTCTCCCTGACTTTGGCAAAACATGAAACGGAACCTCAGATTTCATACATGAAACCGGCACTATCTAGCGATGATTAGAAAATATTTTCGTTATAATCTGCTATATGGTTTGAAGTTTGTCAGAATTCTAATTTAAAAAAAATGATGTTATTGCATTAACCTTAACAAAACATAAGCTAGCGAAGTCAAACTTCAGACATGAAATCAGTACTACTTAGCAATAAGAAGTACACAGTTTTTCCATAATTTGTTATGTGGTTTAAATGTTTTAGAAATGTACCTTTCATAAAAAATAAAGCTGCAAAGTTGAACTTTGCAAATTGCTTTCCCATTTTGAAATTGTTTTTAGAAAGCTACCTCTTTGAAGCATATTTTCCGATTGTGGCTTCCGTATAGCGGTAGTTTTGTAAGAAAACCAAAAATAATGAGAAAGCAATTTTCAAGGTTCAACTTTGCAGCTTTTTCTATTGGAGGCAACATTTAAAAAAAAATTATATCAAGGGTGACATAAAAAATTTAATTTTTCAATTTTTTCTGCCATTTTCCAAAGTAAAATGGTGCAACGGATTAATAGAGTTCACGAAAATTGGCGCCGTTGAAAAAACGTATTGTTTTAATACTCTGAATAATTTCAAGTAATTCTCTCGAGAAAAATAAGAGTTACGAAATTTCTTTGTGATCGAAATCGTTCATTCGTCTCGTGGAGTAAAAGTTGAGATTGACGTTATATATCGAGACGATGCACGCTTGAACGGCGATACAAGAACATGTCCCTCGTGGTCATGCGTGCCCTTTTACGTACCTAAATCTGGAGAGTCGAGTCAAGACGCAAGCATTGCTCACGAGCAATGAAAGGAAATAAAAGTTGATGCAAAGTATACGTCGTTCTCGACTGTGCTGTACGCTCGTAGCTGTGCTATATGCTCGCGAATGTATAGCACTTGTATCGCCGGTGCGGTCATGCGGTTCCAAACATAATACACGCTCAAGGCAGTTCCGTTAACTCAACGAGGTTGCGAAGAATGAAGAAAGCTTTGCAGTCACCACCATAAAATCCATCGAAAACTTGAACGTCAATGAGCCACGGGAACAAAATGAGCCATTTCAGGCTATAAAATTTGGGGATGAAAGTTTTTCGAATAATCGCAACTGTTGTCACGCTAATTCTCTTATTTCTCGAAAAACACACTTGGAAAAAAAAAGTTGTTGTTTTTTTCGTGTCTATGTGTTTATTTATCAGACTGGAAAAGATTTTTACTTTTAAAACTTGAAAAAGTCTTAAATTAAAATTTACAAGCAGGTTAATCCTCATTGATTATCTTTTATTTTTCTTTGAGCAGGCGGATATTGTAATTGCTTCGGTGATATTATATTAATAAATCTTAGGCGTTCAAACAAACAAGATTTGCGAAGTGACAAAGTACGAAGGTTTTTGTTTGTCTTTATACTTGACAATTTTATCAAAAATCGGGGAGAAATATTTTCAAAAAATCTTCATTTGTGCGAAACATTGATACTTTCTGTATGCGTTGAGCGACTTGAGATAGAATCATCATTGAGGAAATACCATGAATTTAAATGTAAGTGAATTGTTTTGAGAAATCCCAAATAAATTGTGAGTTGACTTATTTTGCCTCCTCATAGAGGATTTTCATGTCACTACATTTAGATGGTTCGAAACGTCGAGAAAAGTGGTCTAGAAAAAAAATGTCTGCGTGTGTGTGTGTGTGTGCATGGCAGATTTCTTGTAAGCACGATAACTTTACTCATTTTAGATGCATACTTGTGAAATTTCGCATGCAAGTGACTTGCCATATAACAACGTTTGGAATCGATTGACACAAATCGGTCGGAAAATGGAAATTTTACGGCATTTTGAAAATTTTGTGAAAATCGTTTTCCCGCTATAACTTCGGCAAATGAAGAGATACCGAGCTAAAAGTTCGTACGTAAGTGGAATACTATCAAAGTGTACTAAATGTCAGGAGAATCAGTAAAGTCGTTCCAATTTGATTGTAATTGAAACTTTTTTTTCAATGTCTGCAAGTAGTTTAACTCCTGTAAATTCTGAGATATCCGGCTGAAATTTACAATATGACTTTATTTTTTAAGATCATTCATTATCAATTATTAATTTAGCTTAATGAACTGTCGATATGTCGGTAAATTTTGATTTTGGTGGTGGAAAAAGATAGAAATGCCTTCACGAAAAATTGATAATCGCAGATATGAATCTAAATAAAATAACATTACCGATTTATTTAATAAAATAACATGATATTTTAAGTCGTTCAGTTGTCATTGAAAAATATTTATTTTATGGTAATCGATAACATTTGGAATATCCGATTGTAAAAAGACTTAAAAGAGTAATAGACGTTTGTTAAAAATACAAAAGTGACGTTCATCACACTGAATCATAAGATGGATACTAGAACTTATAATACAGCGTGCAGTTAATTTTCTAATCCGAAAATCGCAACCATCATTTCAAATGCAACAACATTACCTGTTTATTTGATAAAACATCATGATATTTTACATCCTTCAGTTATCATTAAAAAATATTTATCTTATGGTAACCGATGACATTTCGAATATCCGACAGTGAAAAGACGTAAAAGAGTAATAGACGTTTGTTAAAAATACAAAAGTGACGTTTAAGAAATTGGAATAAGCTAGCACACCGGACCATAAGATGGGTCGACGCTTGCACATATCGCTGTCGGAGACAGCAGCAGCAGCAGCATTCGAAGGGAGAGTCGATTGCCGTGGCTCTGCTCGAGAAGCAAAACAAGTTTAATTTAGTGTCCGCATTCACGCGGTCGGGGTATAAATATTTTTATTTATCCGGAGACTGTCCGCGAGAATAAGCCGATAATTTACACCCTTAGCCGGTCTGGCGCGCTCCCGGGAACGTATAGAGCAGAGTAGCTCTCTCCGAGCCTCCAGCACACGTCCGGACTGTAGCGAGTGCTCGATAGACCCCGTGTGTTCAGCCTCGGGAATTTTTGGCGATTTATGCGATTTCGGTTAACACGTAGGCTGAGGAATTAAAGGACATTGTTCGGCAAACGTCGAGTGAATCGGGCGCTACCCCGCTTACGAGCGTTCCCTCGATAAAAATTCGGATCTCCCGCTCGGGCGCGTATAGGAATCACTTTTTTCTTTTTTTTTTTTTTTTCATTAACTGGCAATACCGAAGCGAGGATCGCGAATTCTTTGTTTGCTTGATACAGCCTTGTTCAATATCGTTTTGCGACAAGTGTCACAAGGTAGCAAAGTATTTTTAGATTGCTGGATGCATGAGAAAAAATTTTTGCGTTACGTCAGGCACGAATCGGGCTGTATCTGGGTTCTAAGATGGCCCTGGCAGGGCCCTAGCAGCGCCAAATTTCGATTGATGCCGTATAATGCAATCGGGGTTAACTCGAATTTTCAACGTTCTCCGAAAATGAAAAATCAATTCTTAAAACCACCTTTACGATTTCTGGGCCCGATCGGAATCCAGGTTGACAGACAGGGCCGATGTTCCAACCTGGGACCTTATAACGGCACTACATTTGGGTCAATGGCGTATAATACAATCGGGATCAACTTGAATTTTTAACGACCTCCAAAAATGGAAAAACATTGCTTAAAACCACTTTTACGATTTCCAGGCCAGATCATAAGCCAGGTTCCGACATGGGCCTGGAGAGACCTTAGCAGCACCACGTTTGGTTTGACAGCGTGAAGTATCGGGATTAATTCGACTTTTCGACGTTCGCCAAAAATGAAAAATCATTTCTGAAACCATTTTGACGATTTTCGATAGTTCAATCAATTATTTTGGAGCATTAGCATGCCACTTATTTTTCAGTTGAGTGTTTTGCTTCTTATATCAATATATCAATCAGGCTGAGGACCAACAAATAGAAGATGTTTACATAGAAGACTCTCGGATAATTTTACAAGGATCTACAACTTTATAGCGAAGTTATTATATTTCTAAGTGGTACAGACATACAGACAGACGAACAGGAATTTTTCTATTGAAATCTCCGAAACTTCAAACACGTTTTTAAACCACAATTTCACACAGCATTCTCTGTACACTTTTCACTTTTTCCTTTTTAAGTTAAACTGTTTCTGTACCATTGTTAAGAATACTAAAAATTCACAACAACAAAAATCAATGAAAAATAAATGTATGGACGTTTGTGGACCAAAACTTAAATTAAACTTCAATCTCAATTCAGTTACCGCTGTCTATATTAGCCCGTTGTGAATCTTCAATGATGCATGTCGTTGGTCATACATATTAATGTATATATACATAACTATATACATATATAAAATGCATTGACGAGGTAGCACGTGTCAACCGATCTATCTACCTGTACGTCCATAGCCCGTCCGATCGTTGCTGGGATGAGAAAGTAATACCAGCCAATTTTACCCTCAATAAAGCATCGTTTGGTCTTTGGAGTATCGGCGTGTGACGATTTTTGCAGGTAGAACTTTATTCCATAGCGTTCCCCGCTTGCAGCAGACATGGTTGTGCCCTTATACTGGAATAATTTCTTCAAGCAGTTTCTCGATCCCTCGACTCGGTTAATGAACGCAGTAGGGCCAGGCAAAAAGTGAAAAAAAAAAAAATGAACAGGGCGAAAGGGGAGCACACGAATCTCCACGATCGTTTGCCGAAAAGAAAAAGTCCCATTCGCCAATTACAATGAACCACGGCTGGGGATAGCGAGGTTCGCGTGAATAAAATATACTACCTGCTCGTTTTCTTCGACAGAACAAAGATCCTATTGCGATCATTGTATTGTACCCTTCTATCCCGGGTGAAATGCTGGGTTCCATCGATTGATTCTTGTGACATTGTATACCTGAACCGTACTACTGGATGTCCCGGTATTGTCGCGATATTGAATATTGTATCGATGAATGAAAAGGGAGCCACACGATGCGAGGCTTTCGTTCAGCCGGTGCGCGCGAAACCCCAGCATATATATGTATATATATATATATATAGGCGAAACGCAATGATGACCGAACTCGGGGCTCAAATGCGGAGCAACCTCCATCCGATTTTACGGCGTTACAATGAATATTATTACTTGGGCCACCGAGCGGGCTATGTACCATTGTGCCTTTCTCGCTAAGCTGTCAGACATATGTCTGTCAGTGTGAAAGTTTATAATATATTAAACGAGAGTTTTTTTATTGCATCGCTAATTTGTATCAAAGTAATTGCTTGACGTGCACGGACGGAAGAATCTGATAAGTATTACTCAATTTAGCATAGGAATCGAGACTTATTCAGGTTCTGACGTCGATTTATATATTCCTCTATAGATTTTATTTTGGCTGCTGCATGTATAAGAATCGTTACTATGTTTCGGTTTTTTCAACCGTGTTATAAATTGGCCACAATTTGCAAGGATATTTATGGAAAAGTATCTGAAAGACATGAAAGGAGATCCAGTGACCTAAAAAAAGTCATGAGATTTTTTTTTTTTCAGCAACACCTTTCTTTCGAAAAATGTTACCTTTAAATCTCATTGAGTATATAACGAGCATTACAATTGTGCAATTTTGTGAAGATATACAGTGCACAAGAACGGACAGAAGATTCTGATAATCATTACTCAATTTATAATAGTAAACGGAATTTATTCGGCGTTCTTAACGGCGATTTCTATATTTCCCTACAGTTTTTTTGTGTGCTATACGCCGTACGAGAATTGTTATTATGTTTCGAATCTTTAAAATGTATTATAAAGTGACCGAAGTTAGTAATGTAAGGATATTTACGTAAAGTCGTCCGGAAGACATGTTAAGACTTAATAAGTGATATGAGTGAATGATATGAATTTTTGTTCAAGAGAAACCCTTTTTTTGAGAAATTTTACATTTAAACCTCATTGAGAACGTAAACACACGATATAATTCTGCAATTTTATAAAGACGTACAGTGCACAAGACCGGACAGAAGATTCTGGAAATCATTACAAAATTTAGCATAGTAGGCGACATTTATTCATCGTTTTTGACATCGATTTCTATATTTCCCTATAGATTTTTTTTGTCTGTTATACGTATAAGAATCGTTACTATGTTTCGGTTTTTTGAACCGTGTTATAAATTGGCCAAAGTTTGTAAGGATATTTACACAAAAGTGTCTAGAAGCCATATCAAAACTCAAGTACACTCAGTCACCTAAAACAAGAACTAAGAAAAAAAAATACTTTGAACGTTACCCTTCTTTAGAAAAATGCTTCATCAAGTACATATCAAGTATTCTAACTTTGCAATTCATTAAAGTCGAACAGTGCACAAGATTGGTGTGATGCCAAAAGTGAAAATTTTTTACTTTTAGCTCTCAGGCCAAACCGACGAATTAATTTTTGTGGTGGATGTCTTATTTAATCTGTCGAAGAGCGTTCTGTAATATATATATTATATATTACCATATATTAGCACCATATAATATATATGAATATAGCGGATTTGGATAGTAATAAATTTGCAAATTGCTAAGTAATAATTTATTCGAAAATTTAAGATCCGGAAAATTAAGATCATCACATACGCTGTATGTGATGAGGAATAAAAATGGAATCCATTCCATAAAAATTAATATTTCTTGATTCAGACACGATATCCATTGTATGGAAATAAACCCATGAGACGCATTTCCCTGGATTTCCCTGTTCAAAATCCTACATAACCCCTCATGTAAGCCATATCAAGACCTGATGTAATTCTGAAGCAAACGCTAACAAATGTCTGGTGGATTGACTTGGTGAGTACGTTGAGGTACAATAAAGTCGAACTCGTACACGTCTATTACCGCATGAATGTAAAACCCTTACCGCGAACTATGGTTGCGTTGCGTCAAACCGATAAACTGCCGCGCGTGTATATAAACGCAATTGCGTATACATATCCTGTATATGCTGCGTGCTGGAGATTTTTTGTAAAATAAGCCCTTACGGTACATGTAAGTGCAATGTGCGATTGGGTAAAAACATCACCCAACTTGTCGAGCAGTCGTCAACTACATCGTTTTTGTTGTCGTCGATCGTCGAAGAAATTGACTATACGGTAAAAAAGGTAAATATGGCTTAGTGCGTAAACTGCACTATTGATTAGGCCTATTAAACATTTTATTGTCTTACCGATGCTTGGTTATGTTAACTAAAAACTTAGTTCTCACTAATTTCACCTTGGTTATATTTAACCAACTTTGTCGTAGTCCTTTTTTCAGACCAAACAAAAATATGAGAAGAGACAATGTCCAGTTGATGGGGGTCCATTATTCAGGTAGTTATTTTTCGCCATTTTCCCTGTACTAATTTCCCCCATTTTTCCAGATACCAATTTTTTGCCATTTTTAAGATACTAGTTTTCGCATTCTCCAGATACTAATTATTTTCCAATTTTCTGGTACGAATTTTTTGCTCTTTGCCAGATAGTAGTTTTCTTATTCTTCAGATACCAATTTTTCCCCTTTCAAGATACTAGTTTTCCTATTCTCCAGATACTGATTTTTCCCATTGTTCAGGTACCAATTTTCCCCACTTCCCTGCTACTGAGTTTCTCCATTTTTTAGGTACTAATTGGTCCCATTTCTCAGCTACTGAAATTTCGCATTTTTCCCATGTTCCAGATACTAACATTTCGCTTTTTCCAGGTACTAATTTTTTCCCCATTTTCCAAGCACTAATTCTTTCCGTTCTCCCGGTATTAATTTTCATCATCTTTCAGGTACTAACTTTTCCCTCTCTCCAGGTACCAATATTTTCCATTTTCCAGGTACTCATTTTCTTTCATTTTTCGGGCACTAATTCAAACGTTACATCATAAACGTCAATTACCGACGCAGCAATTACATATACGCGGAGAAAACGGTTTTGCTATGCCAGCAAATCGTTTGTTAAAATAGTGACGACATTGCGGTATCTGCTAACCTACCAAACAATTTTGTGGTGCTAGCAAAAAAATTTGTTATTCTAGCAAAAAAATATGTTAATCGAGCAAAAAAAATGGTTAAGCTAGCAGATAACGCGATGTCATCACTATTTTAACAAAAGATTTGCTGGCATAGCAAAAGCGTTTTCTCCGTGTATACTGCATATGGTGAAAAATGCCTGTAAAAGCCCTTACGTAAGGGACATGTAAGTGCAATGTCTGATTGGGTTAAAACATGAGCTATTGGACGTGATCGTCGTTGTATTCGTCGATCGCCAAAGCTAGAGAAAGCGCTCGAGAGAAAAGGAGAAGGAGGATGGCTGGTGCGCGCGCGAAGCTTCAAGGGTGGCGACGCTCGTCGTGTGCATTAATCAGGATAGCGGAGCCCACCCTTCTACTCTCTTTGTCACAACCGCCTGCCTCCGCCCCTTTAGTCCTTTCGTTCTTCGTCGCGCAGAGTCTCTCTACCCTTTCCATCCGGCATCCCGGCGGTACTGCCATAGAGATATCGATTGCTACGGGAGCTTCGAACCTACACAGCTACTTACTTTACCTAGAGTACCGTGAGTACCACGTCTAGCGACGAATTTCCAATAAACGTCATTAACACTCGAGTCGCGCGGTACCTACAAATCTGGACGGGGCTTCCCCGCGCATATTCACACTGGAATGGCTTCGATGGAAGATTCGTAGCTACTGGTACGATATCCCAGCTACCGTGTGAATATCGATCGAGTCGCATCACTCACTCCGCTCCCAATATCATATGCATACGTGTTTTTTTTTATCAACTACACACCGTAGAAAATAGATTTCAACGTTTTGTCATATCAAAATTTAATTTTCCAAAGCAATCGTTCTCGGAAGTGTTTTGTCAATTTTGTTAATTTTTTTTTTTTTACAGTTCATTAAATTATTTTTCCACTCTTCTCGTAAAACGGTATAATATAAAGAAAAAAAAATTTTGTTGTTGATACAAATTTTTTAAATTCGCTTAATTTTTTCACGAGTTTTTAGTTGATGCGGTTGTAACCTATCGCGAGGACGTATATTTATACCAAAAAATATATTTTGCTCACTTATCGTATCAAAAATTATAGAACTTTTATTTCAGTATCTGAAAGAATCAAATTTCATGAACATTTCCTGTATGAATTTTTTTTTTTGAACGGGATCAATTAAATGAGTTCAATTGAAAAATGTTAATAAACTCTTAAAAAAGACATGACACATCAAAAGTCGAAATATCGAAGACTGAAGTCATCTTTCTAGCGTTCTGATTGGTCGTCGATGTCTTTGACATAAAGCCAACTTCAGACCGTTATAGCCAGCCAGTGAATGGACACTGTCCTTAATAGCACGTACATAAAAAACGTCCGTTCACTGGGTCTTTTCGTCTGCTTAACTGTCCATTTACTGGTCGGCTTACCCTACTCACTGCAGGATCACGCGTGGCGCCCTTTTTTAAATGCTGGTTTTACCGCCGTTGTGGGATATAATACACTTTTCCTCCGCAAATAAATACTCTATTCTTTCTTTCACTTTTCTTCGTAAAACAATCGCATATCTCAAGTCAATCATATCGAAACACTGAAACAGAAAAAGAGCATGCAAATATCATGTATGGTCATGAAGAGAGACAAATGAAAGGCAGACTGAGAGCGAAGCGAGCATGTTGTTGCTACATTTGTCTTTACATAGAATGGAACCAAGATATCTACAAACCGGATTTTTTAGCATATTAATAAATGATTTCTTCAGCTCATTATCTTACTGGGCGAAGAAAAATTTATTTCCAATTGAATAACAGCCTTGAAGAAAAGAATCCACCGCAACGACAAAAATATAAATTGACTTTTCAAATGCTGACGACAACTCCTAAGAAATCCACCTCAAAAAACACTATGTGTGCAATTGAATAAAAGAAAATAGTACTTGAGACAAATAAAATGAGCTCAAATCAAACACGATTCAGTTGATCGTGAGAATTCCTAACAGGCCGTAATTAAAAAAAAAAACATTGATTAAATAAACGGTATTTGTTCAACTAAAATCAATTTTATTTCCCTTGAACAAAATATGCTTTTATTTAAATGGAAATTGATTTTTGTTTCAATTAACTTTATCCAAACAAAATTGAGTTGCATTCGGTTGAAACACGTACCGTCTTTTTCAAATAAAGTTTGAACCGATTCCTTTATGTCTATCTATTACAATTAAAAAAAGAAGTGAAGTTCTAAAAATCAGAAACGATTTGTCAAAGACTTGCTTTAAGCTGACAATTTTCGTTTCTATGAGCAATTGTGCGCTGTCAGGTAACAAAGGAAAATCGGCAACATTCGATAATAATGGGATTCTCAATTTAACCGGTGAAAATGGAAGACGTATCTGAAATCGCGGCCTGGATTAACCTGGTCGGCGTTCCTTCCTTTTGTAGCATTATTATGAATAGGGGCTTAAGTTATTATTCGGGCTGAAGGCGCACCGTACAAGCCAATTTGCGCGGGGTGAGTCGCGCGATGTTCGTCCGCAGGCAGGGAAGCGGGCGAGGCGCGGAGGCGGCGGCTCCAACTCCTATGTATTTTCCCTACGCGAGACCAATTAAGACCACAGCATATAATTGCTACGCTCCGTGCGGCGGAGAGCAAGAAACCCGTTTACACCTCAAGTCACATCCCCGTGACCGTTTGCCGCCGATTAGGGCTGTTAATTAATTAGACATTTACGCGAGAATGCCCTCATACCGGATTATACAGTCGTTAAGCTACGCAACAAGTGCATCCTCCGTGTTAACACAAGGGCGTCAATCTTTTTTTCTTAACCTTTATAATCATTGCTGCATTGATCTTAGATATTCAACCATGAATGCTCTTCTCACGTGCCGAGTGTCATGTCTGACGCTAATAAGGGCTTAAACTTTTTACTTTGACATCACATACGGAGAATCTAAAAAGAGAAAGCATTGCAATTCAAAAATACAATTGACTCCTGGACTTTGAAGAAAATACATGTTTCGAGTGTCCCAGATTCCAAAAAAAAAAACAAACTAATTTTTGTCTGTCTGTCTGTCCGTCTGTGCCGTCCGGAACACAATAACTTTTGAAAAAATTTCTGTACCGGGATGAAGTTTAATGTGTGCCTTCTGCATTCAAATCCCAGTTTTTGTATTTCAATCCAATCTAAAATCCCTACCCTTTCTGATATTTAACCTTAAATGTGAAAAAATAATATTTTATGAAATTCCTTGAAAAAATTCTTATTCAGAGCGCAAGGTAAAATTTATGCTCTGGTTTGACATATACACAGAGAATTATCAACAAATGAGCAAACAGATGTGATGAGAAGGCGTTAACGTACTTGCGCATGCCACCTAACGAGTACTTTGAATTTGAAATCGCGATCGTAATGAATTAAAGCAAGCAAAGTAGATTCCAAGTAATAGACGAAACTCCTTAAATTTCTATGCGTACAGTTCGTCAGTATACTCTAGTAAATTCACGATAACAAATTCACGCTAGTAATTTTTCATGAAACAAGTATTTCAAGGTAATTGTTACAATTATTTCAGAATATGAACATTTCTGTATTTCTGTTCCATCACGAATTACGATCCCTAGATTGAAAAGTATGAATTTTAGATGACGGATGAAAAAAAATCGTACTTGTATTTATAAAATTTTACTAAATAAACGTAATGAAAAATAAAGAGTAAGATTCTCTCTTTGGTTTTCAATGGAGTGTATCTCGATTTTTTCGAGATACTTTTTATGTGAAATTTATATTCTTTTTACTTTCTCATCACATACAGAGTATATAAAAGAGAAAGTATTGCAATCCAAAAAAATTCGACTTCAAGAAGATAATGGAAATACATGTTTTGAGTGTCCTAGATGCCAAAAAACACATTAACTCATTTCTGTCTGTCTGTCTGTCCATCCGTCCGTTCGTCCGTCCGTCCGTCCGTCCGTCTGTCTGTCTGTCTGTCTGTCTGTCTGTCTGTCTGTCTGTCTATCTGGCGTCTGTAGGTGCCGTCTGAACTAAACTAAACTAAACTAAATCCTAGTTTTGGTATTGAAACCCAATCCAAAATCTCCACTATTTCTGGTACTTTACCTGAAATGTAAAAAAATAAAAATAAAATATGTTATTCATTTTTGATGCTTTTGATTCAATAAGCAGTAAACAACAAATGATTCAATATAGTGAAGACTTTGTTGTCTTTTTAGTTACTCACATGACATTTCTAAAACTACTAAATATGTCTACTAAAATATCAAAAAGACTGATATGCTATCAATGATCTTGAGTAGTTCAGTGGGAAATACACTATAAATATTCAAATAAAATATTATACATAAAAAAATTCATAAACAGAAAAGATTTAAGGTTAAGTTAACACTCATGATGTTAGACTATAAACACCGATACATCCATAGTTTTTATCACTCGCATAGCATTTCATATGAATTCTAAATCCTGCGGCGGCCTCATATACGTCATAATATGCGAAACCTTTGGTATATGAATAACAAATATAAACCGACTCGTCAAACTATCGCAGTGCTCACAATAACAGCAACAAAAAAAAGAGAGATGTGGTGTGAAGACGCGATCATAACGTGCACGTCCTCGAGAAGGCGGGTCGTAGCTTGAATTTGAATTAAAAAATGCGTTCTTAACAAATTATAGAGTGAGTTGTAGTTTACAATTAAGAAAACAATAAAAATACAAATAAAAAAAAACTGGAAAACAATTAAAATTAAAATAAAAATTAATAAAAGTTAAAAAACATTTTTAAGTAAAAAAACAATCTTTCGTCTCAAATTTATACAATTACAAAAACAAACAAACGAACATTACAAACTAACTTCGCAACCTAATTTCACAAACTATCTTCAGAACACTAACGTGACGCTATAGTAACAATCCTGATAAGAAAGTCACGTGTTGCTCTGTGCCAGTAGCGAATTTATTTTTTACAAGGACTACCCACATGTTGACAAGCAATTAAGATTTTTCAGGATTTTTAACGTGTAAAGTGTATTGAAAGTGTGAAATGCATTGTATGCTTTTATATAACCCTTACGTAAATTCAATTAGATTATTTCCGAGTCACTTTTACGGGAGGTCGTAACAATCGGCAAATATTGGAAGATGCAAGCACGTTTTAAGGTAGTTTTGTTGCTTGGTCTTCATTTCACATAAGTTCGAGATAAACGAGAGAGAATTGCAAACATTTCTGGATGGTATAAAAATCTTTAAAAATGCATGCATATTAAAGTTACTGAAGAGTATCATTTCGCACAATAACAATTCGTAGATATGTTATATTATAAAGAGCTATTTTTGTAATTATGTCGCATTGAAATTATGGAGTTATAGATGATCCTCAGATTAGTTATGTCAGTTCTGTAGTTTACTGCGTTTTTATCTACTTTTATTTTTATAATTTCGTTTAATATTCTCTTATAATATGACGGTTCGATAGTTAATATTTTTATATTGTCAAAGTCAAATAAGTGTTTTGATTGCTTTACGTGTTCTATCAGTCCCATGTCCTATGACTGTAAATTATTTAGACTCTTTTCATGTTCATGTATTCTGGGTTTTTTTAATATCTCTTGGTTTGTCCTACATGTAAGGGATTCTCCGTCAATTCAGCCACTTTTTTGTCAAACCTCTTTGATTAGTCTCATAATAGGACACGTTTTAGTATCACTCGAAAGTACTCTCTCCTAATTTTTGGGTTTTTTTTTCAATGCAATATTACGAAAAAGGGGGTATTTCTTCAAAGTCAATATATCTTGAAAAATTGAAGTCACAAAAAAAAATTGTTCCAACATAAAAGTTGTAGTTTCACGTGAACTTTTTAATGAAATTTTTCAGATAATTTTGCGACCCGATATTATTTTTTCGCTGAAAAATATAAAAATTATTTTTTTAACCAAAAACAGCTAATTTTTTTTTTGCTAAAAAAATTACAGATTCTTCGTGCCCATGTATTGATAACATAAAAAAATGGTTGAAGTGGAACCGATAAACGTTCCGGAATAAAAAAATCATTTATTCAAAGTAAAAAAAATTTTGGCGAGAAAAAAAAAGTTAACATCTTTCATTTGAAATTTGTAGCTTATGCGATGTTAAATAAATAAAACAGTTGGTCTATGATAGACTTCTGAAGAATGTTATCCGGACATCATTTTTTTTACTTAGAACAAATTATTTTTCTAGTCCGAAACTCTGGTCGATCTCACTCTGGCAATTTTCTAATGATATCGATAAACAGGCTCAAAGATTCTGTAATTTTTTTCAGCAAAAAGCCTTTTTTGGTTAAAAGAATAATCTTTACATTTTCAAGCGAAAAAGTAATATTATCTGGTCGCAAAATTATCTGAAAAATTCCATTTAGAAGTTCACATAAAACTACAACTTCTATGTTGAAACAATTTTTTTCTATGACTCAAATTTTTCAAGGTATGACTTCAAGGAAATACTCCATTTTTCGAAATATAAAAGTGGCTGAATTGATGAATCTCTCATATGTGCCTGGGCAACCTTCGCATGGTATCTTATAAGCTACATTTGACTTTGACCATAAGGTTATTTTGTAAAATGAAATATTTTTTATGCTTCCAAAATTAGCACATTTAAACACGATAGAATTGCCGAGAAGCTCTGAAGACCACATGGTTCAATAGAAATTCGTTTCTGCGCTCGCGTTCTCACCAAGTCTTCCGAATTGCTTTTTGGAAAGGCAATTTTAGTAGATTACATGCAAGACTGTGGCACCGCTGGCGGCAAAAGGCATTATTCGAAGCATTATACCAGCGGCCGAAATGGAGCTCCGTCTATTCGGTAGCTCTGGCTTTCATTACACAAAGATAAAGCAGAGGTTGTAGTGAAAAAAAGATTCTTCAGTAGTACGATGCCGACAGCGGCATCGGGAGAAGTAGCGGCGGCGATGGCCACCTGGGAACTCGCCGATCGAACATGGAACAATCGTATCGCACAGTCACGATTGGCTTTCGGAAACTCCTTCATCGTTATATTACCTATTGTTGCGTGCGGCAATCTATCGACCAGCATCGCGGCTCAAGTATAGTTGTGAATTAAATTTTCAACGGCAGCGGAATTCTCAAAAACTTCTGAGCCACCATTTTGTATAGATGATACTGACCCTTAATTCTAACCGTTGATACGCGAGACAAATTCTTTCATAGCTCTTAATAACCAAAGGAAAAGTATTTGTGATCATCAAGAAAATTATGACTTGTGCTTGTGAAATATTTCTTTTATTTCTGAAGGAACGTATAAATTGTGGAGTAACGTTAGTTAGTCACTGCAGATGTGATTTTATATTTGTCACTTTTTTTTCGGCAAATTGTTTTACTTGTTTGGTGGAAAGGATAGCAGAAAAACAAAAACCTTTGGTTTAGTCTAAAGAATACATTTTTTTAGATAATATCATCAGGTAAACAAGTGAGATTTATCATTCAATGAATATCAGAAATTAGGAGTTGACTTCCACGGCTTAACAATAGTGGTAAAAAAGTAATTTCGCGTCTTGTATAGACACAATTTTGTTAAATGATATGCGAGACGAATTTTTTCGTAGCTATTATTAACAAAAAAGAAAGTTCTTGATCAGCAAGAAAAACTATGACTTTTGATTATGAAATATTTTTTATTTCATTTCTGAAAGAACTTATAAATTGGAATATGATCTGTGGTAAGTGATACTTTTGGAGTAACGTTAGTTAGTCACTGAAGAGGTAATCTGACTTTTTCTAATGTATTTATTTTTCGCGTCTTTCATCGATAACACTAACTCTCAGTTCCATCCGTTGACACGAGACAAATTATTTCGTACCTCTTATTAACAAAGAGAAAAAAAAACATTTGTGATCATCGAACAAAATTACGACATGCGATTATGAAATATTTTTTATTTAATTTCTGAAGGAACGTATAAATTGTGTATATGCACTAAGAGACAAATCTGATAGTTTAAAAATTAATATAGTTGGATTGACCATAATCTAACTATAAACTATAATTCCCAGGAGGAACGTCTATATTTTATGGTTATAGCCAATATAAGAAAATAGTTGGATTAACCACTAATATAATTCCCAGGAGGAACGTCTATACTTTATGGTTATAGCAAATATAATTATAGTAGCAATCATTAACATGACAATAGTTTCAAATATGCCGTTTTCTTGCGTATACGATTTCCACGTTTGTTTCCAATAACCTTGCAAGTATCGTGTATTGAACCATATTATCATCGCTTCAACCATAAAACATTGCAAGCCTTACTATATTTGTTTCACCATGTGAAATCGTTAAATAAATGATATGCTTTTCTTTCAGTGTGACCTGTGGCAAGTGATACTTTTAGATTAACGTTACTTACTCACTGAAGATATAATTTTATTTTTCTAACGTATTTATTTTCCGAAAAATGTTTGTACTTGTTTGGGAATAATAGCAGAAAAACAAGAATCTTCGTTTCAGTGAAAAAATGTATGATTCCAAACTTGGTGCGGCAAGTTGAAAATTTTACTTTTCACCTCACATCATTTGGATGCATTCTATGTCGTTACAAAATTGTAGAATTATTATTATACTTAATTGAATTATTACTTAATTATGTACTTAATATTAGATCTATATATATAGGCTGTGACCGAGTATTTACCATAGGTGTCATTGTATGCGACGATTAATTTCATTAATCGTCGCATACAATAACACTTAATATTAGATTATTATGCTTAATATGTACTTAATGAGGTTAAAATGTAAATTTTTTTAAACGGTACCACCTACAGATTTGTCTTCTTATGACCGTTGTTACGTGACTCTGCTCCCTTGACAAATAGTCATGCAAATAAAATGATTTTAAGTTATTGAAGTTGATTATTTCAACTGAAATAAAGAAGAAAATTGAGTGCAGGAAAAAAAGTATTGTCAATGCGAAGGAAGTATTACGCGAGCTCGTCGTCGATATTCCAAGTGTTTCTGCCCGAGGCTCAATCGAAGAATAGTGCAGCAATGAATAGCCCTAAGCGGGTCGTAGGTGAGCCTCGAGAGTGTTCCTGCAGAAGTGCACCCAACCAATTACCCCCACCCCTAAACTCTCGTTGCGAGAGGAGCTACCAACAGCCCGAACAATAACCTTTCTTCGAGATTACTCTGAGAGATGAGAAGTCGATCTGTTCCTGAATCAATATAGTACCGAGCGCGCATTCGCATTGTACTAGCACCTATTCTATACCCAACGGATTGGACAATGGTTGGACGTCACCAATCTGGACTCTCACAATCGCACATATCTCAACACGATCCTTATAACTGACTCGTTGACTTTCGACCCCGCTTGATTCTCTCCTCAGTTAGTTCCAATTGTCTAACATTTCCTTTATTTATCCTTGTTCACAGATTCTCCAACGTTCCCAAGCACAAAAACGTCAGACATACTCGTGGGTCAACATCATAATGGGAAACATAAAGCAGTTCAATTAAGGGAAGAATAATTAAGCAATCCCAAATTAACAACGTAATGGAGCGTAAAAGTTATCTTTTCAGCTCGTCTGTTTTATCGGATTCGTTGGTAATTAATTTTGTTCGATTCTCCTTGTGACTGTCATTGCAGTAGATGAGTAATTGAAGGGACCAGATCAAAAGAGTCATAAGGAATTTTTTTTTATATGATATCTTTTTTTTATGTTGCACTTATACCTCATGAAGTAAATAATGAACATTATAATTCTGCAATTTTGTAAAGACGTACAGTGCACAAGAAAGGTGTGAGATAAAGAGTAGAAATCTTCACTTGTAGCTTTCAGACCAAACCGGTAAACCAATTTTAGTGTTCGATGCCTTGTTTTATCTGTTTAGAAGTGTTTTCGGGATTGATTATAGTGATTCCGGATGCAGTGATTAATTTAGATTTACTGTAACCAATTGTTTAGTGATTTTCAAACAGAGAAGAATTTTTTTATACATTCGAAATCATAGCTTTGTCACTACGCCTTGAAGTACAATTGTTTATATTCACTGATTTGTCCACCGGTTTGATCTAAAAGTTACGGGAACTGAAAATTTTCACTTTTCACCTCACACTATTCTGATACACTCTTCACAAAATTACGAAATTACGATGCTCATTATGTATTTAATGAGGTTTTAATTTATGATTTTTTACAAAAGTGTATGATTTTTTTTTCTTCTGACACTTTTCGGTGACTGGATCCCCTTGAGGGAGTTTGTCGCTTGGTGTTCATTTCGTATAAGTCCGAGGAAATTCATTTTGATGAAAGGTGTAAAGATAAAATTTGCATAATGATGCTACCAAGATACTATTAAAAAATGAACAATGATAAAAAAATTTAACAAATTCCCCGGAAACCCAACTTATCTTATTTATATAAATGTTTTGCGCATTTTTCTGAATACGTAAGAATCTTTTTAGATTTCCCAATTTGCTTTGGAATTTTTATTATTTAGAATAAATATGTGGCAAAACAAAACTCAAAGCAAATTAAAAAATCTAAAAAAATTCATAAGTTTTCAGAAAAATAAACGACTCAATTTCGTAATAAAATAAAAATTAGTTTGCCAGGAAATGTATCAATTCATCAATTATTTTATTATTATTGAAGTTTAATATGCATGAATTAAGAAAAAAAAAATTTTAATCGAGAAGTGTTTGCAACTTTCTCTCATTTCTCTCGAATTTATGCGAACGAACACCACGCGACAGAACCTTAAGGGGACCCAGTCACCTGAAAAAAGTTATAAGAGAAAAAATTCTCCCCTTGAGACACTACGTTAAAAAAATCTTCAATTAGAACCTTATTAAATACATAGTAGCATTATAATTTTGCAATTTCGTAAAGAATGCATCAGGTAGTGTGAGGTAAAAAATTAAATTTTCACTTGTCCTAAGTTGCACCTTAAGAAGGAAAAACATTGAAATGAATATTATCCAATAATGTTATTTATACTAGAAGAAAAAAACGGTTCTAAAGACAGTTTCGCTGATATGATCGGTGAGCTTGCAAGACTATAGTGAGATTAGTAGATATAGAAAGTAGGGATGGAGATGGAGAATGTCCAGAAGGACCGTCCGTTCGAGTTGTCGACGGGTAAACAATCTTGAGCTCCAAATGACCCTCAATCGGAATTGACTTCACTGCTAAAGAAAACAACCACTTGAGTCGAGTATGTCTGACGTGGTGATGCTTCTATCGCGCTAAGGGATTGGCCCACCTTCGCAGTGTGATCAGAATTGGGTCTGTCAATATACCTTCAACATATATATGTAAGTGTGAATCAGCTTTAACTGTCTAATCTTACATCCCATGTAGAATTCACTCTGGGCGTCCCTGATCAAGACTCGATCTGAATTGGGATTGGCTCGAATTTCCCTAAATAGGTTATCCATCTTGAAATCCGAATAGATCCCGGGTGGAAGAAATAATTCCAACTAGTTCCATCTCTAAACTTTGACGGGAATCCAGCTAGATCCTGTCCAGAATTCCCAATTTACGACTGGGATACAATCAGTCATCTGATGGAATTCCAATTGGAGATCTTAATCGAAATTTAGTCTCTGCGCGTTACCGTGTCTGGAATCCAATCGGATGATTGAAATTCGAACGTAAGATGGGAGCAGCAGGCTAAAATTAGCTGCATCCCGGTCAAAATTTCAGCATGCGTTGATTGTGTTGAATTAACTATATATTGAAAACGAAATGATGTACTTATGTATCGATGATTACTCAGTAGCGAACCTGAAATATTCAATGACGGGGCAAGATAACGGGCAAACATTGAGCTAAAAATAATGAAATGCATCAAGTGTTTGCAGAAAATCCCTGATCTGTTATTGTACGCGGCAATCGACAATGAACGGGGGAAGAACGATTAGGAAAGTTGCAAGGGTTTTCAAAGAACCGAATCCAATTTGAGATCACGATCGGAATCCTGTTTTTACGCGTCACTTTCCATGTCTGAAATCGAATCGGAAAATTTCCGCATAGGTTTGCTGTTGTATTCAATGTCTATTAACTATACATTGAAAACAAAACGAATGTACTTATGTAGCGATGAGTACATAGTAGAGAACCTGAAATATCAAATGACAAGGCGAGATAACGGACAAACATTGAGCTGGAATAACGAAATGCATCAAGTGCTTGCAGAAGATCTCTGATCTATCATTGTACGCAGCAATCGACGATGAACGGGGCATCGAACAATTAGGACAGTTGCAAGGATTTCCAAAGATTCGAATCCCTATTTGAGATCTCGATCGGAATCCAGTTTCTACACGTTACATTCCATGTGTGAAATCGAATCGGAGAATTTCCGCATAGGTTGGCTGTTGTATTCAATGTGTATTACCTATGCATTGAAAACAAAACGATGTACTTATGTAGCGATGAGTACATAGTAGCGAACCTGAAATATCAAATGACAAGGCAAGATAAGGGACAAACATTGAGCTGGAATAATGAAATGCATCAAGTGCTTGCAGAAGATCTCTGATCTGTCATTGTACGCAGCAATCGACGATGAACGGGGCATCGAACAACTAGGAAAGTTGCAAGGATTTCCACTCGGTCATCTAGGGCCGCGTCCGGGACGGCGTCGTTTGTCATCCGCCTTGCTCTTAAGACCCTCCGTATTTTGAATACAAAAAAAGCCCCGGGCATTGTCGCGCTTGACAAAAGCTATACAAGAGAGGACGTGTGAATCAGCAGCAATGGACATAATGCAAAAGCCCGGGCGAGGGCGCGGAGACGACAGTGAGGGTGGCTGCCACTGCGCCGGGCTGCTCTGACACAACCGCGCCGCCGCACCCCGTACCAGCCACGTTACCATCGCTCGACGACCACACCACTGCTATCGAGTAATCGGCAACGTTAATCTTCCACCCTTGGCAAACAAACTCGATTGCTATTTTTAAATCGCTCGACTTTTGTCATTATAACTTTTAATTCATCTTAAGGGGGTCGAGGCACCTAAAAAAAATCATAAAAAAGAAATTCTGTAGATGTCCTTTCTTTTGATTAATCTTGAATTCAAATGTCATTAAGTATAGACCAAGGATTATTATTCTGGAATTTTGTGAAAACAGTGCATCCAAATGGTGTGCACTGAGAAAAAAAATTGTTAGAACCAACAAAACGTGCGCTTGCGGGCGGCGAAATAAATATTTGTTTGATCGAAAGAAATATTCAATTGATCGAAGCGGCTGGTGATACTATTAATACATGTTTCGATCGACATTGACAAATATTTTGTTCAATCGACAAAATATACTTTTCGCTGCCGGCAAACGCACGTTTTGTTGATTTTAACGATTTTTTTCTCAGTGTGGGGTTAAGAGTATCTTCTAGGATGAGAGTTTGGATTTCAATTACACGCCTTTGTGACGACGCTATGATTTTCAATGTGTAAAAAAATCTTTCTTTGTGATTCGCCAGTCGACGTATTCAAAATATGACCCACTTTGCGCTAAACTAGCACAGAACGCAACTCGCAGATACAAATACACAGCACACACGACATACAAACTGCTGGAAGAAATGGCAAACGCAGTAAACATTTGAATCTCAACATATTCTAAAGAACAGTCTTCCTTCCAATTGTGATATAATCGGTATATCAAAATAAGCAAATCTAAGGGCTTAAGGGGGGGGGGGGGGGGGGGGGCAGAAAGAGTAAGCTATTAGAAATAATCGTATAAAAAATCTGAAAAATTTTAGTTAGATGCCTTTTTTACTCTTCACAACATATTTTATACCGTAAAAATGACCTCGATTTTTTAGCACAATTTACCTGTACTTCACGAAAAAAAATTGTGGTGCTTGATAAAAATGATCAAAGTATCGCCCTCGATTTAAAAAAATGTACCTCCTCCTACACTTTCAACATTCTGACCTGGCAATTTTTTTTTCGTGCTTTGCATAATATTCTCAACAATCAAGCGTGGCAGATTTCTTATATAATTCTTTTTTATTCTTCTAAAAAATCGACAATGCCGAAAAATCGAGGTCATTTTTACGATATAAAATATTTTATATAGAGTGATAGAAGGCATCAAGATGCATTTTTTCAGATATTTACAATTATTTCCAATGGCAAAATCTTGCCCCTAAATCCCCTCCTCCCCCTCCCCCTTAAGGACTACGGTCGAGAGCCCATAGGCAGTAAGCGTTCATTGTTGTTATTCTATAATAATTGTATATAGTAGTATAATTGAATGAATGCTTATAAACATATAAATACTGTCAATAAATACTTCTACTACTACTCTTTCTTTATTAAAAAATCACAAAGAAATGGTTATAGTAAATACAATTTGCTACACTCATACTAGAAAATGCACTTGTCAACTTTTTTCCCTTTCACTTCTCTATTTGGATATCGCTTATTTTGTTTATTGAAAGACACCGTATGAATGCATGATAGTCGAAAGTACTTAAAAATTACTGTCATCCCAAAATCATGATGAAGGAATGAGATTTATTGATGTCTTTTTAAGTGATTTGAAGAGATTTATTGATGTCTATTTAAGGCAAATGAGTTATGATTCTATGATTAAGAATTCTTCCGATAACTATTGATCGCCGGTATCCGAATTCAATTGAAGTTAGTGAAAATTGGAAGATACGATAGCACCATGCGAAGCTGTAACTATACGCAATCCTCTAGCCTCTTCTCCGGTAACTGTCGCATGGTAACTGCAGAATCCCATTCAATTACCTCTAGTAAGCACCGTTCGTACGCTGCCCGTTTTTGCATTTAATCGTTCTAAAAGGGGACTCATTTCTTTAATTTAAATCCTCACGGTGAGAGGAAAACGAGATTAAACTCTGCATGAGGCTGTTAGCCTTTAAGGACAGTTAAGAGACATTCGTAAGTGATTTATTCCTAGACAAGTTTCAGGACCGTCGTACTCAAAAGGGGAAAACATCGATCGTTGTGTCGTACGTGACCGTGCACAGGAAAGGATTATCCTCGGAAACTACAATACTTATCCTAGTACAAAGAAGAATAGAATCTGAAAGAAGAAAATCTTTTTTTTCTTCGTCTTTTGGACCTAGTTGTTTGGAAGTTCTTTTTTTTCTTCTAAAAAGCAAGCACATAATATAATTCTTATTAGACTCATATGAGAATGATGAAATCTTGGAGTTCCTGACGCGAATAAACCGTTACATGAAGCTTTTTTTAATGGAGCTCGATCAAAATTAGTGATTTTCACCAAAGGATTATGGAATTATATAACAAAAATTAGAGCCGTTGATTCCTCAAAAAGAGAATTTCTTGCTGGGTGGAAAAAACATGTCGCTACTCACGATCACCTAAAATGCAAAAATTACAAAATTCATCTGCAAAATTTTAACAGAGATGAAAATTAGTGAACTTTCATTTTGGATAAGAATTATTAGTTTTTATCATTGTTAAAAACATGTTTTTGAAAGAATATTTCTTTTGATTTTAATTAAAGAATTTTGAATAAAATTTGGCCGTTCGCCGTCGAGCGGAAGATTTTGCATCAGTGTTGCATATAATGCTACTAGATGGCGCATGAACGGAGCATTTCTCGCAAGCCTTAGCGTATAGACTGCTAAGTTGTCCTGAGTTCGACACGCACAAGGGTGTCCCAAAAATTTTCCACACTGATAAATTTACTATAAAAACTTCACACCAGTAACAAATGTGATGAAAAAATCGAATGCCGCATTCAAGACTATAGCAACTTTATGTAGTTATGAAATAAAAGTATTTAGTCACATGCATTCTATAATAGGATCATTTCAAATTTATTCGCCATTCTACTTGGCTTTATCGATTGGTTGACACAGTGATTTTTTAAAAATTGAACCAAATGTGCGGTTAAGTCAACCTTGTTATCTTCTCAACTCTGACAGTGCATACGATTAAATCGAAAAAACAAATTTTTGAATCAATTCGGTTGTAGGTTATATCAAACCTATTGGTTTGAAAAAGCCAATAGGTTTGATGTACGTCGATAGTCATAACTATATATTGTACATTCAAACATACCAGTTTTATTGAAATAACGTCGGTACAGTTGATCCAAATATACGTCGTTTGATTCAAACAAATTTTATTTGACCGCAGCAGCGAGGTTAATGTTACTAAACTTTTTATTCGGTGAAGGGTTCCTTGGTAAGGTAAGAAGGCGGTTAATATTTTTCGGATATGGACTATTGCTACATAGTGGAGTCAGAGGTCTGTTCCGAAGAGGATGCATATTAAGGGAGAGTGAAAATTCTGCGAAGAGCTTTTTGGCACAACAGGTCAAATCTTGCGACCTCTCGATAAAAGGCAGAGGGGCCGCAAGGGACACACTGAAGTGGAGGTCGTCGGCATTGTAGGAAGCGCGGGCGGCGATATATGGGGAACGCGGCGCGGCGGGGAGGCGAAGAGGTGAAGAGCGACGACGCACAGGCTACCCTCGCTCGAGGAATGCAGCTGCACAATGCAGCAGGTCCTCTCTACCAACATCGACCGGCATATTAATATGACGTACGTGAAAGTGGCTCTGGATAGGTAGTGAGAGCTTCGAACAGACAATCGTCGAACAATCGTCTTTTCTCAAATTCATATGCCCAACTTGAAACAGCACAGCATACGTGTGCCATCAATTTCATTATAATAAATTACATCAATGCTTAACAATCATACATTTTTATAATTTAGTTCAAGGATTTTAGTGGTAGCGTTATTTTTTTTGTTAATTTAAATTATTAATTTTTTTTTACTTGGCGTCGCCTCGCTACCGCAACTCTTGATCTATGAGTGCACTTAAAAAAAGTTAGCCAAGAAATGGAAGTAAAAAAATTTGTTTTTTTTTTAAAGAAAAAATAGGGTTATTGCCCAATTTAACTGATTGGTTTTGTGAATTTTTAAAATGCGTGGTCGATAAAGAATATTGTGTTGAATTTAAAGTGAATTATGGTGCATGTTTGTGGACAATAGATTTTTGTTTAAAGTACAAAAATATTTATTTATCTTTGCTAGGTAGAATGTCAGTGATAAAGGGATTACGTGATGAAAAATTTCGATAATTTTTTTTCCTATTTTTACGAGTTAATTATGTTTAATTTGTTTTAAAAAAAATGAACAACTTGAGTGTAGAGTACAATTCCAGCGATAACATTCGATTATTGTATTGGATTAGCAAACGATGATGAGAATACAATGTGATAGGTAATTTAAACTAAATAATATACAGCTATTGAAACAAATAAAAAACAGATTAAGAGTTGATGAATAAGATATTGCCAACGTTATATGTAAAAGTGTAAGCGATTGATCCATCAGTACCGAGGAATTAATTATTGATCATGTAATAGACTTTTAAAGCTTGTTATTTAAGCTTAAAAATTTTTACCCAGTTTGTTAACGTTTTTTAAAAAATATTCTACTAAAATATCAAAGTTTAGAAATTAAATAACGAAAAATATTCCTTTGATATTGAATATTCGACAAACACTACGTCTTTTCATAACTTCCATAAACCAACATATGACGTACAGGTGCCAGAAAAAAGTCTAGAAGAAATTGATTGACCTATTAGTACCGAGCAATTAACAATAAACTACATAATAAATTGCCAGAGCTTCTACGTTAAGCTAGAAAATTATCACCGAGTCTGTTAACATTTTTTCACTAATCTACTAAAACATCATTATTCTTTTCGTAACTTTAATGAACTTATAATATCATGTACAGGTGCGAGAAAAAAATTAGACGAAATTGATTGACCCATTAGTATCTAGCAATTAGCAATTTATTACATAACAAATTTCTAGAGCTTGCTCGTTAAGCTAGAAAATTATTACCGAGCTTGTTAACATTTGTGTTTAATTATCTACCAAAATATCACAATTCAGGAATCAAACGATGAAAACATTCCTTAAATATTGAATATTCGAAAAAAGCCCCGTTTTTTTGTAATTTTAATATTCAAAAATATCACGTACAGGTGTCGGAAAAAAAGGCTGGAAGGAATGGCAACAAAATTTGTTCCAGAATGGAGATATACGAAACTATCAGTAGACCGCAAGACGACGTGAGCAACGCGTTGAGCAGGGCCTCCTCATATGAGGGACGAGGATCTATTCGTACAGCAGGAGGTCCCGACCAGGTGTACGAATGGGTGTGAATAGGAGTCGCAGCTAATTTACATACCGAAACTGCCACGGGCTTCGTCCAATCCAGCATTCTTGGTATAACGTAGTGGACGACCATGCGTATTATCCTTAGACTAGACGCTTAACTCCTTCTGCTGTCGCTAAAGATATTCCGAAGAATCTTTAAACTCGTTGAGTGTTCTTCCAGCAGTGCGCTGTTGGTATGGATAAAGTCTTTTGTGTACACCGACTCGATATTGGATATACAAACATCAACTTCACGATAGAGTCGTTATCTCTTTAAAAGTTTCATTTAGTTGCATCATTTCGATACAAGAAATCTATACTCAGCTTTTCAAGCGGTCATTATGTGTACAACGTTTTGATAAATGAATACACTGGATTTTTTATTCAGCGACAAGCAACAATACTGATTGTAAAATATTAAATGATGGCTCGTTTAATGAGAAGTTTTTTATTTATTTACTACAATCTTTTGTCGACCAACGGACAGCGACAACAAGTGCTAATCCATCTGGTCTTGACACGCGGAAGTAATTATAGCCAATTATTTACAATTGTCAGCGATAATTCAGTCGTTTGAATTATTATGTTGGTTATAGTGAACAAAATATTTTTTCTGGAAGGGGAAATTCGATGAGGTTTCTTCGATTAATTGACGTGCTCTTTTGATGGATCGTCACAGTGAAAAGACTTTCTCGGTGAGTTGAGGAAGAGCGAAAATTAAAGTGTGGAAGGATTTTTTTTTGTGAAGAGGTTTTTCGATGATTTGAAAAATATAACAGTTGGACGTAGAGTGAATTTTCTGGTAATTCAAGAAATGAGTAAAACGTAAGAGTGAGAAACTTCAAAATCCAAGCCGAAGTATTTTTTGTTAATTCAATAAAATATCATACATTCGAAAGAAATGACTTTTATATTTACAGATCTCAATGAAAAGTAAAAGGTAGATGGTTTTATATAATGGTTTAAGAAAAGTTGATTATTAATTATATACGAATAATCAACTTTTAATTTAATTAATTGTATACGATTATTCGTATATAATTAATAATCAACTTTTAATTTGATTAATTGTATACGATTATTCGTATGCAATTAATAATCGACTTTTCTTAAACCATGATATGAAACCATCTACCTTTACTTTTCATTAAGATCTGTGAATATAAAAGTCATTTCTGTCGAATGTATATTTTATTGAATTGACAAACAATACTTCGGGTTGGATTTTCAAATTTCTCACTCTTACGTTTTACTCATTTCTTGAATTACCAGAAAATTCTCTCTACGTCCAACTGTAATATTTTTCAAATCATCGAAAAACCTTTCACACTTTAATTTTCGCTCTTCCTCAAATCACCGAGAAAGTCTTTTCACTGTGATAATCCATCAAAAAAGCACCAATATATGAAACCTGATTATTCAGGTTTCATATATTCGTGATTCAGGTTTATTGAATAAATCGTTAATATCGTTCCTAAATGTCGATTTTTATCACAAGTCTGAATTAATTGTTTTAACTTTGGTTTTATTCGAATTCCAATTATCGAATATTCAATATAGATTTCCAATATTTGAATATGCAGCATATTCGATTTAAGTACGAGTATTCAAATTTACTGAATATTCAATATGGAGTTTGAATACCGAAATTGACCGAATATTCAACATTAAGTAGGAATAATCGAATTTACCGAATATTCAACATGAAGTTCGAATATTCGAATTCACCGAATATTCGATACGAAGTCCGAATATTTAAATTTACATAATATTCAATACGAAGTCCGAATATTTACATTTACAGAATATTCAATATGAAGTTCGAATATTTGAATTTACATAATATTCAATATGAAGTTCAAATATTTGAATTTACATAATATCCAATATGAAGTTCGAATATTCGAATTCACAGAATATTCAATATGAAGTTCGAATATCCGAATTTAACGAATATTCAATATGAAGTTCGAATATTCGAATTTACCGAATATTCAATATGAAATATTCGATATGTTCAAACATTCGCGCACCCTTAACATATATATATGGTTTGTTCGATTTAAAAATTAATGCTCAGACTTATTACATATTCGTAGGTAGTATAATGTACGTGTTAAAAAAAATATATAAAAAATAAATAAAGGGTACTTTGTGCAGCGTACACGCTATTGTTCTCTACCTACGTTACGCGATAATCCGTCGAATTGCTGAGCTAAGGTAGAAACGCTCGAGCCTCCCCCACGTTTGCGAAACCATAGTAGTGCGTTCTTCTGTGTTGAAACGAAACGGCGTCAAAGGGTGATCGTTGAGCGCCGCCAAAAGAAAGGAAACCCAGCGTGTTATTAGGTGGCGCATTGCTCAAAACTATGGAGCAGTGCAGAAAGAGGCTGTACGCAGTGCACACATACACTATGGATTTCTCCGGATTCAAAGAGGGCAAATCATTCACCGCACGTGTTTGAATCACGTGGAACACGTCAATGTTTAATTTTTTGTGACAATGTATGCCTCACATATGAAAAGGAGAAGACGTAACACAGGAAACTCGAGGTGCCAAGGACGAATAGTTGAAAGGAGCAAAGCAAGTGGCCCCGCAATTACGTGTTTGTAATAATTCCATCATCAATTTTCACTCGTTAATATATTACATTTTTAAACAGTCTGAAAACATTCATATAATATTTGTAGAGCTACATTAAATTTATCATAAATTTGTCGCTTAGGAACTATATCTCCACTTGAGACTAATTATTCTCTTTTTTTTTAAGTGGACCCTAAGCCTGTCAAGAAAAGGCAAACATTTTTGTACTTTGAACAAAACCGTTTTTCTCCACAAACGTCGGCGGATCAAATTCGTTCATTTAAAACATTTTTTTCAAAGGTTTATCTAAATAATTTTGTACGTTATTATGAAAATATTAATTCAGAACATGAAAATCGTAAATTTTCACCCATTAATATGAAAAACTTTTTGACGTGCTGAAAACATTCATGTCATATTTTGAAGCCATATCAAATTTATTATAACGTTATCGGTTAAAAATTATGACTATACTTAACGATTATTATTTTTTTAATCATACCTTACGTCTATGACGGAAAAACACAACTAAAATTTTTTTACGCTTACGGTTTAGTGCACAAACGTCAACAGATAAGAGTTGTTCATTTTTTCAAATGTTTTTTTTTTACGTTTATAAAGATATTTTTAAACTCCATTATAAAACTATGAATGCACAACATAAATTCTGTAGCGACTTGTGAATAATTTTGTGGTTGTTAAGGATTAAAATTTTCAAATTAGCTTTCAGCGTGTATTTTGTTTTATTTTTTATGCCAAACGTTTTGTGTTCAAAGGAATTTGTTGATTCTGAATACGCGATTTTAACATTCAATAAAACTTGGTAACATTTTTTTTCAACTTGAGTTTATTACTGACTATCTAGTTTAATTTTATTTTTTCAAAGATTAAATAATCAAATATAGTATTACTGAACAAATATCACGTGTGCAAAACATAAACATGTGACAGCTGCACTAAATATAACAGTACTGTCTCAACAAGTGTTGAATAACACAAGTGAAGCACTAATTTCAATAGACAAACCGCAGAAGCGGGTTCCACACGATAATATTATATCGGGAGGGATGTATTCGGTTAGAGAACAATCGAGCTCGTAGCAAGTCTATTTGTTTGCATATTCACGTCGGGCGGTCTACGCTCCGAAAGGATTGACTTATGTAAATATCAAAGGACCGACAGTTAAGCCCAACGTCGCGTTGTAATTATTACTCAGTGCGTACGCTGCTTGTGTAACCAAGATTATCCGATAACTGCTGTGAACGCGGCGTAGACAGTTCGTATCACAGTAAAAGGAGTTGCCATGTGAGAAATAGATTTTGTGTCATTAATGCGTTACCATTTATTTTTCTAGTTGCTTTGCATAAATCCAATAGTAAAAACTGTATCCGGAAATTAAGTATGAATATGTACTTGGGAAATATATTCTCAAGACAAGCATGTTACTTCTGTTTCAAGAATACAAATATTGGACATTATTGTTCGCCATTATTTTTAACGTCTTATTATGCGTAAGTGTGTTCATCGCTTTTGGCTACCTCATAGAGAAGCTTTGTAAAAGTTGAAAGCAATTTTCGAGCTTCTACTTTACATCCTTGTCTTAAATAAATTTGGAAAATAAAAGTTCAGCACAATTTCAGTCGCCGAGTAGTTTTACTTAAAAGTATCATTTTAGCAAATAAAAATTTCAGTTTTAATGTTAATTAAAAATCTAAATAGATTGGATATTATGTTTAGCTAAATTTTTATTCCATTCAACAAAATAAGGAATTATACATTTGAATGGTACTTAAATAAGTCTCGCAGTCGAATATATTCAAATAAATGGTTCATTTGAAAATTGAGTGTGCCTAACTACATTTTTTTTCTTAGTGAGATAAAAGAATATGGAAAAATGGCAGTCTATGATACGGATGAGGTGAGCTAATAATGAAATAGCACCTGACATTGATATTATATTGAGAAAGACGTCAAGTTAGATGAGCACGATGGAAATTATGCTCATAGCGCAAAAGAGAAGCATATTACATTTGCTTGAAAAATCAAAATGTGGGACGTTTAGATAATTTCAAAGTAGAACCCAGCATATTGCTTTCTTATTATTTTGAACTTTGTGCTATGACCACCCGTGTTCCTCATAGAAGAAGCTTCATAAAAAATTGAAAGTAATGAGAAGGCGTTTCAAACTTCTACTTTGCATCCTTGTTTTTAAATAAACCTGAATTTCTTAAATATTATTGCTTTAACATGGTATTCAATCTTTTCAGATTGAATTTCACGTCAAGCTTAGCGAAACTTTCATTTCACTCCACAAAACGAGGAGTAATATATGTAGTTTAATATTATAATATTCAAATTAACCTTACGTTCGAATATATTCAAATAAATGGTTCATTTGAAAATTGAGTGTGACCAAGTATATTTTTTTTCTTAGTGAGATAAAAGAATATGGAAAAAAGGCAGTCTATGATACAGATGAGGGTGAGCTAATGATGAAATAGCACCTGATATTGATATTATACTGAGAAAGACGTAAAGTCACATGAGGACGGTGGAAGTAGCGCTCCCAGCGCAGGCATCCAACAACGAGAACCGGCCGTCGCCCCTTGATTTCCGTCGTGTTCTCCAATGAGGCTCCCCTATCCCCTGGTATAAACTCTTTCAGTCGAGATCGCCGAGTCGAGTGGCACCTCGAGAGCAGCTCCGTGAACGGCCTGCCACGACCAAAACAATGACTGACGATTAATTATTATACCGATCGTAAGAGATTGACTGCGCGGCAAAGTGCACACTCCAACTCTCATAGTCCCATACCGCTGAATGCTAACCCGTACCTCAATACTGCACCAACTATACGTATATATATATATAGATATATGTATATATATGTACTATATTCGTCGTACGAGGGAACACATAACTTTGAGAAATATATTCTTTCCGACGATCGATCTAACTGATTCTCTATTCGCTGGGACCTTGTCTTCATTATGCCCTTTACTCGTGCGGAACGCATATATACGTTTCTAAAAGAATAATATCCTTGGTATGAATTATGGGAAACTGGTGCACCCACGGAATTCAATAGAAACTTCTGGCAAGTACATGCGCAGATGTTATTTCCATACTAGGGGAAGAAGTAGGTAGACCATATAAATAGCTATTCACGTCATGCTTTCAATTTTGCACAATCAAGATCACGTGCTTTTAACTCCTTGTTCAACCGCTTTAAGTTGTCTGTTATTCTAATTTAAAAAAAATGTTTTTCTTCTTTTCTTTTTCTAATTGTATTACAAGACGCGAGAGAGGATCCGATTAAATTATATGCGGTCATTAAAAACGCAATGTCAATGTTGAAGGTATTTGTTCCGTCGTACACGAAACGAGTAACATTTAGCATAAAACAACATAGCTATAAAACACCTGCGCACGATCGTGAGCAATCTCCAGAAATTATAGATAATTTAAAATTGCTATGGAAAGTCAGAAGGTAGTAAAAACAACAAGCTGTAATTTAAGACATTTGTCATTGTTAAAACGAGCATTCGAGTTAATCTTTTAATGACTAGGGTTGAGCCCGTGGGACCCTGAATAGAGATAGCGCAGCGTGTCGCTTCGAGCGGTCATTTTTATGGTTTTATTGCTTCATGTTGCTAACAGTGCAAATCCCTTCCTGATTTTTTCAACCAATCAATTGTAGCAAATTCTCTAGCCATGAATTTTCATACACCACGCCCTTGTCGAGCAGTGTTTACTCTAAGAAAATCAGTAATCGGAAAACCTCCGAAGTGTGCACAACACCAACTCGCGCGGAAACAGTGCTACCTCGTGTGTAGTGTGTCTTCGTGAGAGCGAAGTGTGTGAGAAGCAGCGAGAAGGACACTTCTCGCACAGTGTTACATAAAAGATTTTTCCATATACGTGACACGGAAAGTTTGCGGCAGCCATTGAAGCGAAGGCAAGCCATTAATAGCGCCCGAGCTACTATCGGTTACCGTGATGTGGTGGGGAGCGGGGGGCGCAGCCCCCCCTCCCAGTTTGAATTATAAATACTGATTTTTAAATTTTCAATATGTGAACCGTTATTTATTGACATTTATTTTTGTCTTCATTTCTAGTATATTTATTGAAGTTTATTTTGCAAAACGCTGACGACGCCGTTTCACGCTCAAGTCTCGAGTAATTCAGCGGCATAGAAAAAAATGTGGTGCTGGTAGCAACGCGCGAGAAAGCAAATTTTTTTATTTTTTCAAAGTAAATGTGATAAATAGAACGAATAATTTGAGAGAGAAAGTTTTGAAATATTCCCTCTCCAGGGAGCAAGATAAGTCCCCAGAAACAAAGAAAGTCCCTAAAAAGAAAGTAAGACCCGAAAATAAGAAAGAGGAAAATACATTGTAAGGTAAAAGTATAGTAGCGTTATAATTGTTGCTTCAGCCACGTATTTTTCTCTCAGTGTGATTGGTCAGTTTTGAAGTCAGTGTCCTAACATCAAAATCTTAACAAACAAAAAATAAAAAATTTCCGCGAAACAAAGCTTTCTCAATGAGGAAGCAAAACATAAACAAGAACAATAAATTATAAAGACTCATGTATATAAACAGCCAAGATCTTATCTAAATTAGCCAAAGTGTTGGGTGAATAATATTTACGAAATTCCTAACACGCGTGACCAGATGAATCGCTGAATGGGTCAAAGGGACGAAATGGGGAAAGGTCGAATACGTCGTAGTTCCGATGGAATTTCCTTGCCAGAGCGTCTAAACACGACAGCAAGTTGGGGGTGACATTCCCGAGATGGCAGAGCAGCGGCGTCCGAGGCACTAATGAAGTAGTAGTCGTATGGACATTAGCACCCGTCGGCGGTCCTCGCTTATGGCCTTTTCGAAATGATTTAGATTCCGGCTAAACGATCACTGTCCGCATACTGACGAGAGGAGCTGAGAGAAACACTGGTGTCACGGTGCTTGTACGGTGAGTTTATCGCTGTTATTCGGTTCGTATATAATGAATTAAATGAGAAGGTAGCCATGGCGCCTGAGCCATGCTTACTCCAATGGAACGGTTGTTTCGAACCCGACACAAGGGCTCGCGGCAGTCTCGAGCTACTGTAAAGTTCCGGCAACTCGGTATACGCACCGCCACCGTCTATAATGACTCCCCGGAGATCAGAAACAAAGCCGCGGCGTGTAGCCCATGCTTTATCCTCTTCATGGTGTGGCTTTTGGCGCAATCTCAAGAGGATAATGGCCAAGCAGCTTGTCAGTTATAGTCGTGTTTGGAGGCGTGTATAAGCCCCACTAACTACCGGTAGACTCTCGGACATTCCGGAAGGTATCAACGACTCGAATTTTATCCAACATTTTTGTTTACCTTTTTTTAAACTTACCGTTACGAATTCGATTCATTTTTATAATTAATTCTATTTATTATCAATTTAAGGTGGCTCGTTTTTTTTTTCAATAACTAAAGAAATAAATATTCGAGATTATTAACATGATAGGAATTCATTTGGCAATTAGCAAAAATCAGAATCAAGAACAAATATAAATTGGAGGCACCAATAAAACTACTTACATTAAACATGATGATTATCGCAAGACTTAATAATACTCGCATCGCTACGAGGTTAATGCTACGATATTTAGAATTTAGAATGATTAATCAGAGAGAAGTTGAATGTTTGAATGATTATTTAAGATCGAATTAGACGAACGGTGAAGGCGTGAATTGGGAATTCTACGTTTCGGCTTGATCAGGGCCTTTTCGGAATTTTTCGTTATACCGGTGTTTAGTTTGTGACCTTTTTTTGAAATTTAGCTATGAATTTATGTTGCTTATGGCTGCTGGTTGGCCAAATAATGTGTTGCCTTCTGTTGTTACTGTGATCGAAAAATTTTCTAAGATGAAATGGATGAAAAGACGGATGAATCTAGTTAAAATTTCATCAGAAAAACTAAAAAAACATGCAACACAAGACCGGAGAGCCCGGTCACTGTTTTTAACAAGTCATCCTAGAAAAATTGACTCCTCACAGTAACAACAGAAGAAAACACATTATTCCGCCAACCAACAGACATAAACAACATACATTCATAGATACATTTTTAAGAAAGTTCTCAAGCTTAACACCAATTTAAACAAACGCAATACATTTCGGAAGAGGCCGTGATCAGGGCGAAACGTAGAATCCAATCCCCTACCCAGAAACCGTAATTTTCGCCGAAGCACACCCCAACCAATTTTTAATGTATGGGTAAAGCAACAGAAACCGAAGATCGGTTAGTCATTTAGTAATAATTACCAAATGTTTATTGGCAATATTTATTAATAGCCTTGTCAAATGATATTGGAATATAGAAATGAGTGTCTATCCAGCGATGGTGCCCATTAGTAATCGGTTATTTTCTGCCGCTACTGGGCCAGCAGTATCCATATAACTGGCCAGCGTTGGTCGCCAGCATTGGACCAACTCATGGCATTCAGCACTGGGCCAAGGTTATCATCCTGCTGCGCCATTCCAGTCATTCCAGTGCTGCGCCAGTGCTGGTTGCCATTGGTGTGACGTTACTGGGAGACTAGTCGTCAGCACTCGCCCAGTGCCGGGCCGATTGTAATTCCCTATACGGCAAGACATCAATTGATTTTCCAACGGAATAAAAAAGGCAACTAGAACGATTCTATAGAATGACTTCTAACAATAGCAGTCATGCCAATGCTGCGCCGGTGACGGTTGCCATTACCGTGCCGTTACTGGCAGAATAGCCGTGAAGCACCTGCCAAGTACCGGGCCGATTGTAATTCCCTATACGGCAAGACATCAATTGATTTTGCAACGGGATAAAAAAAGCACCGAGAACCATACAATAGAATGACATTCAGCAGTCATTTCTGTGCTGCGCCAGTGGTGGTTGTCATAACCGTGCCGTTACTGGGAGACTGGCCGTCAGCACGCGCCCAGTACCGGACCGATTGTAGTTCCCTATACGGCAAGACATCAATTGATTTTCCAACGGGATAAAAAAAGCAACTAGAACCATTCAATAGAATGATATCGAACAATAGCAGTCATGTCAATGCTGCGCCAGTGTTGGTCGCCATTACCGTGCCGGGACCGGCAGACTGGCCGTCAAGCACCTGCCAAGTACCGGGCCGATTGTAGTTCCCTATACGGCAAGACATCAATTGATTTTGCAACGGGATAAAAAAGCAACTAGAACCATACAATGACATCCAGCAGTCATGCTAGTGCTGCGTCAGTGGTAGTTGCCATTACCATGCCGTTAGTGGAAAACTGGCGGTTAGCACCCGCCCAGTACCGGGCCGATTGTAATCCCCTATATGGCAAGACATCAATTGATTTTGCACGAGATATGAGGAGCAACTAATACCATATAATAGAATAAGCTGCTACTGCTAATTGATAAATTCTCAAACCAGAAATTGAAAGATCGATATAAGCCTTGTTTTTCAAATAACCATCAAAAGATTTAAATCGGTTGTGTGCTTATGGTATATCATACGAGATAAAAACGACAGTCAAAGCCGAGAGGCAATTGATACTCGATTATCGTTCTGCTGATTTACTACCAATCGTACGTAATATTGCAACGTCCATTGACAAACAGTGACACTTTATACATTGTCCGATTCGCTTAGTTTTCCTAAATCTTTGGGCATGTGCTATTTTAGGGCAAACGTATATTTTTATTAAATGCTCTTTCAAAGAATAATAGAAAGGCCAATCTGTTTTTGAGCTCTGTGCGTGTCACATTGAAAGGACATAGCAATCGCAATTTGTCCCTTGATTATATGTTGAAGAAGGACCAAACCTTCTCTCAAGATTACATACATCGGTGTAAACGTGTGTAGGTCGTGTCACCCCTCCATAAGCGTGAAAGTGGCCAATTTAAAAGGGATTATTTTCCCCACCGTTAGGATTACCATGTTAGGTTACCATCCAACTGGAACGATCTCATATTAGCTCTATCAAAAAGCACTTGGTGATCGTTAGCAAAATTTTGTTAAGCGTATCCACTAGCACTGTGGAAATAAAGACTCACTACTCAATTTATCGATTCGGATCGACAGTCATAATAATTGCAACACATGTGACAAAATGTAACTCGTGGACAAAAGGACGTGGATAAAAAATTTGCTTATAGAGTGATGATTCCCAAAAGCATTGCATTTACATAAAACTTGAACTTTCGTTCATTATTAAAAATTACTATTGAATTCAGTGGAAGATTATTCGGATTAGAGAATCTAAAAAAATCTTGAATAATTCCAAACTTCTTGAAAATGCACAAAAAATATTATCCACTTTCGAAAATTTGAAATGTCTTGGTATTTGACACTCGAATTTCGCTTTCTGATAGAAAAAGCTTTTTTCTCATGAAGAAAAAAAAAATCATTCGGGATTTTCGTGTAAGAACCTTTAAAATGGTCTGAATCGTTGAGAAAAGTGGCTCCAAAGAATTTTCCGGATGTATGAAAACTCAAATAACTGTAATTTGTAAACTCTTTGATCGAATGAGCTCAAATTTAAACAACATGTACAGTACCGGCTTATCTTTAATCGGTATAGACTTCATAAAAATCGCTTAGCGCACTCAAGTTTTATAAGAATTATTTAAAACATTAAAAAATAAACGGGCCGGTTCAAAAGAATTTTCAACTGTCGATCTGAAAGTTCGTATTAGAATTAAATAACGTGATGCAACCTTTTGTATTAAATGTGAACCGAATCGGTGAAGCGGTTACGTTTTTATAAGATTGCGAAATTTGTGAAAATTTTTTGTTTTACTCTAATTCAGGTAAAATTTCAACGCATTGACTGAAAATTTTTACACCAGAAACATAACAATTAGTCCTGCTATGTACGAAATTTGGCGATTATTCGGATTTTACGTGATTTCGAATTTTTCGAAAAAAAAAAATTTTCGACAATGTGTCAATAAGATCTCAATGAATCATCGAGAACTAAAATACGAAATTATTTTTCTCGATGGTTTAAATTTCGATAAATTCGAGACTTCCAAATGTCATTAAAATAAGGATTCAAATTAGGATTTTGCACATTAGTGCTTCAATTATTTTCATTTTTGCAAAGCTTCTATCCTAGCCAAAAATAAAACAAATAAAGATAGAAATGAATGAAGAAGCAATGTGTAAAATCCTGCTTTGCATCATATTTTTTCATTCCGAACCTTGAAAACCCAGACAAGAATTGAAGTTGACAGAAAAGGAATCTTTCATTTCATTCGAATTTACATCGCTACGTTAATTCAAAAAATTCAGGGGCTCTAATAATTTTAAAAAAAGTTAACTAATGAACGCTCACTATTTAAGCAAACGAAAGAAAAAAGGGTTGTAGTAAAATTCTGCAAAAAACAGGATATAAAAGGAGGAAAATTCGAAACACCTACTACACTGCTCTGTTATGGTACGGACATCCCACAGATTTGAAAAACGCTTTGCCGTTCCCGCAGGAAACACCATCACCAGGTGCAAGGTGCAACAGTTTTCAAAGCTCACAAAGACTTTAGGTGTGAACAGGGAATATCTCAAATTCCAAATGGTTCGTGATCGTGCAGCTGCTTCCGTCCACAAAGCCCGCTCACACAGGAGTTCCTAGGAATGCTTTGTCCATCGGTGCGACAAGCGGCAATACTAACGCCTCAACGGCGGTGTGACCGTCAATATACCATTGTTGCAAATAAATGCTTTTATTCCAACTCTGTTGGCTTGAAAAAAAAAAAGAAAATCAAGCCCATGCCTCGATGCACAGTCGCTTGGAATGTAGAAAAAGAATCAATGTTGTGATTCAGAACAACATATAAATAAATAATTATGATTATATTTAGAAAGAAAAACAGAAAGAAAAAAAAATCTGTGCATAGTTTTTTCGTATTTCTTTCGTGACTAACCTTCACAAAAATGATATATCCTCACCAGAGGACTAAAATAGTTTCGATGAATAAAAAAAAATACTACCTGCTGTTTTCCCCTTTATGAATGAATTCCTGTGGGTTTTGAGGTGTAAAACGAAATAAATCAAAATAAAGTTATGGAATATCTTATTTAGCTGGTTCAGCTTCACAAAAAAGACTCGATTTTTCATCTGACACGCGGGCTACTATTATAAATGCCTTTTACAGCAATCTCCTGCATATTGAATCTTTTTCTTGAGCATCAAGCTGTTATTATCCAAAGTTGCTCGTTATAATTATAATTGTACCGTTGTATTATAATTGTATATTACACAAGTTATCTATGTCAAAATTTTCTCTTTAACTATGATGAAATATATTGGGTTACATTTATCACTTGCCCAGTAATGAAAAAAGGGCTTTGCCCGTACTGATGAATAAATAAATGAATGAATAATAAACAAATAAATTCTTCTCTTCTGTAAATACTCACTAAACTAGACGACGGTTCAATTAGTTTACATGCGAGACTCATCAACAAAATTTGTCATATTTTTGCGATATTTGTAGAATCCTAAAAATGCAAAATGTTGAATTGAACTTGAACCGATTGGTGATTTTCGTCAATGGAATTTCTATCGCGAAAATAATTTTATTAAGGGATTTTTTTCGGGTTTTCAAACGTTCACATACTGAACAAGTAACGTCATGAAATTCTTGCTGGAATTTTAAAGCGATTCTGAAAAAATCGGTTAATCGGTTCATTGTAAGCGAGGAAATATGGCAAAGGAAAAAGGTCAATTCGTAAGGTTCGAATTATAAATAAACACGTTGGTGCTAATTCGAAGGATAATACTTATCGTTTATTCTTATTCTCACTTACGGTACAATATTTATAGATTATTTTTTTGCTTGTATAATATAACACTCGAATATTCGGTAGAGTGTCTATGTAATATGTGTGAATGTGTGAGACGTTGTGTGATCCATGTGTATTGATAAGTTTTGTTGTTGATTTTTTTTTACCATAACAATACGTAATACAAAGGTTACAAGTCGTACAGTGGTTGCGGACGACCACGAGCGTTTTAGAGCGTCCCAAAAGTCATGCGCATCGACCTATCGTCCTCATCGACTATAGCCTTCTAGCGTAATAACGACAAATCAATCACAAAAAACAAGACAATAAAATTCGGAAATAACAAACACGAGAGATCGTGATTTTCTCGCGAAATAACGTCTATTGTAGAAATAAGCGCAAATAAGGTCCGCTCATCGCTTTTAATAGCCGCGAATCGCTGCTTCGGGCGATCTATCCAACAAAACAAATAAATACTTGAAACGTCGAACCCGTTAAATGGTCAATCACGGAATTTTGTGGCCCTAAGTAAAAGGTACAGTTTTAAACGCATTTTTTCGCTGTGTTACCTATAAACTTCCAACAAACTACCGTTCTATATTTTCTCTGTGACGTGTTTCAAATCGAGATGCGAAATACTTTCAAAATTGAAAGAAAAATTAGGAAACATTGCAACTCTCGTGTTAATTATTTTTTTTCATTATTTTTTTGCTAACTTGTTAACGAAACTTACATTCTGGTCAGATTTAATCAAAAAATTAAATCTGACAAAAAAATTAAAAAATCCTAATCTTGAATTACTACATTTCGTCAAACTCATCTTGTTAAATACAAATTCGCATGTGTATAACAAAAAGTCCGGAACAAATTTATTGTTAAGCTAGGAAAATGACACACGTTTTTGTCAGATTATAATCAACGATTGTTTTAAAAACTTTAATCAATATGATTGCAAAACGAAGGAAAATAAATATTTATTAAAAAGTAATTTTTGTAATATCTAGAATTTGTTTCTACTGTGTTTAATTTCACTCGCACTTTGTCTCATTGGTAAGTGTCGAATATTTCGGATAAAATAATGTAGTTATCGTTATGTCGTTAGGAAATTGGAGTACTATACAAAAACTGTACCTTCTACCCGCGGTTTGCAAAAATCTTAGCCACAACTTGACGATGACGTCATACAACCACGATTGTTACGTTTTTTTACTTAACGTTATTTACGTAAATTCTTTAAAAATTTCATATTATCAACAGATGCCGAATTTTCGACATCTACTTGGACATAACTTGAGAGACTGTTGCGAGCGGATTTTTCTTTTTTTTTTACGGAACGCTGTAGCGATTCTACACGGAGTGAATACAACAAGTCGTGCGCGGAACGTTTACAGCGTCGATCAAAAAGCGTCGACATACAAGGGTTGAAAAACTAAGGGAATAAATTCTATTTACAATAAGTTTGCTATTTGAAGATCACCATCGTGAGTACGGACGCAATAAAAAAATGTATTGACCATTGCTAATTGGTGGAGGCGTTTAAGACAGTTAAACACTAATTAACGTAAGCATAAATGGCACTTTTCAAATGCGATAACGAAGTGAGTTTTCCGAATCATTGAATCTTAAAAAATGTAGAAAATTTTCGGTCTTAATACTCCGAGAGCTTAAAATTTATCAAATATTTTCCGATTGTTTTATCGCAACAATTAAGATAAGTTTTGTTTCAAAAAACTCCGAGCGCATAGCGCAAAGGATTTTTGAGATAAATATACCCGATTAATTTTCAGTTTGAAGAGTATTTGACTGATATTTTTTTTCAACCTCAATTTCACCCAATAATCGCTTTCTTCGATTACTAATATCGATGGTCGTGAACAGCTTCTGACGTTTGAAAAATTTGCATGGTTTACAAGTGACATAATTTTTTGTTTATCGCTTAACGCAGCCGGAAAATTGTCGAAAATTTTTCGATATAATTTTGAGCTAGTTGTACCACGTGATGTTTAATACCGCGCTCTTAGAGGTAGAAATTGGGGTTTAAACAAATATAATATTTGTTATTTTATTGAAGGTACAAGAATTTCACTTTTTTTTACCGTGGATGACATAAAAATTGCTTCTCTCAATGGAATCGTCGAAATAAAAATTTATAATTTCACCAACGAGTAAAAATAAAAGTCTTTGTTTGGGTAAAATAGACTAACTAAGTAATATCACGAAAGCCGTTCAACGATTTTAAACAAATCCACCAAATTCGCGAAATACAAATCGGAGAAAATTGCTGCCCGCAACGTTCACGACATGCGACCTGGAAACTACGCTATGTACAAGTTCACGTTATTTACATTTATATAAACCGTTCGGATGGCTTAAAAGCGCGCCATAAACATAATACCGCGACTCGATATATATATAAATCTTAAGGTGTGTCTAAAAAAAAATTTTCTTTATTTCTTTTACTTGCCACATCAAAAAACTACAGTCTGGATTCTAATATTGGTCCTCGTTAAAGAAAATCTTTGTACGATTTTTTTTCGAGGTCGCCCAATGATCTTTTGTACTTCCCACATGATTAACATGTGAAAAATCGAACCGTTTGTCTGAACGGATATCATTATTTTTGTACACGTACATACGGTACAATTTGTAGCTTGAACAATTGCCTTTCATTTTGTGTATTGTACTACATTTTTTGCCTACATGATGTTCGATATCATTATTCGACAATAAAATACTTATGAAAACGTATAACAATTTTTTTTAACTGTACACAGCCAAAAATTCTGGTTTAAACCATTACATTGAATCTCGTAACAAGAAAACACCATGCAGATTTTTGTAAAAGGTGACATGAAGATTTTTCATTTTTTTTATCGTTTGCAAAATTTTTTTATGAATATCAGGTGAGAGTGTAAATTCATTACACCACCTTTTGAAAAAATTAAATGTTATCAAATAATAATAAATAAAAAATAATCGCAGATGACGCTAAATTGAATGAAGGATATTTATTATATGTCAAATGACATAAAATGAGATTTTGTACATATTTCCACATTATTCCTACTAAGAAAAATTGCAACTTGTCTTTTATAATCGTTTTTTGAGAAGGTAAAAAGCATCTGTTTACGCCAAATTGAATATTTCAGACACTATGCGGCCAATAATTTAGAAAGATACACAGAATTAAAGGTAATCATTCGAGCTATCAGGAGTTATCACATATATCATCGGCCATTGTGTACAAAAATAATTATATCCGTTGAAACGAAGGAATTCGATTTTCTACGTGTTAATCAAGCAGCAAATTCATTGAGCCGACTCTAAAAAAATTCGTGCAAACCCTTTTCTTTCACCGAGGGCCAATATTAGAATCCAGACTATAGTTTTTTGATGTCGCAAGTAAAGAATATTTAAAAAAAATGTATTTAGACACACCCTAACAAATGTATGATCGACACGACAAGGCTGCGATAGACTTGCGCAGCGAACGACCAATAGCCTAGAATTATATGTACAAATTCCAAACGACTGATAGTTGATGTTTTAAATCTTTATTTTTGTCATATACGTTGAATCGTCGTTTCTACCTTACAGATACCGGAGAAAAATCTCTTGGATCCCGGAATGTATCGGAATAACACGAAGAGAGACATGGTGAAGGGGAAAGATAACGAGTAACCGAATAAAAATACGGAGAATCGTTTTCATACCGTTTTTTAGGTATCCTCAAAAGCCATTTGAATACTTGTACGGTTAGTGGCCTTTCCGAAGGTATCAGCTTCGTGAATCCACCGCCGTTGCGACTTGGCGCTGCTTATGATCGATATATCGCCGGTCGATACTCGGCAAGTATCGATTGAAGCTACGCTCTGTCGGGTCAGAAGATTACGGTGAGAGGTCGACGGAACTCATTAGCTGATGTTGGGGCAGGTTGGTAGCTTCCGTATTGGCTCATTTGCGGCGCGAGAAGTCCACCGGCTTGCACGCCACCTGGATAATACGTCTGTAAACTCGCAGCTCCTGGACTTGCCGCTGAAGATGTTGATGTCGAACTCGCGCTCGAGGATCCGTGTTGATCCGTTCGTTCCGAGTGTTGCTGCTTCATAACATCCGGGGAATCCGCTGCGGGAGATCTCGCTGGTCCTCCAGGACTCGACTCTTCATACAATTTGTTCGGCTCGTAACTCGTTCGGTTGTAATCTGATATACTTTGCTTTTGGTCCATGTACAGTTGCTTCGACTGTTCGAAATAAGCCTTTGCCGAATCGAGATAACTCCGGTCCAGATAAGGCTTCGGACTCGTGTCTAGATACTTTGGATCAGAGTACATACTCATCGCTAGAGTACTTGGTGGCATATATGCTGCTCGGTACTTTTCCGCCTCCATTGAATATTTCATTGCGTCCATTGTGCCCACGACCTGCAGCAAAAATTAACAGGGATTTCTTATTTATTTTTCGTTCATTATGCTTGTTTAAAAACGCTTTAATAACAAAGTCTATTCTTGTGACCATATACAGAATTTTTGTTTTTTATTATGTTTATTATAAGTTGCTTCTATAACGAAAGCTATTTTAGCGTCCATATACGAAATTAATAAGAGTAAAAAAGAGATATACTTTTATAGTACATAAATGTAGACATTTTATTAATCTTATTACTCATTAGATTTTTTTAAGGTAGTCCATAGCCTTTCCGCAATTCCTCGAATTTTTTGTGCACGCGTCATCCGGTTATTTTTTTACTCGCCTTCTCCAGACAATAATTCCGATTGAATCGGAATGAAATTCTGTTCGGTGTTTCATTTCTCATATGGTATTTAAAGAAATGAATCCATTTAATATCATAATCAATTAGCCCACCTGATGAGATTTATGTGATTAAAATCAAAACTATTAAACCGAACAAAACCATTGGAACGATTGTTGGGTTTATTGACCGTAACGGAATTCCAGATGGATATCACAATGTAAATAGTAGAAAGTCTTTAAGCAATTCAATAGCTGAAATGGAGCACACTATGAAATAGTTTTTTGTTCTTGTGTTGTTTAACTCTTCTTTGGGGTTCTCTAAAAATAACTAACCCGTTCAAAACGCTTTGTTACATGAAAGCCGAAATAGTGAGCCAAAAAGGACGAATGAAATTCAGTAAATGCTCGTCCTCGCGACGAGATATCGTAAGAAAAATGCTTCTAAAGCATTCGGAGCTGATCTGACTTCTGACAGACGGCCTATAGGTATGTAGTTGCAGAACGAGCGAATATCCGAGCGTCTATAGGACGAACGTTGTTTCGCTCACAGTGGGTCAGCGTTGGACACTAAAGAATTCTTTTATCGCGCGGACAAAGACACCAATAGCCATAAATTCGGTCCCGAAGTTCGGCGCGCGTGAAAACAACAAAACGACGCGAACCATATTCCTAATTCTATAATTCGTAGAGAGACCGCAGTTCTTTGTCGGATCGTTAAGCTGCTTTGTCCAAGTTTGTGATTTACGCCAGTCTTACAGCTCTTTCATTCGCTTTGCTTTTTCTATAACTGTCCAATTGATTATTCTCGAGACCTTGCTGATCGAGCCAACTCGTGACAAGACAATGACTTTACCCCGAATATCTTTGCCAATTTAAGTATTCTTTACTTAGGCTCTGCCTGGAACCATATTTTTTTCACAATAAAATTCTACTAATCCCCAACCATATTTCAAAAAATATACAACACACTTTTTTCTCTACATCAGGATGCAGATCTCCATAATTTTATATGCACGCAATGGATTATTGATTCGATACTTATTATTTTGCGACAATTATTTGAGGCTTCTGTGAAAAAAAATTACGATATTACAATATTTTCTATAATTACTGAGAAAATCAATCTCCATGAAATCTCAATCTCCATGAAATCTCAATCTCCATGAAATCTCAATCTCCATGAAATCTCGATGTTTTCTCGCTGTCTTAGAAAAATTTCATCGAGAAATTGATCTTCATCGCAATTAACAAAAAATTTGACATTTTTTATGATATGTTTTTATGAACCAACAATTATTGAAGTAATTTTGGTGATGATCGGTAAAGCGATTCGGTATTTCCGTGATTTTTAATTTTTCGAAAAATACAATTCCACGTGAAATATAGAATATAATAGATTATTGATGACTCAAATTTCTATGAATTCGAAACTCTCAAATGTATCCAAAATAAAGATGCAAAGCAGAACTTTGAACATTACCTCGTGAATAATTTCCATTTTTCGCAAAACTTCCTCCACGAGGAAGCCAAAAATAAAATTAATAAACGACCTCATAAGCTTTGCGATAGTTGAAAATTAACGAAGAAGCAATGTGCATTTTTTTTTCAAATATGTGAGTATCAAAATTCACTATCAACAATAATAACACAAGTGACAACAAATAGAATGTTATGTCAATCAGTCTCTGTTATATAAACACGGACACGAACGTCAGTCATTTATTCTTAACCATTTTTCTGACTGTTTCAAAGAATAAAAATTATCCTGAAACGTCGATGTTTTTTTCCACAATAGCAAAAGACTCTCTAAGAGGAAGCAAAATGAATGATGGTTTGGAAATAATTTTTTTTTTTTTTTTCGAAAGTCTCGAATACGTGCTGGAGATAAAGCTAGTCTGTTGATATGCAAAGTAGACCGATTGACTTGATGTTAACACGGTTGACTTTGCGAGCGCTCGATATTCCTGCATTTTGCAGGTATAATAGAGGCGCGGACAACGGTTTTGTTGTATAGAACAGCCATTTAGGAAATAACAAGCACGAAGCAAAATGAATTCTCTACGGTCGACGACACATGGGCCGAAAGGTACGTGCTTAGTGAATGAAAACACACAACGAGACCCCGCTACAAACCCATTGTTGTCTTGACAGCAACACCGTGCGGCCCGTTAATTAAGTTTTGTTTCGGAAACCAATGATGCCATATGTATGGATTTTTTTTTCTCTCTCTCCTTCTCTCTCTTTCTTTCTCCGTTGCTAATAGGTCGGATTGTATCTGCGACATGGCGAGCCTCGACTGTATATTACAATCAAATATTTGCATTCTAGTTTCTTCTTTGTTTAACACGAGGAAACAAAATTCGTGGTCGTGTATGCGAAACATGGACGGGCAACGAAATGCGACAGCAACTGGCACGTACAATTTTCATTGAATTCACGATAATTCGAATAATTCAAATAGAATAGATAGTTATGAGAAGAAAAATTTAATTAAGCAATAACAACGAGAGTTTAAAATCAGTCTCAAATTTAAAGTACGACATTACTTTGCAACCGAATTGCAAAATAAAATAACAAAAGCAAAATGTAATTTTCATCAAGATCGTGAACATTCGTGTTTCAGGTTTAGAAAAATAAAATTTACGATAAAATCTTGAATTTACACACGTTTCCATTTTCGTGTCTTGAACGGATTTTGAATATTGTATTCGAGGATTGATTATTGATGTCTTTACTGGTTAAATGGAATCTTTGAATATTTAATAACGATCTCCATAACAAATAAAATATAACTAAATAAAATATGAGGAGCATTAAAACATATATTTTCTTGGAACTCGAATAACTTGCGCATGTTTTCATATACGTTGGTTCAGTAAACTGCGCTATTGAAAATTTAAGTCCTGTGCGAATGGCCGAGTATTTCAATCAAGGCTTAATTATTAATCTATTTACCAGTTGAATAGAATATTTAAATATTCTATACCGATGAGTATAGTATAGGATTGGTTACATAATGAAGATAATTATTTATTTTAAGTGCAAATCCCGTAACACGTATTATCGCTTTAACATTATGAATGAAACTGAATTCCGACGAATTGAAGAATAAATAAATAATCCGATCATTTCCATGGCGACTACATATGAGAACCGACCACTTCTTCCTCGATTAAGTTTTGTTTTCCGTAGAGTGGAAGTCCTCCACTTCTGCACACGGCCGTCCTTTACGCTTTGATCGGTTTCTTCACACGACCCAAAGTTATCTTCACGTCTTCTTCTGCTCAAATCCATTGTTTTATGTAATCAGCCGATTATGTCGTACGTCTCAATCCTTGGTGCTCACCAATTTTTTGTACCACATAGCGATTTCCTCGAAGTTGACTAATAATTCGATATGGACCTAGAAACTTTAAATATAGCCGATTTGTTTAAAGTTGTTTTAGCCGTTTATAAAGAATGGGTAGGAAGTGCTTCCGTCATTCGCCGAAGCATTTGCTACGCATTATTCGTATATAGCTTTGAACCTGGTCCGATCTGAGTTCGTTTGACAGCAACCATGTCTCAAAGTTTGTACTGCATAACAAGTTTTATTTTCCTGTTGAACGTACATTCGTTCTCCTCTTGGATACGAAAAATACTTTCTTTGGCTCAGTCTCGAAGTACATCTCGATCTTTTTAAAACATCTCAACGGTCTCTTTCAATTATGGATTATTCTTTATTCGCATCGGTCTTTCTATAAGAAGTTCGAACGGTGTCATTTTGATACTACGATTGAAAGATGAGTTCAAAAATTATTGCGCGATGAAGTCATCTTCGTGAGGATAGGAATTACAATTCCACTGAATCGCTCAACTTGGCGATTCCCTCGTGACATTCAAGTTGTCACTTGAACATGTCCAATTTTCTCCGAAAAGCAATAATCTATAGAAGTTGCGCAATGTAAATCCAGAGCCTCTATCGAAGATTACGCGCCGAAATTTTTGTTGCCAAAAATCACTGCTTGCTTCTTCATTTGTACAATGATTTCTTCAATCGTCGTCGTCGTTTTAGTAGTAAGCAAAACAAATTTTGTGAGGTGGGAGTCAAAATAGCGAATGACCAAAATACCCAGATAGAAAAACATGCCGTCCAGTGCCCCGCACGCCATGTCTGCGCGGTGCAGTTAGATGCTTTCAAATGAGACGGCACTGTGACAGCACGGCGTCCCGATTGAGCACTGTGCCTGCACGGTATCATAACGTCTTGCAGAGGCACGGCGTACTGGAACCGTGGGAGCACTGATGCAGCTTCAGCACGCCGTGCCGTCACTATGCCGACACATTTGAAAGCAACGAACGGCATTGTGCCATCACGCCGTGCCGTTTCGTGGTGCCTGTGTGGTCTCACCGTGAACCTTAATGGCTATTTGGGTAGCGAATGGCTAAAATAGCGAATTTAAAATTAAGAAACGTCTAAATGTAGATTGTCCACAATTATGGAATTCGCTTTTTCAGCCATCCGCGATTTTTATCATTCGTTATTTTGAATACATTTTAATAAGATAGAGGTCAGAATAGCGAATGGTCAAAATAGGGAATTCCATAATGATGACCATTCTAGATTCAGACGTTCCTAAATTCTAAATTCGCTATTTCAACCATTCACTATTTTGGCCATTCTATATTTTGAGCCCCACCCATTTTGTGAAGGAGTCAACCACGACGAATATGGGTTTTTACGTCTCTTCACACGGAAAGAAATGTTTGGCTGTGATAACTACGTTTCCAATTTGCGGTACACCATCTCTCAAAAATTAGTTGTCTCAACCATATCGAATAGTAACCTCAACTACTCACGATTAGTCCTCGCGAGATTAGTGAGGTTAACCAATTCAATCGCTGCGACTACACTGTAAAAAATAAGTAGTTGCGAGAATTATCTCCAGCATATTCTGTACCACGAATTAGTTGCCGTAACTAACTTGAAGCCGCAAACCGATGTATTCGCGATTGGTTATGGAGAAATAGTCTGTGAAACCAACGAGTTAGTTCCGGTAACCAATCGCTGTGCTGTTTTTACTAACAGCTCGTATGTGACACAAACGCATTGCAGTTCCGTCGTCCAACTGAGTAGTTCATACAACCAACGATTAGTTCCTATAATCAACGAGTAGTTGCCATAACCCACCGAGTAGTTAACGCTATATGAACTCTTTCGAGTGGTTGTCGGAATAACCCATTTATTGGTTTCTTCAACTACTTTTTTTTCAGTGTACCACTCGAATTGTTGAGACAACCATTGGAATCATCTTTATTACCATTCGAACCATTGGCACTATCATTCGGATTGTAAGGGAAATAGAATCGATTAATTGGTTGTGTTAACTCATTTTTTAGTTATGGTAACTAATGTTTTCTTTCAGTGTAATCGTAGGCAGAGGTCCCAAATGGTCCACGTGGAAAGTAACAAACGAATTTTCTCCTTTCGAAACCTGATTCAACAATCCTTTTCGTTTTCCATCATTCCTTTCAGTGAGAAAACAAATGACGCAGTTTCCGATCGTTTTTCCTATTTTGTCGTGCATTCGGTTCAATGATTACTACCATTAGTTGTTGACCGTTAATCACCATTATACAGGATACCATATTTGACGATAAAATTTTCGCACGGCTTATGCGCCAACACATTGAAAATCCACTTTAGTTCTTCATCCTTTTGTTGAGTTTGCACTAAACGAGCTATTAATCCATCATTTTCTTGTTTGATGATTGTCACATTAGGAAGATATCGGCTTAAAGCATCTACATGATGCATGTTCATTACACCTGGCAGAATTAATTGGATAAAGTTCATGGTCTACGTCGTCGCATTGTAGCAAAATAGCACCGGAATCCAAACTTAAAAAATCTGTTTGTAATTCTGTCTCAGCTCCCACACATACAGCTTAAGTATTGGCTTCTTGCTCATCTTTCCCTTTATTATCCGGAGAACTTCTTCTTCTTCAGCTTCAAATCGAAATTAAACTCCATCTTTCAGGAGATCCGTCAAGGGTCGAGCGATTGTTGCGCGTATTTCTGGAAAACAGCTGGAGAATTGGACAATCTGAAAAGTGTATTGAAAAACTTAAAATGTCCATCTGGAACAGTAAATGCGGAGTATTTGACACTTCCCTTGCTTATTGGCACATGAAGAGAACCATCTTCAAGATCCAAAGTACTAAATATGCTCGCATCTAGCAAACGATTTAGTTGGTCTTCGATCAAAGGAAGAGAACATTGATCTTCTGTATATTTTTTTGTTGAATTGTCACATGAAGAAAACCATCTTCAAGATCCAGAGTACTAAATATGCTCGCACTTCGCAAACGATTTAGTTGGTCTTCGATCAACGGGAGAAAATATTGATCTTTTATATATATTTTTGTTGAATTGTCCATGAAGAAAACCATTTTCCAAATCCAGAGTTTTAAATATGCTCGCACCTTGCAAACGATTTAGTTGGTCTTCGATCAACGGAGGACAATATCGATCTTTCATACTTCCATGTTGAATTGTCTGAAATCTACGCAGATTCTGGATTCACCTTTTTTCTTCTTCACTGTGACGATTGAGCTGATATAATCGGATACTTGGACAAGTACGTTCTCAATCCATATCTTGATTGGACAGTTTACTTAAGAGGCAGTGATACACCGCCAGAAATTTCGTCGCCCAATGCTAAACGCCTACAGTCGCTTTCTAACATAGCTTTGACTCTTTCGCACCATTTTTTTTTAAAACCTTAAAAAAAACGGCTATATTGAATGAGGAGCCAGAAGCTTAGCCCAATTCTACGATACTTCCGCGTATTGCCTGAAAATTCGGACCCTATCTGCCGTATAGTTCGGTAAAAAACGGCTTCCGGAAATTGGTGGGGGGGGGGGGGGGGGATGATGTATCACTGCCTCTTACGGATGTATGATCGGCATAAAACCATCTACTACACTCAAGATTTTTCTGCAAAACGCATATCCAAAATTTGTTATATTCCGCGCATTTTTCAAAATAAAAAAAATCAAAATCAAAATAAAGAAGAAAATCTGAAAAAATTCGTATGCATTCAAATAAATTAACATATCATTTTCATTAGAAAAAAAGTTAGGTTGACTAACTGCTTGTTAAATAATAGTTTTTTTCACCAATTTGTTAATAAAATTTTGGGATTATTATTATGCGAAATCAATCTTTTCAGCGCGTTTTATATGCATTATTTTTTTCCGATTTTTATCCCATCGGGAAGTGATCGAAATTGTCTCTGAAACTCACTTTTGGCGGGACTATACGTATCATATATCCTTCATTCCTCTTGTAGTCTTTTACCTCGTTGATAAACGGGAATCTCGTTGCATAGTATAATTCCCATTTTGATGCTAACGTTCTTTGACTTATCGCGCTTGTAGGTTCTGCGATATCCAATATTTTTTGTCGTATTTCAATGGATTTGATATGTGATACATCGATAATGCCTTCTTTCTCCTTGTTTGATTCGCACAGGGCTACAACATCAATCTGCAAAACATCTGGTGCAATATTATTAACGTCAGTAGTTTGTGTTTCAGGTGGAAATTTATTCACGAGAGCATTTTCTTTTTTAACATGAACTTCAGTTTTGTCAAGTAGATCTGCCGCTAATATCAATTCGTACTTCAGATACGTTTCCTATACGACGTATATTATTAAGTAAGAAGTTCCAGAAAAGGTCGCTGCTCGTGTTAAATAGGGCAACCATTGCTTTGCCCTCGATTGTTATGGCTTTGTAAATTTTGCCATCACGCCGTCGTATTGCAACTCTTTCCTTCGTTGATTTCAATCTTCTTAGAGCAGTTGGCAATAATCTGACCGAAACCTTGGCCTTTAAAACATTTTATACCTTTATTCTTTGATGGGCAGTCCACTGTGGGATGATCTTTGTTACCACAATTAAAGCAGCATTTACTTCCCTCTTGCTTCGCAAATTTTTTATTTTTTTTCGTCTGTTTGAGTTGAGTTGTTCCATTTATTTTTTTTAATAGGCTTCAAGCTTCGTATTGAGAAAATTTCATGCATAATTCTTTCAGGTTCCTTGCTCCATAAACGCCAGCTTTGTTCAATTTTTTTCCCGAATACCAGCAATGACGTAACCGTCTGTCGGATAAAATTCATCTAATTTTTTTTTTCTTCCGGCTGAGTAATCGACGCACGCTTTTGGGAAATCGGCCCCAGCTTTCGTAGTTAACGAAAAGTTTTGCTGATCCACGAAGTAAGCGTTTGCAGTAAATAATTTGTTGAATCTGAGTCCATTCGGAAAAATCGCTTGTGTTTTCAAATGTATCGAGCCCTTTTCGTGTGTTGCGTTTGTGCCGATTCCTCAACATCTTTAAACGGGAACAAGTGAGTCAATGTGGTGCTTGTTTTTGCAGCATTGGAATTTTTTTATTTTAGCGATGCAGACTCGTTCTAGCTAAAAATATCTTATTCTATTGTACCATTCCTGGTGGTAATATTAAAATTACCGAAGGTTACTAATTACATTATTATTTATATTTTGGCAAAATAATTATAGTAATGTCATTATTTTCGTTGTTGAATTCATCTTCTAAATCTCCGTCATTGTTGTCACCAGGATCAGCAATGAATTCTATGTGATCCGGATACTAATTGGTTGGTGTTGATGCCGCTATCAACCGCATTCGAAGAGCCAGCTTCTCAACTGTCGATTGCAAATTACGCTTCTTTAGCACTTTCCCGAAGCGGTGGGATTCATTGGCAGTACCTGATCTGTAGGAAGATTGGTAAGTGACTCTTCGTTATTTATTCACAACATCGTGATCGTATAGTCTGGATTTCGTGCACGGTAAAGTTTTTCAACTCTTGATATGTCACAAGTCAAATTGTCCAATTAATACATCTTCACGATGATCGGACTTTGATGCGCGATAATTCGACTCAAATCAAAATATCTTAATGTATCCCAACCTTTAAAAGTTCATGAACCAGCAAATTTATAGGATTAGTTGCATAATAAAGATAATCATTTGTTTCGAGTATAAATCCCGTAACACCTATTATCGTTTTAATATTTTAAATCAAAGAGAATTCCGATTAACTGATATATGAATAAATTATATGGATTCCAAGGCGATTATATATGTTTAAATAATTCTAGTTTAAGAAGATATGAAAAGCAATAAGATATATATATATATATTTTTTTTTTTCAATAGAAACTTGAATAATTGGCTCATGTTCTTATATCCATCTGTTCAGTAAATTCCAGTATTGAAAATTCAGGTCCTGTGCAAATGAACGAATATTTAATTCGTCGATCAACTTAATAGCGGTTGAATAGAATCTTTAAATATTCAATACCGATGTCTATAGTAAATAATTGTAGCTTAAGAAGATATAACAAGCAATAAAAGATATATTTTTTTGCAATAGAAACTTGAATAATTTGCACGTGTTTTTATATCCGTTAGCTTTTTAAATTTCGGTATTGAAAATTCAAGTCGTGTGCGAATAAGCGGGTGTTTTATTGGAGGATTAATTATTGATCTATTTAGCGGTTGAATAGAATCTTTAAATATTCAATACCGATGTCTATAGTAAATAATTGTAGCTTAAGAAGATATGACGGACAATGCAAGCCAGACTGATGCGAAATACATGGTTGCTATTGTAAGTTCCCTCAACAATGGAACAGCCATGAATGTTTCCTGATTGGGCTCTTTTGTGGTGCGTGTGAAAACTATCGGACCTGACGTTTGTGCTTGACATGGATCTCACCATAGTGCTCCCCTTCTGCATTTACGTTTTGTCAAGGTACTTTGCCTGGAGGTAGAAGAAGGAAACTTCTACAAAATGATCGAGCGAAAAAAAAACACCTCAAAACAGGTCACAGAACTTGACATTCGTGGAGGGACAGTAATAAAGCAAGCATTATATTCCCATCATTGCGAGTGATCGATTTTTTTTTAGGAGAACGAAATTAGCTTTATGAGATATTACAAATTAAAAAATGTCTCTAAAGCGTGTATTTTTATTAAATCGGCGATGAAATGGTCATGAATTTTTTTGCTACTTCTATACGTTCCCGGAAACCAGTATATATATATATGTAGCATTCCACCTGGTTTCGTCCTGACCCTGATCTTTGACCCTTCCAATTGGGTCCGCAACTTTCTATATGAATGACACTAAAATTTCGAACTGACATCTCCGATTTTTTCGAAACAAATTATCGAACGTTACATTTTAAAAATCGAAATAAAGTTTATTCCAAAAAGAGGTTTTTATAATTTTGTGAGATGTTTAAAAAGTGTGACTTTCGACAATTTATTTTGAATAATTGTAGATATTTAAAAAATGGTAGAAAAGTGAAAATTAAATCATGAGTGTAATTTTTTGAAGTTATTTCAATTGTATAAAAATTGCGGATCCAATCGGAAACGGCGAGGGTCAGACCCAGGTCGAAACCAGGTGGAATCCTTCATATATATATATATATGTGTGTTTTTGTTACATATACATAAAGCGGGTTCCTCCGTTTCATTCGTACACAAGACGTATCAATCCTTTGATGAGCGAAAGAACTTTCTTTGTTGTTACTTTCCTCGAAAAGTTCCATACGCATAAGAAAAGAATGGCGCAGAAGGGTCGAGGCGGATATAACAGCACGGGAGAGCAAGAAAAGAAAAACTTTTGTACGGAATATGAAAGAGAAACTCACCTGGCCGGGTGCTCCTAGACCTGCGGACATTGCTGCCGCGGATTGTTGGGCAGCCGCTGCCGCAGCCGCAGCCATACTCGCTGCCGAGATGGATCCATAAGCTGCTGGTCCATAGTAAGAACTCATGCCACCTTGACCCATTCCACCGGCCATTCCTGTAACATAAAAATACAATTAATTACTTTTTTTGTTTGTTTTGAAAATCCAGCTTTGAAGGTTATACAGTAAAAAACAATAACTTGTACGTGGGATTCTGCGTCAATTCGGCCACTTTTTTATTCAAACATCTTTGATTAGTTCCATAATTAGACACATTTTAGTACCACTAGAAAGTACATTCTCCTAATTTTTTTCAGATTTTCGAATCTAATATTACGGAAAATGGAGTATTTCTTCAAAGTCAATATATTTTGAAAAATTAAAGTATTGAAAAAAAAATTGTTACATCAAATTTGTAGTTTCACGTGAACTTTTTGATGATATTTTACAAATCATTTTGCGACGCGGTAATATCACTTTTTCGCTAAAAAATATAAAGATCATTTTTTTACTAAAAAAATACACTTTTCTGGCTAAAAGAATCACAGAATCTTAGCACCCATGTATTGATAACATAAGAAAATTGCGAGAATGGGATCGGTAAAAGTTGAGAAGTAAAAAATTATTTGTTCAAAGTTAAAAAATGTTCATCGAGAAGAAGAAAAGAAAAGAGTTAACAACGCTATTATTTGAAATTTGTAGCTAATGCGATGATAGATGAATTAAATGAATTATAGACTTTTTCAAAATATTATCTGGACATCATTTTTTTCAACTTAGAACAAATTATTTTTTTACTCCCGAACTATCGTCGGTCTCCGGCAATTTTTTTATGTTAACTATACACAGGCTCAAAAATTTTGTAATTTTTTCAAGCAAAGCAAAGTGGCCTTATTTAGTTCAATAATGATCTTTATTCTTTTTCTAAATTACGTAAAATGTTGTGATGCATCTCTAATGACAGAACTGCTATAAATTATAACTGCAAGTAGCTCGTATGTTCTGAATTCCAACTTAAGCAAAAGTACTGAAAGATTTGTTACAATTTAAAAAATATTATTTATTTTTTTCATATGGGCAAATATTTGTAGAGAAAACAAAAAGTTAAAAAGTGGTCGATTAAAGTTCCACCTAATTCCAACGTATTTTTTCCGTGTGATAAATAATCAAACAGTACTTGGTTATATATAGTCTACGCACATATTTTTCTAAGCGTAAGCCCGCTGTTTACTAATTAGTGCAATTGCCGTGTCACTATGTGAGTTATACGCAACATTAAATTCGATGAAACTATAGACGAGCAATATTTATGAGCACACAGAAAGAAAGCAAATATAAATTCATCATCGATGGTCGTAAACACTTTTACGAGCTCAACCATCTGATATCGGTTAAGATAAGGGAGAGTTCGCGTGCCGATGCGTCTGTGCTTTGCGGATTAAGCTTTATAGCATTCCCGAAGATAAATACTCAATTAATAACAAGAGGAATAATCCCGATTTTTTTAGATTGACAACTGCACCTATATTAGTTTTTGGATTTTTATTATTGATAAGATTAACAAAATCTGTTATTATTTACTTTGTTTTTTTAAAAATATATATGCAGAAAATTGTTCTTGAGCGAGAAATTTATGGGCATGATAAGAAAAATGAATCTCCAATATAAGTTTTCCAATTTTTGTTATTGATAAGGTTAACAAAATCTGTTTCTACAGAAAATACTTCTTGAGCGAAAAATTGTCATGCATGAACAAAAAAATTAATCTTTTATATAAACGAATTTCAACCTCTCAACATTTATACAACACTTATTGTGATGCATTGTTAAATTGAATAGGAAAAGTTCTTCAAGTTCAAGCCTCATAGCAGTCAGAAGTACACAACTTCCGACTGCTATAAGGCTTTTGACTGGGACTTTAATAATTAGAATGCGAGACACGATGAATAAATGAGTAATTCCACTAAAACTACTTTTAATTATGGAAAATTATTCAGTGTCTCGAATGCTTTATTAACAAACACAAAATGTCGCTACGTGTATTCAATATATTTCATTGCATAAGACAAATCAATTTTTTAATTAGAAGTTTTCGAGTCGATTTATTTTTCAAAAAATGCCTACATTTTCAAATCAATGTTCAAATTTTACAATTGTAAAGCAGTTGAAAACAAAACAAGGTTTTTCTTAATGAAATTTTTTTCAATTCTTAATTTTTTAATTTTTTCAACCGAATGACTGTTCAGTTTATCTAAGGCATAAATACAATTTCACACTCACCGGCTCGTAGAGCATCCATAGAAACACTAGCATACGGAATACTGTAAGAATAGCCTTCTTTTTTCAGTGACTTTGGCTTTCTCCTTGGTCGGTACTTGTAGTCTGGATGTTCTTTCATATGCAAGTTTCGCAACCTCTTTGCTTCGTCGATGAATGGACGTTTCTCATCATCGGGCAGAAGTTTCCACGCGGCTCCTGTAACAGACAACAACAAAAAACGTATTAAGCACAAAAAGTTCACATTTCGATACAACTTATTATTTCACTCTTTATTTAATTCATATTGCGATATTCATAACGTATATATGGATAAACTCTTCGGACCGACACAAATTTCGATCCTTCAAGGGAATAAGAAATCAATTTTTTTTGTTGAAAATTTTTCATAAAATTTTACATAAAAAATTATGTAGGGTCAAAACCAGAACCGCGGACCATTTTTTGTTGCATATTCGCACTTGTATGGACTTAAAGGTTCATTTTCTAATTCTCAAGTTCAAGTTCATTTACTGAGTCCTTGAATAATTTTCTCATGTAATATCACCTTTCTTAATGTAAGTAATTTATTCGTACAATTACTTTAACACGATAAAAGTGGCTCATGGAATTCAAATGTTACGTGTGGTGACAATAACTTTAAAAAATAAATGACGAATTCGTTTCTAGCTCTTTCAAAAAATATTGATTATGAATTTATCGGTGATTGAGGATAATAAATATTTTTTGTTACGTTACAAAGATTTTTCTGAGATGTCAAGTTGAACTTAAATTTCGAGAGGATTTTGGAGTGCATATTTTTCTAGTGCGAGGTAATCGCGATATTCGTATAGTTAAAGTGAATCATCTAAATCGTGTATATATCGAAAGCGTAGGGTACGCGTGTAATAGCCCTTCGTCACGTCCTCTTGAGCACCGGTGAACCTCGTTAGATTATAATTGGGCGACGTCATGCTGCATAATCATAACGTTGAGCGGGTGCTAGCGTTTCCACAGGAGATATAATAGCCAGCGCATGTATCAACCAAGTGAACAAAACTTACACAGACAACACTCCCCACTCCTCTTTCTACCTCTCCCACGTGACACCGAAAATTGAGTCTGTCGAGCAAAGTATAGGAAAAAGTCCTCTATGACCTATTTGACAGAATCAGGATTGAGAGATATTCGCTCCTTCACAGAAATTATGCAATCCTCTCTCAAAAAGGATATAGCACATCGGAAGTCGAAATATCGAAGACTGAAACAAACGTTCGAGCATTCTGATTGGTCGTCGATGGCTTTGACATAAAGCCAACTTCAGACTGCTATAACCGCTACACGCCCGCGCGTAGCGCGTTTTCAATTGGCGTATTTTTTAGCAGTTGTGAAATAAAATAGATTTTTTGTTCGAAAATAAATTGTCTCTCTTTACTTCGATTTTTCTTCGTAAAAAAAGACATGGCGCATCGAAAGTCGATTGTGTTGAAACACTGAAGCAAAAATAGTCACGTAAAATGACGAATGGTATAAACATGCAAATTTCATGTTTAGCCGTATGAACAGACAAATTACAGGGGAAGACTTTTAGTATATGAGCGCATTCATCGAAATTCGGCCATCATTGTTTTTTTCACTACAAAAATTCCAAAAAATCGATTTTCATTAGTGTAAAAACTTCACCAAGTTTTAATACGGTAAAATAAAAATCTGATGAGATACCAGAAAGGAGTTTTTTTTTCATTCAAACGGCTTTATCTTGGGACAGTTTCATCATCCATACATTTCTGAAAAATAAAAATGGGTGGAATTTTATGGCCTGGGACAAAAGAATTGATACATATTCATATATGTCATTTTAATTCAAATTGACTCAAATTTTTCACAAGAAATTATTAATATTTTTTTTTCTTCACCGAAGGTACCGCTACTTTTTAGCCGAATGATTTATCTTGAGTTCCGTATATCAATAACGAATTTTGAACATTTTTTCAGAATGGGTTTCGAAATTGTTTGAAGGTCAACTCATTATTTACATTCTTTTTTTGCGAATATTTTGCTATATTTGCGAGAACGATTTTTGTTAAATGATATTACAAATCTCTGAAAAGATAGAGCAATTTTCAAGTAATGTTACAGAAAATTTTTGATCACTTCTGATATTACAACAACAAAAAAAGAATAAAAGGACATTTTTTGAACGAGGAATTAAGATTTTTTTAAAATCATAAATCAATGCAGTTGGTGTTTGTGGAAAGAAGTGTTTTCTAGAAGTACTTTTTTTTTTGCTTTTACGCCGTAGGGACTATTTGTTCAACCCCGAGTGAACGTGACAGCAGCTCTTACGCTCGTTGAAGGGCTCAAAATAAACGACGCGCGACTGCGCACTTAATATTCAAATGGACAATGCTTATCAGACTTTTATCTCGTTTCATAAAAATTGAAGCAGTACTTGAGCCTCAGAGGGCATTCGAATTAATAATTTTATTTTTCTACTCTGTATTGTGAGTTTAAAAAGCTCTGGAAAGGGTCAAAGTATGTCGTGGTAACCAAATTTTTTTCATTATTCTGCAACTTGCGAACTCTGCAAGTGGAATAAAGGAGAAAAAAAATTGTACTAATTAACCGAGTCAAGTAAAAAATACTTCGCTTGTCATAATTTTTGTACTTGTGGAATTCTGTTTTTTTTTTAAATTTAATTGAGCGCGATTTAATTTATGGAATTGCTAAGGATTTGCAACATTTATAATATCCTTTTTTCTAACCAATGTGAATAATTTTTGTATTTCACAAGCTCTTTATTAAGAAATTTTAATAACCTTTCCATTATTGATACACGCCGACTAAAAAGCTCTGTATACATAAAGCATACAACGCATGACATAAATGGGCATTTGTATAGTCCTACCATATAGAGCATATTTCAATGCAACAGTGCAACAATTTCACGAGTTTGGAAATGTTGAAATTCCTGCAATGTGCACTGCGTCACCACAGCGATGCAGCACCCGGAAAATTGTTACATGCTGTACGGTCGCGTTACAAGGGTCGTCATACTTTTCGGTGGCACTGTATTCGACAACCACCTTCAATACGGTCTACAAAAGTTGAATAACTATTCCGAGTTAGTGCTTAAATTTCAAATGAACATTCTCGGCAGTGGTACATTCAAAAGGAAAAGCCGGAAAAGTATTTAATGCGCTTTGATTTGACTTCTGCTGGTAACAATAAAAGCTGAAAATAATTTTCGTTACACCACATAAATGGTATATAATTCCGTGGAATATACAATTGGAATTCTGAATTTTAGTACAGTATGTGTATTAAAAATTCACCATTTTACCAGTAAAAAAGAAAATGGTGACGGGAGCCCCATTTTTCAGTAAAAAAAAATAATCAATTCTAGTATATATCGGAAAATCAGTAAACGGTGACAAGATTTAGAAAATGTCATTAAAGAAATATGTATGAAAATGTATGATATAGAAATTTTTGTTGCACAAAGTAAGTGTTGATTCGACAAAACATTTATCGCATTTCCAATTAAACTCCAAATCTGTGTGAATTCGCGAAGGCAACTAAATTTTTTTTTGCTTATTAAAGTCATCATAAAATCCGAAAAGAAAATAAAAAATATCAGTGATTTAATCCAACAGGCCTGAAAATCAGGAAGATTTTACAGAATCATTTTTTGACACCTTAGGTAAGAGAACTCACAAAGCAATCAACTCGAAAACAATTTTGCAAATTATTCCACTCTATCCGGTCCAATTTTTGCTCATCATTCAATTGATTGTCACTTATCGTTTGTATTCATTTATCTTCGAACCATGTCTTTCTATCAAAACAACGTCTACTATTTTCGACACGATATTTATCAGTCAACATGTAGATAGAGCATGAATATACCTTCCACAGCAGCGGCGGTAGCAGATTATCCAATCGATATGCACGCGCATTTTCTGCGGTGACAAGGAACGGTAGTTATGGTGGGAGTCGATGGGAGGTTGGGTGGGTGGGTGGGTGGTGGTTGTGTGTTGGTTGGTTGGGGAAAGGCGGGGATCTCATTTGTTTAGAACAAAGGCCACCGAGCGACGACGGTATTAGTAGGTAGTTGGTTCTCGGGTGGTACTGGGTCTTTCTCCTATTTCGCGTGCGTTCGGAGACCGACCGAGCTTAAAATACAATGGCGCCTGCCTTTCAGTCCTTTCGCCGACGGACAATGCCATTTATTTAACATCGTTTAAAAGTACAAAGCCTGTTAATTAATGGACCGAGGCACGTTGGTGGTGGTGGTGCAAACTCAGGGTTGGAGGATGGCATCGCAATGGCGGTACGAGCGGCAAGGATTGCTTAACCGCGCAGCAGCAGCATCGACGTCGACGACGACGACGGCGACGACGACGACGACGATGCTGGCTACGCGGCTTTTATTATACGGCTAACAAAGGCCCACCAGTACAGAGACATCCTCCTCTCTTGCAAATGATGACGCGTTGTCCCTCGAGATTCCAAGTTTTTTAATATATGGAACACGCATTCACAGTGACAGCACTCAACTTCTCCTCAATTGCGTCTGGCCTATTAGCTCGATTAATCATAATGTGCACTCTAAACTGTGGCTAACTATAGACACAAGATAATGGTACAATTATGTACACCTGTGACAATACCCGAATAATAATCATGTATTTAGAAGAAGGATTTGGAATAGACGATTTGATTTGTTATTTTTCAGGATATGTATGAAAAATAGTGGTGGTTTCGGGTTGGATTTTTGTAGCGGAATTGTATTTTGTGTGTAGATGGAACATACAAAATTTGATGAATATCCGCAACCTTGTTCCTGAGTTATTGGGTTTTTGGAAGAGCGCCACAGACAGACCGGCAGACAGACATATTAAGAGACAGAGTCTAGATTTTTTGCTGAATTTTGGTATCAATATTACATTGTGTGCTTAGACGACGCACAGAAAATTTCAATCAAGTCTGCAGTCTTGATTTAAAGTTGTAAGGTTTTTTAACGACGACCACGGACAGACGGAAATTATTGAATGCTTTTTTTATCCCCGTCAGAATTTCTATTTACGCCAGGAAGTAATTTTTTTTATTGTGTTGCTAGAATACTTTTACATAGTAGGTGACCAAAAGATGTTGAATAGCTTCAGACGTGATATTGATAGCTGTCAATTTATATTTACCGATAACAGATTTTCCTATCAGGTCGCAATGTATAAACACACATAGAACTTGCCGCAACTTTTAGAATTGACGAGCGTTTATATTATGAAAGAGAATCTGTCGGCCCAACCCATCCACGCATCGGGTGAATGCCGATACTGCCACGGTTCACCGCACGGTCAATGCCGCCACCTGCAAGGTCGAATCATCGCGGTCAAGCTTGATGCGATCAGTTGTAACGACCAATCGGTAGCGGCTAAAATTTCCTGACATGGTTCTTGACCTGGTTTCATTAGTTTTTGATGACATAGTTGTTTGAAACATAGAAGAAATATATTACAAATTGTCGGTTTTCAAGCTCAATCAACAAAAAACATATCACACTATCAATATCCATAAACGACAAAGATAACTGCTCGTTATTTGTACGATATTCAATAACTCGTTTCGTGCGAATGCGGAAAGTCCATACACACCCTTTATGCGTGCCATATGATAAACGTGTAACAACTCAAAGTATTATCTACAAAGTTCCTTGGAGAATCAAAAGAGCTTTAGAGTTTGAGCGTTAAGTTAAAACGTGATGGAGTTGGAGCCACGAGCAAGACTATAGACACACACGTTGCTCCTCCTGGCACGCAAGAAAGAGAAGCACCGGCTATGGTAATATGCTAAAGCTGCACGTTGCGTTTCTCTTGGCTTAAAAGGTTCGAGGCTCGCGGCGAAGGTGGAGGATAAGGGGGGAAGGGGGCGAGCTCACCGAGCAGCACCAGGAATACTTCATTACGATGAAAGCTCGCTCCAACCTTCTCGACTCGTGGTCTCTTCTTCTTCCGTCCCTCACTTTGTCGCCCACCCATTCTACGCTTTAGACGACCCCTTCTCTTCCCCGTACTCGCGGCACCCCCGCCCATTCCTCCGACTCCTCTGCACCAAGAGGGCTCGGCTAAACCCCTTGTCGCTCGTTTCTACATGCTAGCTCACTGGTTATATATATATATATATATATGTGTGTGTTTATATACTGGTTATATATATATATAGTAACGTAGTATAGTATAGTAACGTGCGACCAAAGAATGCGCGCGCACCCCGACGACGTTCAACCAGCATTATATAGATCTGCATCCCCGAGCAAGCAATGCACGCGAGGGGTATTGTAGATGCGACAAAAAAAAATAATAATGACAAGCTTCGTATTTTCGCGCAGGCTGAAACGATGAGCGGAAGAAAAATTACACAAGGGCTGATCGAACGCGGGTTTGCTCCATGATCTTCGGTTTTTTTTATTGAAAGAATACGCAGATTGATGATGGAGATGGGATGTGATATTGGAAATTTTGAATAGGCTAAAATCTTTTTTTTGTTGGATTAATCGGGGAACGTTTTTGGTTTGGGGGGCAAGTGAAATATACTGGAGGAATTAAATTATATAACTCGTCAATTCGAGGACAATTTGTGACTTTTTTAATTTGCGGCACATTTATGATATTGTAGATGTGACAGAGAAAAAACATAATGACAAGCTTCGTATTTTCGCGCAGGCTGAAGCGATGAGCGGAAGAAAAATTACACAAGGGCTGATCGAACGCGGGTTTGCTCCATGATCTTCGGGTTTTTTTATTGAAAGAATAGGCAGATTAATGATGGAGATAGGATGTGATATTTGGAATTTTAGTTGGGCTTCTCTTTTCAAATTGCAATTATTGGATTAATAGGGTAACGTTTTCGGATTGAGGGGCGCGTGAAATGGAATTGAGGGGTTGAATGATAAAACTCGTCAATTCGAGGACGATTTGTGACTGGTTCAGATTTAGATATAATGACAAGCTCCGCATTTCCGCCCAGTCTGAAACGTATGTATAATTTCGTATCGTTAACTATCATATTATAGATTTTCATTCTATGGCGACTTTTCTAAATTTCCATCAAATATAAAACAGATTCTGTAACTTCGGAAATATAGTTTTAATTAATTTGTGATTAATGCGTATATAGAAAACGATCAATAAAATTGCCTCGAATTTACAGTTGCTAGAAGATTCATTAAAAGCAATCAATATCAACATTAGATTGTGTGCATTGATGACACACAAGAAATTTAAATCAAGTCTGCACCCTTATTTCAACGTCATTCGATTTTTTCAACGAAACTATGTACAAACTCGCGGATAATTCGTCATATAAATCAAACTGTTAGTATTCAGAGTTTTCAATTCAATAGACTTTTTTTCATCTAGAAACCATTTAATTGGCCAAGAGGAATTTTATTCCAAGTGCGATTTGAAAGGATTGACACACAAGTGCAATATCGTTTTATCCCTTGCTGAGAAGGGCGATCCAACCGTGGTGAAGCGTAAGTACAGGCGACGCCCTCGGTGGTGAGCACCGTCGGCACCAGTGCACTTGTAATTGCCCACGATCGCAATCTCTCGGTCCTAAACTCAGAGGGTTATACATATTCTGAAATCCACTAATGGTTGTGCTATTTGTCACAAGTACTTGAAAGCGCCCTCCAATTCCCAAGGGACAATAGCCAACTTGAATCACAATTGAGCAGAAATTATAAGAACATTAAGTTTAAACGCGAATATCATCAGTTTTCAATTTATCGACACGCAGAAAATTTCCAAAATAAACTATAGACGAATTAAAAGCTCATGATGCATTGAATCCAAAATAATTACCGCTTCATGAAGCAAAGACTCGATTCCAAAGTTATATTTATATGTGATAAAGCATTACTTATTAATTAAGTAACAGGAAATAGGCTTGTGACAATTTTTAAGTGACGAAGATAGTAATGAATGTTTAACAAAAATTATCTGTGCCAAAAATGGTTAGATGAATGTTTTAATGAGACAAAAAAAATTGTTTCTGTTTTGACAAAGATGATGTTCCATGATAGAATTTATTTGGTAACCCAGGATACAATTAATCATATATCACTTTTTCAAATAATTTATCCACGTTTCGATGTTGGTAGATAAATTTATGAAAAATAAATTTAGAGCGCGATTCGTCATTAGAACATGGATTAGGACATGAAAAAAAAAAAAAAAAATAGCAGGACTATATTTGAAGAAGAGATACGCGAGTAAAAAGCAGAGAAGGAGAACTGAAGAAAGAAAGAAAGAAAGAAAGAAAGAATTTCGAGGGGGAGCCGAGAAAATGCGGCAGGAAATATCTTTGTGGATTCTCGGCATTTAGCGGAAATACCGAACGGAATACCTTTCTCGCGCTGCTTCTCGTTTCCGCACGCTCGACCGATTCGACTTAGGTACTCGCTTACACGGGAGAGCAGCTTTTCGTTGACGGATCCACGTGACTAACGAGACGGAATAAGGGAGCTACTGTGAGTCGGCGAATCTCGCAGTCACGCGTGCATACGTAGCTAGCCATTATGGAGACATCAATGGGAGATTGAACAAGAGTGTGCTGGAGCTCTTTTTCCGAAGCCGATCTTTGAGTGAAAGGAAATTTCTTCTTTTGTACATCCTACACGAAAAATCCATTATTTTCCATAGCTTTCTCAATTAAATGTTTGTATTTATATTTCCATACACCATAGATCCATAAGATTCTGTTGTCCATGGGGCTAGCGCTCAAGATTGTGGCAGCGTTTAATAAAACCGGAAATATAAGCCAAAGAGCTGTAATCAACCATTACTTCAAAATGATCAGAGAACATGATCAATGGTTCTAAATTTTTTTCAATCATATTGAACAACAGTGCTCAAGCACTTTTTCGGAAGCCGACCTTTGAGTGAAAGGTAAATTCTTCTTTTGTACATCCTACACGAGAAATACATTATTTTCCATAGCATTTCTTAATCAAATTTCTATATTTGTATATACACCATAGAATATTGTCATCATAACTCTGGACAACTTTGAAACCTCGTTGAAAAAAAAAATCTTCAACGTCATCCACATTTCTGAACGTTAATAATGGAAAAATGAAACTCATAAGAAAAAGACGTTTTTTTTTTTCAAATGATACCATGTAAATATCTCTTTCTTCTACAAAATAAAAATATAGAATGCACATTTCAATAATTGTCAAATTTTTCTCCAACTGTTAGATACAAGCTAAAAAAAGGAATTAAAAATAACAAGCAATTCATTACCATTAAATAAATGTGCTATATTGGCAATTAAAAACCAAGAAAAGATTCTTATCGCGTTTCTTATGTAATATCACTTGTTTCAAGTCGAGTTGTCATCACAATACTTTGTGATTTTCCCCTATTACTATAGGGGAAAGTCACGTATCACACGATTTAATGAATGCATATGAGTGAAAAGTTATTATAACTCACCGAGTCTTTTGGAGATTTCACTGTTATGCATCTTAGGATTCTCTTGGGCAATTTTTTTCCGCTGCAATCGCGACCACACCATGAATGCGTTCATTGGCCTTTTGACGTGTTTGGTCTCGGCTTTTTTGACCCCAAGTGGACTCGAAAGTCCTACGGCACCTGGACCGACGCCAGCACCACCCGGGGGCGATCCGACGGACATGCCAGGAAGGCAACGGAGTGTATCCGTGAAAGCCCCGTTGTCGCACATACTACCGCCACCTCTGTAATTAAACCACAATTGGATTAGTAAATAGCCCACTTATTAACAGATTTCGCTTGTCGTCTTTCCAATTCCAAAACTGCCAATTAACTTAACAGACAATAGAGAATGAAAACATTGATAAGAAATATTTTCCTCGACAAGAATATATTAATAAATATTTATTATGCCTACGTCAATGAAAAAATGCGAGTTGAAATGATCAAAATTATGCTAAATGACTGAGACAATGGAAGGAAAAACGTTGAACTCAAATAGGTTTGACAAGAACATTTTAATAAATATTTTGAATGTTTTCGTTGATCGAGTGATGCAAGTTAAAATAATTTCAGTGATAGAAATATTGTTACTTCTGATTAAAAAATAATTAAATGTTTTACAAATTGAAAATGATTTGCGATTCATTTTTGTACAGTGTTCCATCTTCTTTTGTTTTTTTATTCGTATAATATTTTGAGGAAATATTATATAGGTAAAAAAATATAATATGAGTAGAAATTGCCACCTCACGCACATATCATTAATCATAGCAAAAACTCAAATGCATGAATAAAGGAAAAATATAAAGAAATTAAAAGGTTCAAAAAGTATACGGTATTTCTTATTGGAAACAAAAATACGAACGAAAGATAATTTATACGATGAACAAAATAACAAGCTTGAATATTCATTTTCTAATTACGAAAGTTTCGAAATTCATTCAACCGTTAACACGACTTCAACTGTTAGTAAACACCACAATTATTTTTTTTGCTATGAGGATTTTTTGTTAACCGAAGCTTAAAAGTGGTAGCAACATTAGCAGGAAAAACGACACATGAGCGTGTTAATTGAAAACATTCGTTAGTAGTCTTATAACTAAGAGAGTAAATCTGAAACAACGGGTTAAACGAAATTTACCAGTCTTCAGTAAACTTTTGTTGCCGTCTCATTCAAAGATAAAGTCTTCAACATTCGAAAAATTACATTCATTACTAATTTGCAAAATATATTTTTCCAATCACACTAAAATTTCCTAAAATCATTATTTAATTGCACTTAAAATAAAATCAATGTCCATCGAGCATTAAAAAATCCGAAGTTTGGAAGAGGTGAGCAATATTAGCAAAAAAAATTGACAGCACGTGAGTGTGTTCATTAACAACATTCGTTAGTAGCTTTATATTTTAAAAAAGTAGATTTTGAACAACTGGTTAAACGAAATTTACTCTTATTCACTGAACTTCCCTTTTTAACTCGTTTAAAATTAAAGTCTTCGACATAATGAACATTACATTCATTACTAATTTAGCAAAATACCTTTTGACAGTCACACTAAATTTTTTTCAAATCATTATTTAAAAAATTCGTGATTCTAAAGCAGTGAGCAACATTAGCAAAAAAAACGTCACGTGAGCATGTTAATCATCAAAATTCGTTAGTAGTTTTATATAAAAAAAGAAAATTTTAAGCAGTGAGTTAACCGAAACTGACTCTTACTCACTAAAATTCTACTCCTGCCTCTTTTAAAAATAAAGTCTTCAACATTCTAAAAATCATATTCGTTACTAATTCACGAAAAATACCTTTCAACAGTCACACTGAAATTCCCTTAAATTATTATCTACCTTTCCTCAAAATAAAAACAGTAACCATCAAGAATACAAAAATCCGAAGTTCCGTAGCGGTGAGCAACATTAAAAATAAAAACGGCACGTGAGCGCGTTAATTGGCAACATTCGTTAGTTCGATATTTAAGAAATTAAATCTTATCGCGACTAACGGGTTAAAAAAAAGCTATCGAGCAATCTAGCAGCATTGAGTGAATGCGACCCTAAGCCCTAAAAGTGTCAGCTCAGAGTGTGCGAGGGTCTCTAAAGAGAGATATGTCCCCTGCGCATATCTCGTGAACCACTCGAACTAACACACTTGCGTCACAGATCGCCTTGAGGATTCATTAAAAATAAAGAATATAATATGAAAGAAAGCTGTGGTGGTCGATTGGGGGACACTTTGTGTTGTTACCCGTGGCTGTGCCGCTCGAGTTAGGATTTTTGTTAGGGTTAATGTCGCCGGCCGAGTTAGTAGCCCCATAGCATAACAGCACAGTGGTTTCAAGTGTATCGAGTGTCATTCAGCGAGGATTAATAGATACGTACGTCCGTGGGCCACCGAAGGGGCCATGGGGTTCAATGGGGGTGGCAAGGGGTCGTTCGTGACGATAGTTGGCAGTGATCTAAGCTCGGGGGAAGGCTCTGCAGGGGTGTATACACCATAATATCCCATACACAACGCTTGCGGGAGTGATTCCCGTCGGCGCGTACAACGAGAAATGCTGGAAGTAATGGCTGTTGTTGACAAGGAGGGGTGGCATTAGGAAGCGCTAATTGAATGTTTAGCTCTCGGTTGTACGAGTCATGAGACTCGTTTAATGGGTAACCCCGGATTTATTACCGTCATCCCAATTTCTACGTTGATCCTTGTAACGTGATTTTTTTTTAAATCACCATCACAAGGGTTTGTGCTATCGTTGATTGTCGCTTTTAAGCGTTGTCAAGTTCCAACTCCATGAATTAACCTCCGCGCTTTAGTTCGAAAATTTTATTTATTTTCCCTATTTTTTTTTTTTTTTTTGTTAAAGAAAACCCGAGTTGAAATATACAATCTTCAAACAGTCTTTGTTGAATCGGAACGAGTGAAATATTGCTACCTTTACAGATTTATACAAGAGCGTAAGAACCTTGTTTTAATCTGTAGAACCTGAGTAAAGGTTCAAACATAAAAATTCTAATCCACAGTAGTCGCCGTTTACTCCAATTGGACATCTGCTATTTTTTGAGGTTTTGAGGAGTGTCAAAGGAGGTCTACCACATTTAGGTCCTAAAGAGGGTCCGAAATTTAACCCGGGCGATGTAAATCCGGCGTCCTATCCGAAAAAAAATGTTTGGTTGTGACAACTACGTTTCCAATTTGCTGTACACAATCTCTCAAAAATGATTTGCCTCAACCATATCGAATAGTAACCTCAACTATTCACGATTAGTCTTCGCGAGATTAGTGAGGTTACCCAATCCAATCATTGCAACTAACACTCGAATTATTGGGATACCATTCGAATCGTCTTTATTACCATTCGAACCGTTGGCACTATCATTTTAGTTGTAAGGGAAATAGAATAATCGATTGGGTGTGTCAACTCATTTTTTGGTTACGGTAATTAATATTTTCTTTCCGTGTATGGCGATCGTTCATTGTACTGGAAAATAGATAGAGTTTCGTGAGTTTTTTTGCAGAGGATGGAGCATTCTGATGCACTATGATCTGATGTTCTCCAAGAACGTCCATGAAGATCACGATAAAAGTGCATTGCCAAATTTCTCGGATAAACACCAAACTAGTATGCGCCGATTTTATACAAGAATTGCAATGCAATAAATTCCACATTTGCATCAAAGTGAGTGTCGTGCACTGCTGATCGGCACATATTTCATTTCTCAGACTTCTTGCGAACAGCTAATTTTGTGTAAAATCTCGTCCACTGACAACGGTCGAAAAGTCCCCGGAAGGTTAAATCAATCACATGTTAAAGTTGTGATAGATCTACAGCACATACACCGAGTAAGAAGTTTTCATTGTCGCCGAAGAAATGGATGGGGTGATTTCGTTTTCATTGATTTCAACAAAATAATACTTTGATTCCAATGAAATAGTGCACTTTTTAATTTCCGAAAAAATATTCCATCGCCTGTAAAGAAACACTCACTTAGTGAACATATAATAAACATTCATTGTTTTGAAGGAAAGTTTTTATTCATTCAAAGAAACGGTCGCTTTGATTCATCGAAAATATACACTTGATGGCAGGAAGTGCTGCAAGTTTCAGCGTTTGATGTCAACCACCGGGGTGTCTCTCGCGCATCTAACCTCACTTTTTTTGTTTTTTGGCTCTACTGAACAAACGGCTTTGAGTTTCAAGAAGCCCGTACTTTGGTTTATTTCTGCCGTTCTTGAGCACGTTCTCTTAAAATTTGAGCTTTATCTGCCAAGTAGTTTAGGAAAAAATAGGTTTTGAAATTCTGAGATGTTGCCAAGCAAGTACCGCTGCCTTTTTAGTGGAATCAATAAAAAGAACATCGAAGATTTCTCTGATTCAATGTCACTAGTTTCCATTGAGTTTAAGATCATTCAATGTCACGACTTTTCATTGAGTTTGGGATCAATGAAAAGATACTATCGAAACTCAAGTATTTTTGTTAATTGGCCAAGATTGCCGTGAATCAATGAAATCTTTTTCCTCGGAGTAGTACTCCTTAGTGTGGAGCGCTTCAACCTCATTAAGGTTGGATCGTCGACATTTGAAATCTTTGGGGTTTTTGTTATATTACAGTTAAAGATCGTCTTTTTGCGATTACGAATTTCGGAGATCGGTTATCGGCTTATTGGCTGACTGGCCAAGAAAATAAACATAAATACGGCAAATACAAGTAAGGTTATATCGGGGCTTATGGAAAAATGAGCGATTTCTAACTTTGGAATAAAAATTAACCTTCATAACTTATGTGCCATATTTAGTGGGGAGATTCCTTAGATATTTGCGATCAGATATGATGTCAAAAATATGGACATCATCGGGAAAATTCGAGAATATGTGTCCATAATGAGAAGTTATCACCGTCCAACAGCCAACAGACAATATTGAGTCAAATCCTGAATTGTGAGAAACTATTGCCGACAAAATTGATTTTTCGCGATAATGCAACATTTTGTGAAATACGTACTTGTTCACACAGTGAGCAATTTAATGCAGCTCGTTGTTTTAAGCTCACGACTTATAAATATTTCCGACCGTTTGTCATTTGATTAGTATGGCTCGCAAGGACTACCTTAAGGTAGTCCTTGGGCTTAGAGTCTTGTAAACTTTGAGTGTTAACTAATTATTATATTATAGTTAAATATCGTCTTGTGGCGATTACGAAATTTGAAAATTGGTTATTGGGCTGACCGGTCAAGGTACTAAACATAAATACGACCAAAAAAGTAGGATTATACATCGGCGCTTATGGGAAAATAACCGATTTTGAACTTTGGAACAAAAAGTTACCTCTGTCATCTGAACTTTTGTGCCATATCAAATGTGAAAGAGATTTCTTCGATATTTGCGATCAGACATAGAGCCAAAAATATCGGCATCATCGAAAAAATTCGAGAGTAAATGTCGATTAAGAGAAATTATTGCCACAAAATTCAAATTTAGCAGATAATGTTGAGTCAAGTCTACAACTGCAAGTTACTATTACCGATAAAATTGGTTACCTGCAGTAATGCAATATATTTAGTGAAAGCTTGATAGTGACGAATTTGCATAGAGATTCACCAATTAACTTTTCTTTTCAATGGGGCACATTTTTGTTTGGTATTTTTCAAATATCATCTGTAATTCTTCCCCGATTACACTGAGTGATAGCTCATTTTGTTTCTTAAAAGATACTTCATGAATTGACCGCCTAGATATTTCGTAATATTGATTGTTCAATGATTATAGCCTGTTGTTTAACAAAAACAAACATACTGTCTTAAACAACAGGCTATAATGATTAAACGACCAACACTATAAAATATCGTGGCAGTTCATTCATAGAGAATCTTTTGAAAAAGGTAATAAGCCGTCACTAATTTAAATCGATAAAGAATTGCTCATTACACTTGGAAAAAAACGGACCGAAAATGTATCCGATTACTAATAAATGTTAATCAGTTAATCTTAATGCAAATTCGTCACTATTGATCTTTCACTGGATTAACGAATATTTCTTCTTATCAAGTAAATATTTGTTCCGCAGATTCGGTTGGTATTACCAATTCTTTTTATCGGTGTGCTTCAATACAAATTACCCATTACTATTGTTTTTGACGCATTACATTTTAAAGAATCAATTTCGAAAATTTAGCACTGATTTGATTTCGATAGTCGTCACCGAGCCTCTTCAATACCGCTGGAACAAAAATGAGCCGGCGCCCACCGAGTTTGCGGATGCGCGAACGAGGGTGGACGGCCAAAGGTGACAATAACGTGTAGCAACTTCCGTTGATTTTATTGTTACCGATTATCCTCACGTAAAATACGTCACGACCTTCGGCTCTTGCAATTATTCACGCACTCGAAGAAATCGTGTTAGGCTTCGTTATTATTGACTGACAGCTATTCGTTTTTAAGGTATGAGACTCACTTTTATTGATGTGGCAACTAAAAAATAGCTGGGGCTATAAATTTAAGGCTATTATTTGTTGAAGTGTAAATTGAAAAGTTGTAACCAGAGATGTCAGTTCTTTACATTCGAAAAGACGTTTTTTCTTATGTATCTTATTGTTAGTTTATGATTAATCATTTAGACTTAACCATATATAAAATACTTCAAACTCATTTTTGGTAATTAATACTATTTTTTTTAATAAATAGTAAATGTAACAAACGAAAGTAAATATCGCTACTTCTGTCGTTACGCGTTATTCGTAACATTTGGTTTTTGCAATTTTTTTCATTAAAGTCATTGACACAAATGTGTTTCAAGAATTTTATATGGAGTTTTGACATGAGTTACGTAACGTGAAAGCTATGTTTACTAACCATTGAATACACTGAGAGAAATAGATACTACCCGATAGTAAAAATGTACTATCGAATAGTGTATTGGATGCTTCGTATAGGGATCACTCTCTGGAGTGCAACAGTTAGTATAATTATAGTAATGGTTAATATCTGATTGTACCAAGTACAATCCGTATAATAAACCTTTACAATACACACAATACACGGTACTATCCAAATACTACCCGATAGTATATAATATTTAGTATATCGGATATTAAAAATCTTAGTATCTATTTCTCTCAGTGTAATAAAAAAATTAAGAGATACATTTTAAAACGTGTCTTTTTAAAAGTAACTAACGATGGACATTTCTGCTTGTAACTTTTTTTTCATCGTTATGGTTGTTATTTCAAGGGTTTGTCAACGAATGATTTTGAATGGGTCGCACTATATTTTTAAAACCACAATAACTATTTTTATACCACAGTGTGCGTGAAGTGGCTACTTCACGCATACTTCGCTTCGCTCGCGTGCGTGGAATAGGCACTTCCTGCACTAGTGGCATAAAATTGTGTACTATACTCGTGCGAGAAACACTCGCCTCCAGCTCGTGCTGCAAACTCACACTCGTCGCGGAAAAGTTCCATCGTACTAGTATCGTAATGTACTATTAAATTGCCGTAATGACAACAAAAAATAGTTGCACAAACTTGAAATTAATAACTTTCACTTTATAATTGGTACCAATGGCATGATTTGTCTTATTGCATGAATAATTATTGAGCTTGTAACCCGCACAAGGTTCACCGTAGAAATTTGAAAGACCACAGTTTAAAAAAAAATGTCACAGACTTGAAATAAATAGTTGTCACTTTTTAGTCACTGATACCAAATTTTGAGTACAAATTATTCTACGTGAAATATTACGTTGTAGATGAGCTAATTTACATCTGAAAAAACGGATCTCCCTTCAGGAACATATTTAACGACTCCCCCTATATGAAAGTAATCGCGTTTACAAATAAAATTCTTCAGCTTCATACGCACAAAAAAAGTCGTAGGTTTGTTGGGACATAATTACTAATTGTTAAGACATTCTACGGTTGTAATGCCTATTAAAAACGTTTCTATTTATACAATAACTAATTGATAATTGCAGTAACCAAAGTAATCCCGTTTATGTAAATATATAAATAAAGTCACGTGGTTGAAGTATTTATAGCTGTCACTTATCAGTTGTTGTCCCAAGGCAAAACAAACTTAGAGATAATTACAGGAAACTAAAATTGCTGACTAAGAGGAATTTATTTCAAGACAATATAATTTAGACTTCAGTTGAAAGAATCAAAAATTCAATAGACATGTATTATCTATAATGAAGTTTGTAGACACAAACTTGAAGAATAAAGCCGAGTCGTCATTATTCTGATTCTGTTTAGTTTAGCGCGCCGGTAAATTCGTGGAAACGCTTTATGGAATATGTATGAATATCTCCTACAGGCATGAGACTCGTTATTAGTAATTAACGCGTGTACGTGTAAATAAAATCCTTTTATCAAAATATATTCTGTTCATTATTTTTTTAATCGAATTCATGTTCAATTATGTAAATATTAATTATTTTTATATTGCCATGGCAAAATACCCAACAATAATAATTTTACGGTTGTGATAAGATAATTTTTTCAAATTACTCTCACCTGATATTTAGTCACAGACTGTCAGTTGCAATTAGATGAAAAGAAATCAAATTCCCAAAGAATGTTGAGGACCATCAGCAATCAAAATTATATTTACGACAATAAAAGGATTGCTCTTTCGACCTGTCACTTCAGTCCGACCTTTTAATCCGTTCCCCTGTTACAAGTGTTCGATTTCATACACACAATATCTTAATACGTTTAGCTACACTCAAGGAACTGTTAGTTTGTAACTATTAAGTGACAAGTATCAATCTTCAGTCGCTGTGACTATTTCTATATTTACCTAAATTCTTCCCGTCGCATGGGCTAAAAATTAGGCGCTGCGATGCCGACGATTTCTCCGAATGCATAAATGTTATACAAAACACTTGCGGTCGAAAAAATTATTACAAGTTTTGTATTAATAGCAAACTTCAATAAAATAACTATCCAAACGTTTTTTTAAGGTTCCGTGAAAATATACACTGCTAGAAATTATTTATTGAAAATTAACATTAAGTATTGAAATTTTTTTGCGGTTACGCTTAAATTTAATATACAAATATTAATTGAAATACAAAAAATTGTTGTGAAATTAATTATACTAAACACTTCATAAAAGTTGGGTTTTTAATGTAATTATTAGAATTTTACGATATATATATGCATTAAATACAATTCAATATAACGTATCTGCTTCTAATACGTATATTAGTTTTCAGAACACTTTCACCAATGTGCAATTAAGATAATTGAAAGACAAACCAAGAAGATGCGCGTGCTTTGTTGCAGACGAAAGTACAATAACCGAATATTCTCAATTGCAGTACAATTGAAAATGGTAAACAAAAATAAAAATGGTAAACTGGAAGGGAGGCTCGAATATTGCCACCAATATACCCCCAAACTGTGTAGGAAGGCTCTATAATCACGGTTTGTGTCGTAGAAAGCAGAAATCAAAGTTTATAACACCATAAACCCTATTGTATACCAATTTAGGAATTATTTGGCATTTCCGAGTTAGTCTTTAGGACGTGTTTATTGCACTGACCCAGCGTAAATAGTGAAGTTGTAAATTCAGTCCAGGTATACGCAGATGTAACAGACGTACGAAATTGTTGAAAGCACTTCCAATACGGCTTTGTGTGACTTTATGACAATTAAAAAAATATTACCAGAATTTTTCTTCTACTCAGTTACAAATTCTCTCTATTCTTCTAGAAAATCATTATCAATCAAACTGCCGGATAGGAAGATAATTTTTCTCAAATTTTTAACATTTTTGATTCAAAATAAAAATGTAAAATGCACTCGCAATAAAATTAGACTGAAATTTCTTGAGAATTTTTGGATGAAAATTCTCAAAGATGTTTTTGAGAAGTAATATATATCATCAGGTGGCAATTGAAGTAATAAGTAAGCAAACCCAATGTATGAAAATAATTAAGACTCAGAGACATGACAGAAATAAGGACTTTTGGAAAACTGACTTTTCCAACTTCCACTCACTGACGCTCTTTTATTGCACGAAAGCGGGATCAAGATGCATTGTGAATATAATTCCACTTGTCAAACTTTTTCATAATTGTCCTATCTTAAAAAAGCCATGGCCCATCGACAGTCGAAATATCGAAAAGTGAAGCCAGTTTTCAAACATTCTGATTGGACAGTATTGGACGTAAAGCCAACTCCAGACTGTTATGATCACTGCAACGTCACGTATCGCGTTTTGAATGGCTGAATTTTTCGCAGTTGTAGAATAAACTAAATTTTCTTCCCGTAATAAAAAAGGCATGTTACAACGAAAGTCGATTATATCGAAGCACTGAAGCAGAAATAAAGTCACGTAGAATCACGAAACGTATAAACCCACAAATAACATGTTTAGCCGCAAAAAAAGGCAAATGAAACGAAAGCAGTTATATTAGCTTATATTAGCTTATTGTTGCTAATATAAAAATATACTAACCTCAGAAATTGATGGCCGGCGGCCCGTTGGTGCAATTCCAGCTCAATCTTGTTGCCGTATTCGAGACCGTCGTCTCGCCCGTTTATATGAAAGATTTTGATAATCGGAGGAAAAAACAACGAGTGTAAAATCGAGTGTTACCACTATTAGCGATAAATCAACAACAATACGGTAACTATACAATAAATACACGATTTATTGGGCGATACAAGTCACTGCACATGGCACCCACACATTGTGCTTGGTCCGTCACTATCACTGTTTAATTTATATCACTTAATATATTTTCGAGTTCCTTTAGTCCGAAAAAAATAGTCCTCGACTTACGATGTGTGAAACAAATGACGATTAGAGGAAGTGAAGAAAAAACGTCACAGTTCACGATCCCGTAGGATTATCTTTTCCTCAACGTTTCCTTGTTCCGTTGTTTCGTGTCTCTCGATTCGACGATACGGCTCACCAAGCGATAGATTTCAAAGTGCAGCCCGTACCGCCAAACTGTTGGCGGCGTTCCCGTTAAGGTACGGTGTGTTCCATCCCCATTTCCCCCACCGAAAGACACCGCCACCTGCGTTTATTCAAGTGGGATTGAGCCTTCCCACCACCGCACCAATCAGCGACCACGAGGGGAGGCGCTTAGCTCGCGGTATCGGCGCTGAGCGCGGCCCCTTATTGGTCGCGGCGAGCGGACTCGTTCGGCGAGCGGGCGAACCAACGTTGATAACGTTAAGCTACAGCGCCGCCTCGTAAACTCGTGAGAGGTATAAACTTTGAGATGTCTGTGCTGCTGCGCGTGCACCTACTTCGCCTATTCCAATAGGCGGTACACTTACCGTGGATAAAACAACGATAACGTACGAACATGACAGCCAACACCACGAGGATATTTGGGAGGCGCGCACGTTGTTGTCGCATCGCGAAACCGCTGAGAACCCGAAAGAGCCGCAAGAGGGGCAACGACTACATCTCGTTGGGAATAAGAAACACAGCTAAGGGAGATAATAGCAGCGCGACCATCTAAGACGCTGGCTTATGTCATGCTGTATACTGATTTACTTCTTCTCCCACAGGATTTAAGTGATGATAGAAGTGTGGATATATGTGACAGGGAAACCAGAAGGTGACGTGAGGCCAAATAGAAGTTAACAATTATTTCTGTCGCTTTATTTGACTAGGTGAACAGTCTTTATATCTCGGTCATAATATCTTACTTCCGAATATCGACGAAACAACAACCTGTTCCCAAATATCCGCAGACTAAAAAATTGTAACGATAAAATATCTATACACTAAATACCTTGACTTCATTATATCTTATGCATGGAAAAAAATATCATTGAGTCAATTCAACATCAAAACAGTAAAATATTTTTTTGCTTGTATTGAAGTTATCGTTTCAATATCATATGAAATTGTAGGAATTGGAAGTGAAATTGAATTGAAAACGCTTGTTCTTAGCAGCTCTCAAACCACGGTTTTATTGAATCAATGTTTTTTTTTCCGTGTGGGCAAAGTATCTTCATCCGGCCGAAATATTCTAAAATAATCTTGTGATATCCTGACGAAAAAATATTTTATAATAAAATTTGGGTTTCCATTTCTATGTAACTAGAAGTTCTTTAAATTGTTTCTTGTTTATCATGGGATGAATAATGACTTATCACGGTATTTCAATGCATGTGTTTGATAACCGTAACCAACGAAACCGCCGACCAATCGCAGCACGAATAAAACGGGGATAACAATACTGCGAGATATTTCGAGATTTGCGAGATATTTCGAGCCATCAACTTTTTAGAAGAGGACAATGAAGATTTCATCACTACAAAAATTGTAGGAGGGCTGTGGCAGGGAAAGGGGAGGGGGGTGCCTTCCATTACAACTATATACTTTAGGTTCTTTAGGTTCCTTTGGTTCCTTCGGTACAAGTCGATTTTTTTACAGCTTTTTTTAGATATTTTGTCCAAGATATCATGTTCTTGGTTCATTTTTTTATTCTCCCTTTTAAAATTCTACAATGGAGATTGTATGATAGGGGAAATTCCGGGAGTAATTTTTTCATCGTTTAGGATATTTGGTTGATCAGATATTTTTTATTCGGATATTTTGTCGCAGATATTATGTTGTTGGAGCCAACGTTAGAGGGAGACCTTTGCATTGTAAGGATTTCCGACCACGACAATATAAATTTGATGAGTAAGTCTGAGATTTCTTACCTTCGAATTTGTTTAGAGATCCCTGTCGTAAATTATTTTAGTGCTAGTAGTAGTAAATGCGTTTTATTAGCCTTAAATGTACAATGTTTAGGCTAGTCTATGAATATCTTTACAAGGTGGCCATTGACTGAGGTCCTTCAGCCAGGAATAATCAAATTTATCGAAGATGTTAGAAGATTTCTGGACAAAGCGTTTAACAAATTAAGGTAGTCTTTGCGACGTATACTAGTCAATTGACGCACTGTTTCGAAAATTCTGTAAATGCTAACATCTTTAGATATCTCAATTAATCACTGTGTAAATAAAAACGTGTTTGTAAATGCTTTGAAAACTTAAAAAACATAAATAGTATTAACTAAAATATGTCAACAGAGTCTCGCTTGAACGCGTAGTGGTATTGTATCATCACGCGGTCAGAGCTAAATTTGATCGTTTTAAAGGTAAATTTGTGACACAAAACTGAAAAAAAAGTAGATAGAAAATCTAATTTTTGCGCCACGACTACACCCAGAGAAATCGATCCGAAGGGTTTATTTGAATCGATTATAAGGTGTATCTGAAATGAATAAAATTTTATTCAGATCAGATAGAATTTATTTCAATCAGATGAAATTTCAGTTAGATTAAATAAAGTCTATTTCGATTGAATAAAATCCTATTAGGCTGGCCATTAAATAAATAAGTCATTCAATGGCTGGCCTAATAGGATTTTATTTAACCGAAACAGACTCTATTTGATTAAAATAAAATTTCATCTGATCGAAATAGACTCTATTTGATTGAAATGAAATTTAATTCATTCCAAATACACCGAATAATTGATTCAAATAAACTCATCACATCCATTTCTCTGGGTGTCAACAACCGCCACAAAAAATCGGGTCGCTGAAACCAAGGTTGAAACGGCGCCGCTTGACACTTGAGGTTATGTTGCCTTCTATCATCGTCCGCTACATCCAGTTATCCGTAACTTTTGAGTGCACTGGGAGTAAATTATGGTATTAGTAACCATAAAGTGCACGGAAAAAAGGCTTGGTTCGAACAACTAACCGCTTGGTTAAATATGCGCCAGCCGATTTATCGGTTAGACCAATCAAAGTGTTAGTTAAGCGAACCAAGTTATTAGTTGTGTTACCATGAGCTTGGTGGCGCTAACCAATAACTTAGTTGTCCTAACCAATTAATCGGCTGCCGTATATATAACCAAGCGCTTAGTTGTTCCAACCCAGCATTTTTTTCCGTGTGACAACTATTTATTTGTAGTTGGTACAAACATAGTTGTTACCACTTAATTAGTTATCGAAACGATTTTTATAGTCACCGTAACTATAAAAAGACTAAAAATCAATAGTTGTCACTTTATAGTTAACTGTACGATGACGATTTCTCTCAGTGTGGCGACGATGTGTATGACGTTGGAATTACACCCAAATACTTCGATAACGTTCCTTTTTTATATTTTATACGGAATCGTGACACTCTAAGGAAGCCATAGCACATTTGATATTGTATTAAAGTTCAGTTTATACATGTTAATTTTCGTCCCGAAGTACGAAATTGGTTAGTTTCCCATAAGAGCCCGTGCATAAGAATTCTTTTGCAAATATTTTTTTCCTCGGTAATTTAGTCTATAATACAGCTTGAAACTTCGCAATCGCATTTCGAAGGGATTCAACTATTATATTTAAAAAATGGGTGAACCATTAATATAATTCCCAGGAGAGCCGTCTATATTTTATTGTCATAGCAAATATAATTATAGTAGCAATCATCAAAATGATAATAGTTTTAAAAACTATTCTGATAGTTTTAAAAACTATTCTGATAGTTTTAAAAACTATTCTGATAGTTGCAAAAACTATTCTGATAGTTTTAAAAACTATTCTGATAGTTGCAAAAACTATTCTAATAGTTTCAAATATGCCTTTTTGTTGCATATACGATTTCAACGTTTGTTTCCAATAACCTTACAAGTATCGTTTATTGAACCATATTATCATCACTACAACCATAACACATTTCAAGCCTTCCTATATTCGTTTTACCATGTGAAATCGTTAAATAAACGATAAGCTTTTCTCTCAATGTTAATGCGCAAGGACTACCTTAAGACAAGGCATTTAAGCAGTGAGTGTCTATCGTCCATGAGTGTAAGTGTGGTTTACACATTTCATAGATGGCACATGCAGAGACAGATCGACGAGTTTTTACGGGGCAGTGGAGCCCTTCGTTGAGGCACACAGTGAGCTTAAAATCGCTGTGGGGAAGAAACGTGGAACAAAATCGACCCCTCGGCGGTCGGGTGGGTACTCGCAGTACGCAATATTGTTAGACACGTTCTGGGGCCAGTATAACGTATGAATATCCAATTCTCCCTTCACAAAATTAAATTCGGACAATATGTTTTGTTTCGTTGGCCGGCACCCTCCGTGCGTTGAAATGGGGTGAGGGTTATGTCGCGTGTGTGTGTCAACACAACACAAGCCCCGGGAGAGCTCGTAGAGTCGGACTAACGCGCAGTATTGCGGTGGGTGTTAGGGATTCTATTTGGTTGTTACGCGTTATGGTTAGAGTAGGCGAGACGAAGGTGCCTAAAGGATTTTGAGGGGCTTTACCAGTGTAACCACTTTAAAATTAGGTGTTTTTCGGGATTTGTCTGAAAAAGGAATGATTACACTGAATGTTTTTAAGTTCGAGGAATGTATTCATTCATAAATGAACTATATAATAGTATATACGAGTGCGACGAAAATTTTTCTGACGAGGGTGAGTTTTTCTGAAGAGGGTGAGTGTTGCAATCAATCGAGTTGGGAAATAGTTTCTCGCACGAGTTTTGTATACAATTTTATTTCACGAGTGCGAGAAGTGCGATTTCTCGCACGCGAAGCGAAGCGTGTGAGAAGTAGCCACTTCTCGCGTGTAGTTGCATTAAATTATTCGTGGTACAATAATAATGAAATGCAACGCGCTGTTCCCTGAGCCTCTTAAAAAAACAAATTGCTTCACTGCTGCAGTTATTACATCCGCTGGAGTGCCTAAGACAAAAACGCTGTTGAAATAGTAGATATTCATCATAGGATTATCTAGGATTTTGGAAAAATATTGAAAGCTGATAAAATGGTAAAGTTTCGAAAAAAATAATTGAGATTTCGCCTTAAGCAAACTGTCGTTCTTTCAGTACTAAATTAACATTTTTTATCCAATAAAAAAAATCCTTGATCATTTTATGACAAAATTCGCTCAGAATATGCTGCCAAAATTCGATTCAAAATAAAAAATTACAATATTAGGTTCGAACTTGTTTTCATTAATTCGTCTTAGCTCTCGTAAAACGAAAAGTCCCAACTTTTTATACATGACGTTAAAATCGCTCACATTTTTCATCAAATGACAATTTCTCAAATATATGAATACCGCAGCAAATTCTTGAATCTTTGTTCTGAGTCCATCCAATTATGAAACAAAGCACTGTGTAAATATCTTAACCACATAGTTCATGCTTCGCTTCATATTATCCCAAATTTAACTAAGGTCAAAACTAATCCAATAAAATCGGTTGTATTCGAAGTTGGAAATATTACAGGATAAAGGGTTAAGAAACAGAGTCGCAAAAAAGGTAGTGAAATAGCCATGGTCCGGCGTTCGGCAAGGAAAAATGGTGCGCGCCCGCAATGTTGATATTTAGGTATAAGGTTCGAACAATGGGTCACGAAAGGTAACAACAAGCCTGCGGATTATAAAACTGCGGACGTCTACGTCGTTGGAATATTATACCTCAGAAGAATACCACCAGTAGTCGACTGCAACGAAGGCTCTTGTAATGACGATTTGTCGATTGTTCGTGGTACTAAAGCAATAGTGTGTCTGGCTCGTTGGGCCGCGTGAGTTTCTTCGTTTGAGGTTACGACTCAAGTCGGTTTCTTATTGGACCCGAGTAAAGGTTGGCGAAAAACGGTACGGTGACCGCGCCCAAGGTCGCTAAACGGACCTTAACCTACGATGTTGCTCACCTCGAAGTATACGGGCCTCAAACTTCTATTATACCCGGCGTGAACGAAACACACTCTCTGAACAATCCGAATTGTCAAGATCCTCGAAACGCCCTCCGCATATTGTCTTTTTCTTCCGCTGTCTCATGTCATTGTATTCAGCGCAAGCAGGTGGCGCATTTCTCGCACAAAGGAGTACAATCGACAGCCACCGGCTGAAATTTTACGAACTCGCTTCGATCTATCGCCGTGAGAGGTGCGACCAATTCGACACGCTATACTCTGCTCTTAACCTATTCCGCGTTACAAATCACTTCCGACAATTTAGAATGGCGTCGCATTGTTTTCAACAGTAAACGTTTGTTCTATTTTGTGAGGATTGAGGTAAGAATCGAAATCGGTAATAATCTCATCGCATTGTTTTTATTTTTTTATCTCAATTATTTTTTAAATATATTTTGAAAGTGACATATCGAATGCCACACTGAGAAAAAAATTCAGTTAAATGGAACAAAAATTGTTTCATTCAAATAAATGCGGTGCTTGCGGGCAGCGAAATAAATATAATGGTACAACAAACGAATATTTATTTGGCGGGGAGAGCAGAATTCAACCGATTATCAAGTAAAATCAACATTTTTCGCGTTCCTATCAACTACATGTTTGTTCAATCTGCTACAGGCGATTGTTTAAACGTTTATTTATGTAAAACCGCATTTTTTCAAATTTTTTTCAGATTTATCCGAATTATGCAAATTTTTTTCAAACATTTTTATAAACTGGAATATCGAATGCCATAATTAAAAAATCGAATTCTGTGGATTTCACTAAGAATTATGTATTCTCACAGATTACAGTTTGTTTCGTTACGCAAATAATATTTTATTAATTTGTATTAATATTAATAAATGAATATTGATTAATATTTACACAGTTGGTGCCGTCGAGGCATGAAATATCGGTACATTACAGGCACCATGTCAGCTTGCACCGGCACGGCGTGGCGCTAGATCATGTGTGACGTCATCAGCCAGCTTCATGCCGGCACAGAGTGCTGACCCTGTAAAATCGACCCACTGTGCAGTCAGAATAATGACACATCGCCGGTTGAGAAACTGGCACAATGACGGCACGTATCCGTTAGAGGACATAAAATTAAGATTAATGTTGCTATCCAGATAGGAAAGCGGGCCGTCCCGTGCCGCCCGCGGTGTCTGTACGGTGGAGTTAGTTGCTTCCAAATGAGATGGCACTGTGACGGCACGGCGTGCCGATAAACCACTGTGCCGGCACGGTATAAACAAGTTTTGCAGTAGCACGATCTACTGGATTCGTGAGAGCACTGATACAGCATCAAGCACCTCGTGCCGTCACAATGCTGACCCAATTGAGAGCAACTAACACCATTGTTACATCACGGTGTGCCGTTTCGTGATGCCTGTGTAGCCTCACCCTGAACCTTAAGGGAATGCTAGAGTAGATTTTTTTACCGACTTTGGTCGGTAAAAATAGGCGATTTCGTAGTATACACCATTCATCGAAAATATGCAGCAAATATACGTAAAATTTTGCAGGATTGTAATACAAATATTCATGCTTGAGTGTCCGGTCGAATTACTGTTCAAAACATACAGAAAATGTAAAAAATGAGATATTGCTGAACCTCTGAAAAACCAATATGGCCGCTTGAAATATCAACAGGTCCTCTGAAGTAATATATAAACATTTCTGGAACTCAGATGTGTTAAATCAGACCGGATACCCATTCTTTGATTATTTCTGAACCTTTCGAAACCGTCGGAATGTCGATTACAGAAACTAAATTCACGAATAGTGTAAACTATGTTCGCGTAGAAAATGCTCTGAACCTTGGCCGAAAGCACACAGAACTACGCAAACGTAGTTTACACTATTCGTGAATTTGGTTTGCGTAATCGACGATCCGACGGTTTTTGAAGGTTCCGGAATAATCAAAGAATGGGTGTCCGGTCTGAATTAACACGTCTGTGTTCCAGAAATGTATAAACATTTCTTCTTACCTCAAAAGGACCTGTTGATATTTCGAGCGGCCATATTGGTTTTTGAGAGGTTCAGTAATATCCCATTTTTTACATTTTTGGTATGTTTTGAACAGCAATTCGACCGGACCCCCCAGCATGAATGTTTTCATGACATCCCTGCAAAATTTGACGTATGTTTGTAGCTTATTTCCGATGAATAGTGTATACTACGAAATCGCCTATTTTTACCGACCACCGGTAAAAAATAGGCCGGTAAAAAAATGTGCTCCAGCATCCCTTTAATGGCTAAGTGAGATGATATTCCACGAAAAAGCGTAGCAATAGAACTGTGATTGTATATAACCAGCACAGCGAACCACAGTTTATTCTGACAATGTGGTACTTCATCGCCACATTACCTGCCCCAGATAGACACATGCCGGCAACATACCGTCACCATGCCGTCACGGCGTGCCACACCGGAAATAGAAAATTGTTTGTGCCTTGGTCTTTCGGCACACTGAGAAAACTAGAACCGTTAAATGGCCATAAATTAAAAGAAAAAATTGGTATCGTGGCTCTCGAAAAACTCGAAGATCGATTTTCAAGTACACATTACTTATTTTATTTATTTGTAAGAACCATCCAAATTATGGAGAAATAAAGCTGAACAGCTCAATAACAATAGGCCAAAAGTTCATGAACATCAGCTTGATTTGCCTTCCTGTTATAACTTTAATGACCTTAATGATTATAATGAAACATATTTCACAAGATAATTCTAAGAAAATTGACAGATCCTATATTTGATGTGATCAATAACGTTAGAAAATTTGAAGCAGCGTGTTTTTTGCTGTGTGAAATACCGTGAAATGCCATATGTATAACACTGATAAAAGGCTTTAATTTCCGAATTTTCTGAGATATCAGATACCTTCTTCCCTTGGATAAACGAGGTTTTACTGTACCATCATCATCGCTATGACTCCCTCTTCTTAAGGAAAGACTCAACACTAGCATCACTACCTGAAAATTTCCAACACATTCTTTAATAACCCACATTTTCTGTGGCACAGGGGTTGAACTCGATGTGTGTATAAGGGACCACATAAACCCTACGATGCTGATTGATATTTTGTGGAAAATCTGAGATCGAGAATAAGATGCTCGGAATGTTGTTCTCTGCTCCTTTCTCACCTGCGTGTCCCTCTGCTACAGGTCATGTGACTTGTGTCTCCCCTAAAGGTGAGACCTTTGTCATCTCAAAAATCTAAATTGTTCGTCCTCATCATATGGGACATTCCAACTGAGTTCGACTCACTTCTAGACCGCACCTTTTCACACGCTTAACATTTTTTCATACTTGTCATTTTATTGAACTAAAGACTCCATTCTTGTGACATGCATTTTACGGGCGGCTATTTTTTCAAAAATTATTTTATTAGTGTTCGATTTGGTGATATGCAAATTTCGAAATGTAATTTTTTGTTTATTTAAAAACAACAATTATCCGGGTACGTCGGTATATTTTTTACTCTTGCATATTATAATATTCCGAATAAAAATCGTGACAAACCCGCTCGTTTAAAATTTGTTCAAACTTGTTCCTAAAAATTTGTTCATTTCATTCAAGCGAATAGTACATTTTTTTAACATGCATTCCTTTAAAGCTTTCTATTTTTTTACGTATAATTTTAATACTTTTGGATTTGTGAATAATATATAAATCTAAGGGAGTAATGTTTTGTTTATTATTAAAATATAAAAATTACTCGGGTATGTCGATAAATTTTCTACTCCATAATTATAATTTATAGAATCAAAATCTTGATTGTTACGTCATGGCTTTCTGATGATTTAAGCTAAATTACGAACACACCAAAATAATGGTATTTTTACCAAAATATTTTGCGTAACAAAATAGCACTTGTTAATTTCTCCATTTGGAGTTTAAATGACTGGTGATGATTATATGAGTTAGAAATGTACAAACCTTTCAATACAAGGATTGAAAAACATGACAATGTATTTATTCAGTAAAATAAATCACAAAACACATAAAAAACTTTTAAGACTTCTCATCAACGAAGATTCTCTCGAATTGTAAATAACTATTGTAAATAACTAAATAAAACAGATTAACCATTTTTATTTGTACGGAAACGAAACAGATCGTGAAAAGTTGAAAATTTCACCACATATTAAATCGTAAGGTCCAAAAAGTATTATATTTTGTCCCACTATTTGTGTGGAGACTTGCAATCTATAAATATATATTTCACAAGATATATGAATATGCGTATTTGCAAGACTGACTGAAAAGTCTCCAAAAAACTAGTGCCAAAGGCCACAGTGCAATAATACAAAAATGTAAAGATGTAGGACATCGCGCATCTTTTAGGTTGGCGACGCCCTGCTAATCGCCGTGGGATCGCTGACACTGCGTTGATAAGGGCAGCGAAATCCAGTTTCAGGCTAAACTGAAAAATTTATTTCAAATGAAGAAACATGAGACTGCTAATTTAAGCAAAAGTCCGCTTCCAATAGTGAGAAGCTCTACTGGATGTATAACGATATGAAATTATTAATTGATCCGTATTATTATTATTATTTATTTTAAAAAGTCGACAATTGAAATTGTCACGTTGCTTCCCCGTTCATTTCTAGCTTTCCTGAAAATTCTTGTATTTTTATTTTGTATTATTATGTTTGACTTCCCCGTAAGAATAAAAAATTCAACTTTGTACTATGGCATTGAGTATCGTAACAGGAAATGAGTGTGTGGGTTTTTTCATTTTTGTGCTCAGATTAAATGTTTTCAATCTAAGTTTTGGAAACTACAATTTGTTTTAAAATCAAATTGGCTATAAAATTAGTGACAAAAAATTGATTTTAAAACAATTTGTAGTTTCCAAAATAATGAAATTTTTTTAAATTTTCTGAGGATTCCAGAGCGATATCCTAAAAATTGCGTACGCTATCGTGGTAACAAGAATCCAAACATACGCGCGCGCGCACACACACGCGCACACACACACACACACATCGTACAAATCATTTTTCCTGACATGAAAATCTGGAAAATTTTTTTTTACCGAAACAATAACCCTTTAAGATTCATTATTACATTTATTTAATTGTTATTAGAATTTCCAGTAATTAAAATAAGCCCGGACGTAACAGTGATAAATTTGCTCAAGGATCCGGTATGCTAAATCCAATTATTATGTGAAGGAGTTTTTAACTCGTATACTTAATGCGTATCTGGGCGCCATAAATCCCGTAGTAAGTGACTGTAACAAGCCTTAGGGTGGCGCGTGGCGTTCATCAGTCTGCGGCGTCTAGTCGCCAAGTTCAGAGAGCATCTCCCTTGCTCAATTGAGGGCCGCGCGGAAGTAGGCTCTTCGCTCTATGAATACGGCACCTATCGCCGACGTACGTTTATATTCACAAAAAAAAAGCTTGACCCGCATTGACATATGTCACCGGATTGACTTCGGTGTTATAATGGTCTCGTTGACATTTTTTTTCAAGTCCTTGCTTTCATACAGTCGCCGCATTCTTTGCTAGTAATGACATAAGACAGTATTTTAAAAAAAATCGCCCTAACAATTCAATTAATTAATGCATTGTAATGAGAAAAATTAAAGAAAGAAGTTTTTTGTCGTTGGAGAATGCGTCGATTTTTTACTATTTTAACTTTGCAGTGCAAATGTTGAAAAATGTTAAAAAGCATTTTCATCATTGAGTGATTTTATCTACGAAATTTTTAACTTCGAATTTAATTAAGCGAATAAGATGTAGGAATATTTTTCTAAATCAATTTTTATAACAAAAGTTTTCATTAATGTGAATTCTTAAATTTGAAGTGTAAGGAGCACTCACCGATATCGTCAGATTGATGAAATAATCAATTGAATATATGAAAAAACAAGACAATCATGACGGAAAAATTAACATACACATGAAAGGGCATTTCTTGTAAACAAAAAAGACACAAGCAATTTTTCAATTAATTAATATGTTTCGAAATTAAACTTCAAATTATAAAAGATGAATTCAATATTTCAAACAGGTAAATAAGACCGTAAATAACGAAATTAACAATTCATTTTTATAAACAAGAAAATAACTCACATTCATACATACACACAATAAATTCGCTCAGTAATAAACTGCAATAAATTTTAAAGATGACTATTCTAACAAAATAATTCTTGTGAATACGGTTTATAAATATATGTTAGAGAAATTACTCATCTGTCATTGAAGAAGGTAAAAATCTAAGAGGTAGAGACTTGTTAAAAATATCTGACCAGGTTATTTATACTACAACCATTTGTTTATTCATCGATAAAATTTCTTTGGTAAACAAACAGCTGTAATTTGTGAATGAGTAATACTATCAAATATTTAGACGGTGATAGCGTAGAGCATTTCTTAACGAAAAGCATGTGCCATAATACATCAAAATTGAGCAAAAAATACGGATTATCCATTGAAAAAGCTTAACAATATGTGCATTTTCGAAATTTAGCATTACAAACCGAGTGTAATAAAATATTTCTAAGACATATGCAGCTATAAGAGTTACCAACTATGATAATTCATAGATGCATAAAAGTTTGTCCGAATTAAATTATAAATTTAGCACCCTTTTGATTAGTGAGGAGCGCTCCAATCTCCTTAAGGTAGTCGTCTCGCTACGTGCTAGTCAAATCAGTGTTTAATTTTTTTTTAAACTTCAACAAATTATTGTGGTTTAATTGACGGTTTTGAAAATCAATTTATGCACCGGTGTGTATTCTTAATATGTAAATACATCTGCAGCCACGGTTTAAATAATAAATACACTGATATATGCAAATGTTCGATAAGATGTTTCTGTCATCTAGTTATATATTAGAAAAAACCGTAATATTAGTCCGATTATGAAGAGCAATAGCTCATTTTTTAAATTGAAAGATGCTTCAAGAATTTAACGAAAAGATTTCTCAGTGTTATTAATTTTTCAAAAGTTACAACCATTTCTATGCTTAATGGTTAAGTTGGATAGACAAACGGTTGCAATTTTTGTATAAATAATATTACTGAATAATCTCTTCGTTCAATCATCAGAGCAACTTTCATTGAGCAAGCTGAGCTATTGTTCGTCATAATCGGACTAATATTATGATTTTTTCTAATATATACGTGGATGACAGAAAAATCTTATTGAACATATATCATAGTGTATTTTCTTTTCAAATCGTGGTTGTTAATTTATTTATATATTAAGAACACATGCTGATGTCTAATTGAGTTCATAGAACCATCAATTGAACCTCAAAAACTTGTAGAAATGCTTCTCAAAGTTTAGTACTGATTTGACTAGCACGTATCGATTCGGCTACCTTAAATTTAACAAGTGCCTCGCGACTTGACTATAAACGTCAAGTGAAGCATCATTTAGGTTTTTCTCCTAACGCCCTCTAGGTGAGATATTTCAACGCGCGATAGTAACCCTCGGCTCGTGTGGGCGTTAAGAAAAAAAAAAAAAAAAGTTAAGAATGAAGAATCGTGGTATATATTTGTTGAGCCATCTTCGACAGGTCCGTAGCTTCGAGTTTTCCCACATGCATTGATACAGAGAATAGTGATGGCAGGGGGCGCCCTCAATGACAAAGACACCCGGTATGTTATATACCTACGCACAAAGAAATATACAATGGCCCCGAGGACGTTTCATGGAGAAACCGGGTTGGTGCGCACCAATTGTAAATAGACGATGAATCTGTTGATCCGAAATCAGCAGGAAGCAACTTCTTTGTTCCGGATTATACACGTACAGAGAACTATCGTTGAATATGACAAAAGAAACGCGTGACGGGAGGTTAGCCACCGCGTGTACTAAGACGACAATGCCACACAGCCCCCGCCGGGGATCTCTTCTTATTAGAATTTTTCGTCCCCGACAAAGTGAGTTCGAGAGAGAAGAAGAAAGGCTATACCGAACGAAAATACAGGTGTTTCCGAAGCGATACTTACGTGTCCGTAAGGAAGAAACATTTAGGCCTCTTATCTCTTTTAGTTCCAAATCCAGGTTGAGCCAATCTTAGGTTATGGTGCCTAATTAAGGGAGCTACTGCGTTTCGCACTAGCAAAGAAGATAGACTTGTATATTTGGCACTGGTCAAATCATTTCTGGTGGTTGAATTTACAGTTTCGGGTAGTTGGTCACGTGGCACAATTAGTTCTCAATAGTAGTAACAGTAGATCTTCAACCCTTTCGGAGTGAGGTAAAAATGACGTTTTCGTGCCATTTTTGTGTTGGAAAAAAATTTCCCAACCCCAAAAACCATGATGTACTAAATTACAATCGAATGGATGCGGTAGAAATAGATCGTTTTTCAAATGCACATATATGTGTCATGACACAAAAATGGCACGACTTTTTTGTGCCCATATGTGTGTCACTCACAGTCAAGGGGTTATTGGCTATGTGTATACAACATATGTGCGAATATCTAAACTAATTATGAGTGTAATTAAAGCCTATGGGCCATCCCTAACAATCTTGAAAACCGTAGTTTCTAGCTGATTCACCGTAAAAACGACCTTCAAACAACCGAGTGGTTTTTTGCAAAAAAAAAACCGGAAATCGGTTGTAATGACCGCGAAAACAGCCACACTAAAAATGTCATTTGGTTGTTTTTTCGGTTTTCCATGGTAAATCGGAAAAAAATACCGCACAACATATTTCAGGGCAATTGTTTTCATAGTCGTTACGACCAACTTTCGGTTTTTTTTGTTGAAAAACCACCCGGTCGTTTTTACGGCAAAACGGTGGTTGTTAAGATTGCTAGCGATCGGCCGAGGTCCTTTAACCCGTTTTACTTGTGAACTGCTTTGTCTCTTCTATAAATGATCACCTACATATAAATAAATACATGTTACAGTCGTTACATTTAGGGAGTTACATTTCCGGGTAGTAAAAAAGTGTCTTATAAAGTACCTTCTAATGTTGTTAGGATTCCTAATCTTATGTTGTGGAATGTTTATGTAGAGTGGTTTTATTGCTTCTAGCTCTTTTTGTGTAAATGAAGTGGTTAGTTTTTTAAATCTGTCTTCAACTGGTTATTTTTTCGTGCGGAGGATGGGAGACACTGTATATACTCATTCAGTCGACGACATATGCTTTTATAAATTTTTGTGGCGTGTTCGATGGTTAGTTCTCAATATATAAGTACGTTCAGAACCACGTTTGAATAGATGATCGAATGATATATGCAAATGTCTGATGGCATGTTTGCTCATGGAGTTTTCTCGAAAAATAAACCATAATTATAGTCCAATTATGACGAACAATATTTCTTATCGATATCTTACTGAATAGTTATTAACAATTATAATTAAGCTTTGACGATGACAGCTTATGATATTAATTGATGGAAATTTGGCAAATCGTAACACTTTTTTTCGCGATTGAAAATGCATTTTGTTCCCCGTAAAAAAAGACGAATGAAAAGAATGAAGTACGCGAAAGCGGGCACGTTTGTTGCTAGTTTTTTCTAAAATAGAATACTGTTTTAGTCCAAGAACAGATTTTTTTTCTTTCTTTCATTCATCTTCATAAATAAATAACATAGCACATCAAAAGTTGATTAGATCGAAGCACTGAATCAGAAATAGAGTCGCGTAAGATCACGAATCGTATAAACACGCGAATATCATGTTTAGCCATAGGAAGCGACAAACGACAGGAAAAAAGTGCGGGCGAAGCAGGCACGTTGTTGCTAGTCCTTTCTTAGAACAGACATGGCACATCGAAAGTCGAAATATCAAAAGCTGGAGCCGCCTTGCTAGCATTCTGATTGGTCGTCGACAGCTTTGACATAAAGCCAACTTCAGACTGTTATAATCTCTGCAGGATCACATACGGCACGCTTTTTAAATCGTTGTTAATTCGTAGTTGTGAAAAAGAATAAATTTTTTTCCCCGAAAACAGGTTTTCTCCTCTTCGTTTCATTTGTCTTCATGAATGAAAAACATGGCACATTGAAAGTCGATTATATCGAAACATTGAAGCCGAAATAGAGTCACGTAACGTCACGAATCGTATAAACACGCGAATATCATGTTTAGCCATAGGAAGCGACAAACGACAGGAAAAAAGTGTGGGCGAAACATGCACGTTGTTGCTAACACAGTGTTTAAACGAAACTCGTACGCCATTAGCTGGGCTAATGTTGAAGGTAAGCCCTTTAAACATCGGTCCTACCGACGCAGTAGTATTATACCGGCTCCCGAAGCAATATCCTCGGCAGTAGCAGACTTACATGCGAATTTGCACCTACAAAGCGGGGAGAGCCGCGCATAGTCTCGCAGTGTTGGGTAATTGTGAACGGGGGCTTGTGTTGACAATACATAGCTCGTTGGGCATGATCCTCGCTGTTATAGATGAAAAGGATCGTTCGCCGGAAACTATTGCTATCCGTAGCAGCCGTGCAATTAATCTCCAAAAGGGAGTGGCTTCTCGAAGAAAAAAAGAGAAAAAAAGTTGTCCAAGTACAAGATTCTTGCTCAAGCATGCGATCTTCCATTCTTTGTTGCGGTGTATATGTCTAGTGGACACCCGCTCTGCTTCCATTTAGTCTACCAACTCGTGTGTAAACCCTGATCAATGCGGCAACGATGCGCGTATATCCGTAGTAATCCTATTGTCTGGACAGCCAATTTAAACGTTCACCGTGCGCCCGAACAACAATAACTCGTGTATGAGAACCTTTTTCATGTGCACTTAAAGCTCAATGAGACTAATGCTGTTTCAATAAATCTCGTGTCTTCACTTTGAAAAATGGGGACGTTCAATCAAGAATGTATTCAAAATACTTTTTAAAAACTATGATTAATTATTATGCAAAACGTCGTATTTTCATACTTCAATGATTATAAATAATTGAATTAAATTATTCGTTTGCAATAAATTCTAATGTTTAATGGGCTTAGTATTCCTCTATCATCAGTTACGAAAGTATTCCTCTATATCAGTTACGAAAGTATTTTTAATAAATTTCCATCGAATGTTTTTTTCCCCCACTATTTGTTGCTTTCTGGATTTATTCAATGCTTTTTCAATATGCAGATAAATATGGAATAATAGTACGTTTTAACACTATGAAGAAAAATCTTTTATACAAGAGTGTGCGTGAAGTAGCTACTTCACTTGTGTCTTGTATACTTCTTGTATAAAAGACACTTCGCTTCGCTTGCTCGCGTGAAACAGGCACTTCTCGCACTCGTGGTATAAAATTGTATACGATACTCGTGCAAGAAACTTTTTCTGACCTCGTGTGATTACAACACTCGCCTTCGGCACGTGCTGAAAACTCACACTCGTCGCGAAAAAGTTTCATCGCACTAGTATCGTAATGTACTTTTTTGGGATAGTGTACGAATGAAAATTTTCTTAGAACGTCGGGAAACTGCAATTTTCGTAAGCGAAAGTTATATTAATATCTATCTTTTATATTTTATTAATTTTAATGTTTCACCTTAGATCAACTGTTTCTGATTTGGCACTTTTTTTCTCTCCACGCAGACATCTAAGGATTGCCAGATGACTATAACTAGGGATTGGCATATCTTTAATATGCAGTAAGACCGAATTGTTTTCGAGAAGTATTCCTACTGTTCGCCATCTGGCGGCAGCATGTGACACACCCATTCGTCAAGTGACGATAGATGGCGAAATTCAGATGCGTTTCTCGCACATGTTTCAACGACTCAGTGTAAATAAGAAGAATGCAAAGCCAACCTTAGAATGTGTCATAAGATAATTTATTGTGGAAACACATTTTTCTCCCGTTGCCCTTCGTTTCGTATAATGTAATATTACCGTGCCACCAAATTTCTGTTCAAGACTTTGGCAAGAGTTTGGCAAATCGTAACTCGGGTCTGAGTCTAACGATGCCGAAGATTCCGTTGTTATCGATCTTCCTGTATAGGAAATTCAAACGTTTGGAATCTATTGCCAAACTTCCATCAAAAATGAAAATATTAGAGGCTGTCACGTCGAAGCATCATAACATCAACCAGTTTATATAGGAACCTCATGAATTTAAAAAATTCCTGATTCACCAATTGACTATTACAGATATATTCAACTGATTTTTCTAATTAAAGTAATTAGAAAAGTATTCTATAGCGAAAAATAATCATTTCGCGATGAGTTATACTTTGAAGTCGAATTTTAGTTAATCATAATTCCATCAAGTTTGATCTTACCAGAATGATTATTATGTAGTTTCGGAGGTAAACGTATTCTCTTTATGTTTGATAGTAATAATTATGGTTGTAAGATCCACTGTACTCGAGTTATTCGTTAAAAAAATGCAAATTAATTATTGTAGTTAAAGTTGAATGTCTTTGACAGTATGTGGCAGTAACTGCTCTATGATACACCGAATTAAAAAGAATTGAAGAAGCTATTTGATGTCGCTATTTTTATACCCGTCTATTTTATACGAAAATCGGAAATTCCCTGGAAACTCGAGACAACAACCGCTTATGCATTAATCGAATGGGAAATACTAAAACCCATTGCGCGACATCTAAAAAAAAATCGCACGATATTTTTCCTTTTACCGTTGTCAATAGAATGATGTAAACGACGGTTTTATGGTATGCGAAGTCCAAAAAAACAAAAAAAATTGGGCCACTCTATAATAAAAAGCGATTTTTTTGCTTTGCTCTCCGCTCGTTTTTTTAATGTATATCAATTTTTTATCGGATATGCGTAAAAAACCATCAAAATAAGATTCAATGAGTCTGTAACTTAAAACAATTAGCAATACATAAAATTTCACCCGGACAATTTTTTAGAAAATTCAATGTTCTTATAAATTCCTATTGACTTTTTTGAAAATATTTTGAAAATACAAAAATCACGACTTAGTTAGTCTAAACCTTTGTACATATTAACGATACGAAAAACTCGCTAGCGGCTTTTTTGTAGTGCGGACGACAAAACTTTCTTTCAACTTTTTGTCATAACTTTAATAGCTTAACTAACAAATGTAAAAAAAAAACGGAAAATTTACAACATAAAAAATTACAAGTCTCTGTAATTGATCAAATATTGAAGATAGAAATTCGACTCAATAATATTTTTTGGTCGAAAATTAATGATTCATAAGATGTAGTCATTGCTTTGATGAAAAAAAAATTTCTTCTTAGGTTGCAGGGAGAATTTTTTTTTTTTTAATCACTTTCCCGTGTTATTTAAATGGGAAAACTTGAAACGCGATGATAGACCTCTAAGAATGAAAATTATGAGCTCCGCTTTTGACAGGATCTTTACTAAGACGTATTCTACGACATTTTGGGCGGAGAGCAAAGAAAAAAAATATCGCTTTTTTTGGCACACCCTAATATGTATATTCGACAAAGAATAGAGAATACGACTGTATTAAACATTCTTTCCGTCCTCTCGTCTGGCTCCATTAGGTAACTTTTCGTTGGTAAGTCGGATTGTGATTACCGTCAACATCGTTTTATTCGGTACATGGTTATTCCATTGGTGGAGGCCAAGTCCGGTGGTGACACCCGGATTCCGGCAGTAGCCGTAACAATAGAACCCAAAACTATACAAGTTGTTTTGCTCTTAATCAGCATCTCTCCCTCACGTGACAATTCGTATTTAGTTTGGCAACGAACCGGTAGCCACTCTTTCCATCGCATCAACAGGACAAGAGCTGACTTTTCGACATTTCAATCAGACTCGAGCGTCGTCCCGAGTAATGTCCGAGCGAACCGACCAACTCGTTGGCTCTTGGTTTCAACCAATTCGCCGGGTCTCTCGAATTCAATGCCCGTTTTAATGACACACTGCTGGTCCGCTACGCATTGTCAACTGTATTGTTACATACATGAGGGCTCGATCGGGGTCCTCGTTCTTTTATAAGTGCACCACTCTTTCGGCCCGAGCTTCTACTTTCCAATATACAACCTATCGACATTTTGGGAAACATCCAATACATTTAAGATGAGTCCATTTATATGGTCCGTTACATATGGCATCGTCACATTGTTGTTTATTCATTGCTGCTCTTCGGCAAGATCAAATTAATTCACCGCAAACTTTGCATGGTTCAAGATAAAGATTGACGCAGTATTTGAGGTGATTTGGGATCAAGTCAAATGCTACGACTGTCATGGAAATTTTCGTTAATGTACATTATCCCTTTGCACCCTTCTTAATTCGTTCCTATTCTTCGGCAAGATAAAATTGATTCACTGGAAAGCTTGTATGTTCCAAGATAAGGATGGACGGATATTTGAGGTTTTTCTTGGGTCAAGTTAAAATGTTACCACTATGATGAACATTTTTGCAAGTGTACATCATCGCTTTACATCTTCACATTGTTAATTCATTTCTCTTTTTGGTAAAATAAAATGAATTTACTCCAAACTTGAAAAGTTCCAAGCTAGAGATCGACGTAATATTTGAGGCTGTTCTGAGGTCCAGTCAAAAACTTTCCACTGTCATGAAAATTTTCGAAAAAGTACATTTTCCCCTTGCAGATAGTCTGGTCAAATTTCAAAACGATGCACAAAAACCGTTTGCACATTTTTCAGCTTATTGCACTACAGTTATGAAGATTTTCTGACGATTTCGCTGTATTTACGTTATTACGGCTAAGAAAATACTAACACGTACATAAAACAGTATGTATAATAATCGCTCCAACTTTTGGCACCTTCGGAAATCGATTGACAGCATCGTCGTTTCATTAAGATCGTCGCCCATTCGATCGATTCTTTTAGTCATCGATACTTCCTTTAGAAAATATCTTATTATAATAAGCAAAAATATATGATCATTTCAGTTTTTTTTTGGACGGTCCACAATCGCTTGTTAATTGATACGTGAAAAAAAAGTACCAATCTGAGAGAGTCTTTATTAGTGTGTACGTGGCAAGTTTCATGGAGAAACATTGTGTTTTTATCTGTATTTTGCGTATAAATTTACGTGTTAATAAAGCACGACGAATTGACTGTATTAACCGGTTAATTGAATGTTCGATTTTCGATGTATCGATGACTCTTTCTTTGATATGTTGACGACTCTATATACGGCGATATGATATAATACAATATCAAATATCGATACTCGCCCAACGCCCTGACAGCCCTACATTTAATTATCAATTAATAAGAAATTCTTCGTCGTCTCTGCTTGGGAACTAAATACGCAACTCTCCCTCTCGCATCGCTACAAAAATAATGTCCGGATTTCAAAATATCTTTTAAGAAAACCCATACTATCTTCATACACTTTCCTTTGAATACGTTTTAAAAAAATGAGTATCAATTTTATAACATTTATAATTATTATTACAGTATTTATAAGATTTTATGAAATATGCATCAATAGACACCTGGAGAATTTATCAAATATGAAGATTCAATGTAATATGTATCAATAGACACCTGAAGAATATACTTCGACATTTAATTTGTATCATCGGGGATAAAAAAAGTTTTGGTGACTAGATGTTAAAAAGACAAAAAAGCTCTGCTTCACAAGCAAGGAAACAAGTTCGTTCGATCGGTTTGAAATTTGAATAGGATTCGTTCGAGAAATATCGACTGTTAGAATAAAAAAAGAAAACAGGAAAACCTACCAATCTGAGTCGTGAAAATCTACGATTGAAAATGTCTTGATCAATTCAACACTACTTTTCTAAGTGTCTAGGGATAATGATTCAATTGAGTAAAAGTAATTGCGGAGACGGAACAGATCTCGCCTGAGAAACGGATAATTCACCGGGGACGTCCATGGCTTCCCACTTATTTACCATCCCCATTCTGATGCGCCTTTCACGTTGTCTCATCCGACGGGCGACAGACTTAAAATGCTGTTTGCTGTGGTACTTGAATGGCAAATTGCACACATTTAAAAATAGCGAATTCGTTAAAATTTGCAATAGTCACGAATTCTTCGCATTTGTTTCAGGGTTTTTTTTTTAAATTGAATAACTGCAAAATATTTGCCAGGATCTTCATTTGCTTGCGTGTGTTTTATGAAATTAATGGCATATTTGCATAATTTATTTTATATTAACTATCTGTAATATCAATAAATACAGAACTTTGTGTGAATAATTACGATGAATAACTTCGAAACTATAACTTCTCGGAAAATTGGTACTGTTTTGTTAGAAATAAAGTCGTAACATCATAGAAAATTGAAAGCCGCGTCATTTAGGTTTTTCTTTTTTTAAGGATGTATGATACGTACAGTCTCGCCAAAAGTGAGTTTCAGAGACAATTTCGATCACATCCCGATGGGATAAAAATCGTAAAACAATAATGCATATAAAGCGTGCTGAAAAGATTGATTTCGCATAATACTAATACCAAAATGTTATTAGCAAATTGGCGAAAAAAACAATTGTTCAACAAACAATCAGTCATCCTAACTTTTTTTCTAATGAAAATGATATGTTGATTTATTTGAATGTATGCGAATGTTTTCAGATTTTTTTTCTTTATTTTGATTTGATGTTATTTTATTTTTTAAAACGTGCGCGAAATAACGAATTTTGGATATGTGTTCGGCATAAAACCATCTACTACACTCAAGATTTTTTTGCAAAACGCATATCCAAAATTTGTTATATTGTGCGCATTTCTTAAAATAAAAAAAATAAAAATCACAATAATGAAAAAAATCTGAAAAAAATTCGTATGCATTCAAATAAATTAACATATCATCTTCATTAGAAAAAAAGTTAGGTTGACTGATTGTTTGTTAAACAATTGTTTTTTTTACCAATTCGTAACATTTTGGGATTATTATTATGCGAAATCAATCTTTTCAGCACGTTTTATATGCATTATTTTTTTCCGATTTTTATCCCATCGGGAAGTGATCGAAATTGTCTCTGAAATTCACTTTTGGCAAGACTGTACGTATCATACATCCTTAATTCATAAACGTTCGGTAGCGTTGGAAAAATTAGTTTAGATTTTTGTCAAGGTTTGAGTCGGGCAATTGTCAAGGTGATGTGCTATATCGACTGAGTCGTCATGAGGAAAAAAACGCAATGCGAAATTTCCCAATAAGTTACGAAAACTGTAAACCAATTTTGCTATGGATGGCAAATGAGTAGATAAAAGCAGACTCACTTTCACTTCGTCTATTAGTTCAGCAGTAAACGAGAATTTACATGAAGATAAAACACTTCGGCATCTAAAAAAAAAATATGATTACAGTGTTTGTTATCGACCACGATATAACAATTACCTTAAAATCATGTGCTATACCGACCGAGTCACCATAAGTGCGAAAGAGATAACTGAATCTTCCTGAAGTGTTATTCTTCGCCACGGTTGATTTTCCGTATAAAAGGCGACAGTGCAAAAGCTCAGACGCAGTGAGTACTTCTCGTGTTTTGCCTGAAACGTCATTCATGGCCAAGTACTGTTTCTGTTATCGATCGAGCAGTAGCACATCACCTTAAGGCAATGCGAAATATACTCAATCGGTAACAAAAACTGTAAACAATTATTTATTCGAGTGCTAAATGTTTCTGGCATAAAGAAGTCTTACAAAATTGATTTCGTAATTCTGGATGATTTAAAACTTTTTATTCATCCAGAAACGTTGGGCATCCGTGGATATAATTATTTACAGTTTTTGTTACCGATTGAGTAGTTTTTTTACTCGCCTTGATGTTTCGAAACTTGCGATCGTTTGAGCCGGCAATGCAGAAACCTATACATTAGAAACGTGGTCGTACGCATTTACCGATTGCTCGTATTATTGTATGAGGATACATTAGAAACTCAGAAAAATTGCCTCGCACTCAGCAGAAACTAGACTAGATCACGTACCGACAACGCGACCATTGTTGATAAGTATGATAGCCAACCTTTTATGTATTACCGTGAGGTAAAACTTACTCAGTCAGTAGGAAAAATTGCAAGCAATAGTATGCAGGAAAAAAATGACACCGTAACCAACATGTAATTGTTCATCCAATGTCACATTCCTTTTCCTCAAAATGACAATGGTCTCTAAATGGCGGTGTCCGATAAACTTTAAAATTTCAAAATTCTATAAAATCCTAATCGCTTTTCAGATTGTGGTCAAATTTAATACCAAACATTAAATTTATATTTAGGGAAATATCATCAATTTTACGGCAGCACGTCCTTTTTTGAAAAATTTCAAAAAGCCGTAGAATAAAAATTTTCGCATACATTCCTATATGCGTAAGTAACTGCTGGCTTCACTTGTCCGCCATATTTAAGCTCATTCGGTTGAACGGTTCTTGAGTTACAGGTGATTAAAATTTTAAAGAACTGCATACACAACACAAACGGAAATTTTTTCTAGACAATTCTGAGTGTTCTGATATAAAAATGTCGAAATTAAAGAAAAAAATGAAAACAAAGCTTTCTCTATGCGGAAGCGATAGAAAGAATTATTTTGGAGCAAAATAAATATAAAACGTACATAAATATATTTGAGAGGGAAGAGCATAGATTTCCGGCAAAAAAAAAACAGCCGCGGGGATTTTCTGCCGTTTGTTATTCAGATCTTGGGATATTTTATAATGTTATTTTATCGTTATATTATTTTGACATGGCACCGATAACTAAATCAAAGTTATCCGTAACGCAACCAATTATCATTTTCGTCCATCACGACAAAATCATGCCATATTAGACATTGATAATATCATAGTCGCAAAAAGTGGATTCAGTACTCAGATATGAAGCATTGTGTTTGTATTGACAATTTCCAGATAAAAATGTTGGATTCCCCGTTTAAATAAAAACGAAGGAAACTAATACAGTCGGCGTAGCCGTTTTATGAATCGACCCCACGAATTACATGTTTATTAACAAATACAGATAAATCTAACACTATTCGGAAAATCGAACGAAACGAGATGTTGCCTCCTCACGTCTCCATAGCTTCCATTGTTGCATCTATCATGGGTGCGTCCACTGGTGTGTCCATTGGCACTACTTCACAACTCTTTTTTATTGGCGAATACATTTTTCGCAACTTTTCGTAATGTTTGGCGTCCTAAAACGAATTAAAAATTCATTGTAAACACATACGAATTTTATGCAAAAGTTCATTTTCTGAATTTAACGGTCAGTGGAATTAGCCTTTTTTTACCTTCTCGTGTACAGATGGTCTCACTTTGTCAAATGCCACGTCGATATGTCGCAGAGAAACTTCAGTAGCTTCAATAACATCGGTTGATTGGTCGGAAAGACTTGCCATTGATTCCCGCAGCGCTTCGGTCGCGGCTTCGCGAACAAGGCTAGCCAAATCTGCTCCGGAATATCCCTCACAGTTGCTGCTTTTACCGATTTCTTCGAATGTCACGTCAGCTGAGAATTTGGGTCTTGTTCCATTCTGTGATAAAAAATATTTGATTGAAATGGTAATTTGTGAGCGTTTGAGCCAATTCATTCACAATTTCCCGATTAATTATTTAATATATTAACCAAAATTATCAATTTTTTAAAAATCAAAATAAATCTAAAATCAACTGTTTTATTGGCCAATTTACTTACAATTTGCCGATCATTTATCTATATATTTAAAAAGCTATCCATTTTTTTTATTTAAAAAAAATCCGTATTAACCCTTAAACTAGATAAGTATCATATTTGCTAAAGATAATAGCTATGTAATTTTTTGTTGTGTCAATGAAAAATTCTCGAAAAATTCGAATATTGGATGCCGTCGGTTTAAAAATGCACTTCATATTTTTATGTCACCGGGAAGAAAAAAAAACGGATTTTTATCTTGACATTCAAAACACAAATTTTTCAAAAGTTTGAATTTGTCGAAAATATGACTAATTAAGTAATCAGAACGATTATTACCTTGGTCAGGGCTTTTAAAATATCTACTCTGTCATCGGCAGTAGGCAATCCAACGTAGAGAATTTTGTCAAGTCTTCCAGGTCTGAGAACCGCGGGATCGATGATATCAGGACGGTTACTCGCCGCCATCAGATAAACTCCTTTGCGGCCCTCGACACCATCCATTTCCGTGAGCATCTGATTTACGACGCGAGAAGTCGCATTATTGTCGCCGTCAGATCTTTTCGGACAAAGTGCGTCCAGCTCGTCGAAAAATATGACGCAAGGCGCAGAATTTCGGGCTCTGATGAAACACTGCCGAACAGCTTTTTCGCTCTCGCCGACGTACTAAAAGGATGGTAATCGTGAAATATCGTTGATGCCTGCATCATCACAAATTAATTCGAAGGAAAAATAAAAAAATGCCATTCTTACCATATTGAGCAGCTCCGGACCCTTAACGGAAATAAAATTAATTCCAGCTTCGTTGGCGATGGCCTTGGCTAAAAGAGTTTTACCACAACCTGGAGGGCCGCACAGCAGCACTCCAGTCGGTGTGTTAAGACCAAATGCTGCGAAGCGTTCGGAATGTCTGACAGGAGCCTGAAATTCAATTAAACCTTTTGTTGTATTCTTTTTTTTCATTACTGGATGTTTTGCTTCCCCGTGAAGGAAAAGTCGTGTTGTTTTCGTGAACACTTATTTTCTCCAGATTTCCATTTCAGGATTTTCAAGATACTTTAGAACGTCGGGAAAAGTGATTTGTATGAAATGTGTGCATGTTCGGATATTGGTTACCATAACAGCGTCCGCAATTTTAGAGGTGTCGGGCTAAAATTTGGTCCACTAATGAGTTTTCATAACCGGATAATTAATACTTAATCTTGTGGAAATTTATTGAACCATTCAAATTTTATGGGAATTTAAATTTATCAATTTCCTGAAAAATTGGTATTTCCGTTCTGGTACGAGTTTAGGTATCAAATATTTTCGAAGTTGGTTAGATATCAGCAATAAACGTAATTTATGACACAAGTAAAGATGTTATTTGAAAAACTGAAACTCACCAAAATGGCCATTTGTAATTCCTGTCTTATGTTTTGTAGCGAGCCAACATCATCCCAAGTGACGTCAGGAACGGTGGCGAATCCTTCTCTTTTGGCGGACGGTTGAACGACGCGAAGTGCAGTCTCGAAGTCCGCGAACTCTACTCGCATTTCCGCCAAGCGTTCCGACGACAACGGAGCGTCGTTGTGAAGCCACGTGAGTAATCCTTCCAAAACACTTTCCCTAACCTTGACAGGAAGTTCTGGAACAGTTTTTTCCGGCAATACCGCGGAAGTAGATGCTTCCGGTGTTGGTTCACTCGCCACTGGAACGATTTCTTGCTGAACCTCCGCAGGAGCTTCGGGCAACACTTGATCTCCATTAACAGCTTCTTTTGGCTCTTCTGGTTTTTCGCTACAATCCTCCATGCCATTTTCAACCGGAGCTTCTGCGATATCCGGCAATATCACCTCCTTTTCTACAGGTTTTTCGCTTTCCTTATTTCTCAGGCTATCAAAAACTCTGGAAAACAAGCGATGATGATAAAATGAACTCTTCGTAGCAGATACATGGATTCTTTTACTTACTATGATCTATTACAATTTTATGACTAATTAATTTGGCAAAACAATTGATCGAAAAAAAAACGTCCGAACAAAATAATTCGAAAAATAATTTATTGCAGAAAAAATACAACTGTACGAATAATTTAGAGATTTTTTTTTTGTGAAAAAATATCGTTGTTACGAATCAAGTCTTTTTTCTGTACTCAATGCACAGAAGATGAGCCAAATTTTCGGAGCTTCCTCTGATTTTATTTTTTTTATGATCGAAAAATCGTTAAAATTTCAAGTATAAAAAAGTACCTGTTAACAGCAGCCATAGCAGCTTCCGTAAGAAGAGCAACGAGATCCGCCCCGACAAAGCCCGGAGTGAGCGAAGCAATGGCCGAGAGGCTAACATCATCAGCCAATTTGAGATTGGCAGCGTGAACTGCAAGAATACTGGCCCTCGCCTCTTTGTCCGGTATTCCAAGTGAAATTTCACGATCGAAACGACCAGCTCGTCGAAGTGCCGGATCGAGTGCGTCGGGTCTGTTGGTCGCACCCAATACTAACACAGTCTCGCCATTTTCCCTCGTATTCAAATCTAAACCATAAAATTCAAAATTAGAGAACTTTTTCCATCCGTTTCCTGCGTTCTAACAACTATTTCCTCCATTTCATTGAACTTTCTTTACTAAATTTAAATCCTCAATATTAACCGAGAAATACTTATGAATAGAATAAATCGTCCTACGCGAACCTTCTGATCGCATCGAACGATTGTCTCAAATTTCAATCGAGCCATATCAGTTCGCGAATGACCGCGAGTATCCGAGCACAAAATCCATACATTTTTCACGTTCTCTGCGAACTAAGTAAAGTTCGCTGACCGCACGTGGAACGCGCCGTGAACATCGCGTGGTCTTTCCACAACCACCAAAATTTCCACATTCTTTGCACCCACCTATGCTTTCTTCGGTTCGTCCGATACTACTAATCAGTCTTATTTCCAATCTACTACAATGAATACATAAATCAATAATATCGCGTCCCGCGGGGTCCTTTCCGAAGCGTCGAGTCGTTACTCCGCTAATTATCAATTTTTCGAAAAAGTCGCGTCGAATTATAACTCCGCGACTTTACTCATTAGAATTCCACGAAAATTACTCCGTAGAGTGATTCTATATTTACTATATTTCGCTTTGAATATTGTGAACGCGTTACAATAATAAATAATATTGTATCTCTGGCTTTAAAAATCCAGCTTTACAGACAGCGTGATTCTTGGGTTGTTGAATAAAAAAATTAATGTTTTTTTTCATCCAAATGGTCCATTAATGTCGACAAAATGCGAAAGTACTAATAAATTCTTATTTCTAATAAGAGACAAAGTAATAATATATTCTATGTTTCACTGACCGTCCAAGCAGGAGAGCAACTGAGCGACAATTCTTCGTTCCATTTCTTTTTGTGCCGTTGCTCTATGAGTCGCGACTGCGTCGACCTCGTCCAAAAACAGAACGCATGGAGCGACTGCGACGGCCTGATCGAAAAGTTCTCTGATCCGGGATTCACTCTCACCGGAAACACCGGCGATGAGTTCCGGTGCTGCTACTTTTATCAGAGGTACTCCCAATTCCTGAAGGAAATAAATTTACGATTTTTTTTATTTTTTTAAATTTGCGTTGTTATAATGGATAATTCGATGCTGGGAACATGATTCAATGAATATTGGTAGTAATTTTTCTTTGATGTTTCTTGACAACCAAAATTAGCCTAAATTTGCAAATCGCTGATGAAACATCAGTGATTTTCAAATTCTTCATAGTATAAAAGAAATGCATAGTAAAAATATTTTAAATTTCGGTTACATCGAAATTGGCGAACCTTTCGATTTTTTGGGGTTGTGAATTTTTTGAAGGATTTACGATGTTATAATGAATAATTCAATGTTGAATACATGATTTAATGTAATTGGTGGACATTTCTCTTTACTGACCACTAAAACTTGACTAAACATCAGCGATTTGCAAATTCATTAGTGAAGAAAAGAAAAAAAATGCAAAATGGAAACATAAAAAAATTGTACTCACACCGGCGATAGCATGAGCCAACAGAGTTTTTCCGCATCCTGGCGGACCGTGAAGGAGAAATCCTCTCGGTGACGATATTCCCAACTGTTTAAAAATTTCCGGATGCCGCATATGAACGAGCAGCCTGCAGACAGTTTCCAACACTTTGGTGCTACCTCCGATATCGGCAAACTTTATTTTCGATTCAAAGTTTCTCGGCACGGTGCTTTTCTTTTTTTTCGTAATTGTGGGACTTGGATTTTCACTGTCTTTTTCTCTGGGACGTTTCTTTGACTTGAAATCTTCTGTTGGAACGGGTGATGGGGCTGATTTTTTGGCCTAATTACAAAAGGAAATTGTTTTTATTACAACAAAAAAATGAAGTTTCGTTCGAATCTTTACATTTTTAAATGAAAACAGTGACTTACCGGCGTTGCAGTTTGCACTTTGGGTTCCACTGTCTGTTCTTTAGGCAAATTCGCGCTTGAACATGAGTGCATCGTCGATTTCTTCGAAGAATCGGATTCACGACGTTTTTTCACAAAAGCCATAGAGAGCTGATCGTTCTCGTCGTCACTGCTGATGTCTATAAGTTCTTTGTCGCTCGAATTTCCGTTTCGACCATCGATTGATTTTTTGTACATTTTAATTAACTCTTTGCTCAGCGTGTCTCCTTGGGTATCCGACTGTAAATGGAACAGTTAAAATGATTTATCGTTAAATTTCCTTCACGACGATTTTCTCAAATCACCTGAATTTAACACAAATATCATTTATTCGTCATTCATATGCTCCGATAATATTTTTTAAGCATGGCTACCGTTCCAATTAATAATAGTAATGACCGATTATAACGCAAAAATATTAATTGTCTCATTTGATGCAAAAATTATTAATTCTGACCGGAATTTTTTAGATGCCTATGGTTTGTTGCTCGCAGAAAATTGATAACAACATGGAAGTACTTACTTCGACCTCTACTTCATCGTCGTCATCCTCATTCCATGGCTCGTCGGATTTTTTACTGAAACTCTCGGTAATTTCGTCATACGCACGGCGTACCATAGATCGGAACGGGCCTCGTTTTTTTGTACGATAATCGCGATACCTTTTCTGCAAACTATCAGCCATATCGTTTACATCTATGTAAACTTTGTCTTCATTCTCGTACATGTACTGGAAACCAAAAGGGTTTTATATTTCGTATGCAATGCGAGAGTAAAGCGAACGGAATTGGAATTATTAATTTTTGCGTAAATGAAATTTGTTATTCTGTTTTACCAAAAAAATATTTTTCCTGAACTGAAATGGCTTGAAATTTCCTTTTGCTTAACAAGTTTCCTGTGATAACTGAAACGTTAATCTAAATATGAATTATTATTTATGTTCTACAATCAATATATCTCACATAAAAAGCTCAGCCATTCATATCAACAAGTTTCAAACACGCAATGGAAAGTGCAAGAAAAAGATAATAGAAATAATGTTGAATAATTCATAATAAATGAGAGATAAATTATTCAATTTGAAGAATTTGAGTATTTCGTTGTGAATTTGATGATTATATTTAATGCAGATGAAATATTCATAATTTTGAAGTGATTTAGAATAAATTATTGAATTTAAATTTGATTTAATATAAATATATATTTTTAATGTTCTTGGAGCATTGTAAGAATTGACTTATTTCAACAGAGGGTAATTTGCATCACTTAACAAATGTTTACAGCAGTATCTGGAAAAGCAGATTTTTTTTTCGTTTCTTTTTTTAACAAGGCACAATTTTTACTGATTTTAGGAAACAGAATGACTTTTTTTCCTAGAATATAGTTGTGTACTTGTGTAGTTGTGTAAATATGACGTTGCATAGACACTTAGATATTTGACAGTATTAAGCATGTGTAATTATATAATATATATATTAAGCATGTATCATATATATATATTAAGCCACTTGCATACAGCCATTTTCATTGGATTAGATTTTACCACTCTGCAAAAAAAATGAATTTTTTTGATACTTTGAAAAATATGCAGATCGTTAAACTTTTTGATTAACCTTGCACAAAAATGCATATAAAATAATGTTCTTGAATTTACTCGGTAGAAACATTCCCATTACCATCTTCTATATTTCTCATACATTCCATAATACAAATTATTTGTATTATGGAATTCCTGAACTGGAGCAAAGCACTTTGACATCCATAACATTGTTCGCTTGTTGCTGAATTAAAAGAACCCATTCAACTAAAAAAAAATTGGTTAATGGTACACTTATTCTAAAAGATCCTACATTAAAACCTGATTTAACACATAACTCGCATCATAATTCTGAAATGTTGTAAAACACACAGTGCATCGAATTATGAGTGAAAGAAAGTTTTTTCACTTGTTTTAACTTCAGACTAAATCAATTAAGAAATTCTAGTATTGGATGTATTATTTGAATCTGTTGAAAGTTGCATTGTGGATCGAATATAGGAATGTTTATTTCAGGTCTTTATAGCAAAGCTATGATTTGATATGTGTAAATAAATCTTTTTTTAATAAAAAATAATTGAACAATTACAATAAATCCGATTTTGACTGCATCCAGAATGCATCCTTCGACAGATAAGATATAATATCAAACACTAAAATTGCTTCACCAGTTTGATCTGAAAGCTACGAGGTTAAAATTTTTACTATTTCTCCACCCCATTTTGCTACACTGTGTCTTTGCAAAATTGCAAAGTTATAATGCTTGGTATGTACTTAATAAGATTTAAATGTAACATTTTTTAAACGGAAGGTGTTATTTACAAAGCTTTTTGTCTGATGCCTTTTTTTTGGTGATTCAGACCCTTGAAACTTGGCGTACAATTACCATTGTGAGTGATAGAACCAAGTGTTCGCATTATATACACTTTTTTCAGTCTACGAGGAACAGGATGCATTTTTATAATGAGGAAACTTGTTTTATCATTCCAAAACAATCATTCACTCACAGTAGCATAAAGTCATCAGTGAATAAACAATCAAGCAGACTGATTTGCTTATCACGAGTTTCTAAAAAAAGTAACATTTCTAGATTGTTGTTAGCAACTTTAACGGACAACGGGATTATTGAATTTTTTTTTGCAACTGAAAAATACTACGTTTTCATGGCAGAGCATATAAAAGAATCTAGAAACGCCAGTAAATAAACAGGCGTACCCTAAAATTCAAGTCTCAAATAAGTTCTTGTGCCAAAATCTTCTAAGTCGACAACCAAAAAATTGTCAAAATAAAAATCAAATATTCCGTCGAATCTTCATAATCGTATTTCTCATGAACACTGAAAAAGTGTTGTCCATTCACTAGTGACTGTTCAATTACTCGTGCATTCACCCTACAATCTGTCAAAAAAATTCCAAGTTATCGCTGATAACAGAGGCAAACAAACATTCACACGATCTGTTAATTCATTCAAATTTGTGTAAAACGGAAATGTTTTTTCTTTTAAATTACGAGGCATGTTGTTCAAATAATCAAATGATGAACAAAAATCGATATTACATAGAGTTTGCACAGCGCAATTGTGTAAAAGAGAAAAGTTAGTACGCGAAATTAGAGGTTAGATGGAATTTGGAGGTTAGAATACGAACGCGGCGACGATTAAGATTTATTCAAGATAAAAAAAGTATATATTTCTTACCATCTGGACGCGAGAAATAATCAAAGGATCGCGTGGAACGCGTGGATCGCGTGGAATCTGATTGTCGACAGTGCTTCTCATGTTTTTCGAGGTACTATCGCTTGTTCCTTGCAACGGTATGATGTCGATCGAAGAATTTAATTTGCCGATTTTCTGCATCTTGTCACTGTGTAAACAACGAACCTCGAACGATTGTAATTCCTCTCTCTGCTTCAAGTTAACTCTGTGATCTCTCTGGAGGGAATTAAAGCAATAACAAAAAAAAACCGGTTATTCGCTCGTTGTCACGATTGTTGCGATTACAGAATCAATGCCGCCACCACCGCGGAAAAAACGCCGCCGCATATTCCGTTATAATACGACACTTGTCGTATAACTACTGCTTTTCTACTACTCTAATAATGTCTATTGCAATCACTCTGCTTACCTCATTTAATTCGCTTATCACACAGCTGCGTTTGCAATCTCGCGTTACAACTAACGAAATTATAAAAATGGCGGTGGGTTCGACCAGCGAATATAAGCATAGGCTCTATGTTTTCTGAGTGGTGCTTCGAGTCGTCAACGCTGCTCTCTCCCTTCTCACTTCCGGCTTGCGCGTCCTTTGTTCGGTTCAGATGATTTTTTTTTATAACTCGCTACTTAAGTCAATAAATGTCAACGTCCTTTTTTTTCATATTTAAGTTTGCTGATCGCGAGGTAATGTAGATATATAGTAATTTTGATGTATGTTTATGGATATTAATTAATTAATTTATATATAGTTACACTAAGTGAATGCTTTTGTATTAAAAAAACAAAAGTTATAGTATGTAACGTGGAGACAATAGAGAAATATTATTAATGTTAATAACAAACAAATCATCTATATTTTAATATCCCGAATCTTGATTTACTTATTAGGCATTCTCTACCAGTTCCGTTACTTCTTGCATCTTCATAAAAGCTTCGTTTCCATGAAAATTGAAATTTTTGAGTTTTTTAATGTCTGGACACTCTGATTGGTCTGAAATGTCGAAAAAGGTGGTTTAGAAAAATTATCCGGACGTGTGTATCTGTGTGTGTGTATGGAATAAATAGCCAAAAACTCATATAGCCGTAACTTGTGAACTATTCTAAATTTTTAGTTGTTGATAACTGAAATTTCTGTAAATTTGGAACTTTCAAATTTATTTTAAATAAGAATGCAAAGTAAAACTTGGCACATTGTCAATATTTTTTATCGTTCGTATATACTAGTGCGATAAAACTTTTTCTTACGAGTAGTGTGAGCGTGCAGCACGTTTCGAAGGCGAGTGTAATCACACATGTTTCGTATACAACTTTATTTCACGAGTACAATAACTGCGATTTTTCGCACGAAGCGTGTGAAAAGTAGGCACTTCTCGCATGAAGTTGCATAAAATAACTAAGCTTCCCAACAGAGGCGGCTTAGCGGAAGATGTAAATTAATTAGAAAGCAATGGGCAAGGTTCTACTGTGCATTCTTTTTATGTATGTATTTATTTTTAATTGTATATGTAATTAAGGAGGGTCGAGCGCGAGGCTCGGAGGGGATAGGTTCGGTGGCGCGCAAGGTGCGGGGCAGATCGTGTGCGAATGAAATGTCCGCCTCTCACTCGCACGTGCCAAGCGTGCCGAGATAAAACTGCAAAGTTCCATGTAATTGCTTATTGTTGACTAACGGTGAAGAACAAGTGTCTGCATTTTTGTACAGAGCTTCCTGACATTACTCTTTGAAGTTTTCAATAATTTGTTTGCAACGTTTCCACATGAACTACCCTAGGAATATTCAAATTCATCGCTCATTTTCAATCTGCCATAAGAATGAATGTTAAATTGTGCAAATTAGAAAAAAGTATTTCTCGAAAATGGAGAAGACGAACGCATTCAAACTTTGCAGTTACAGTTAGACCATTCACATCAATGCGTAAAAAAAATTCAGCATGTTTTTCTTGATGACATTGTAATGCTCCACCCTCCTTAAACTAGTTCAAGGCTTTGTAATATAATGTGTATAAGTGTGATTGTTACATTGTATGTTGACAAATGTTAATTATATGTAACGTGGATAAAATAGAAAAATATACTAATTGGGTTATCCCACTAAATTCTAGACGAAGCTTTGGCCTTCAAATTTTTGGTACTCTTTTTGCTTCCTCATAGAGGAAGCATAGTTTTGATTTTCAAAAAATTCGAGCTTTTTATCTCCAAAAACTGAGAAAAGTCTGAAACGTCGAGAAAAGTGGTTCAGAAAAAATGTCCGAATGTATGTAGGGTGACCGAGTCAGTGAAAGGACGAGAACCAGTGAATGGGCACTGTCCATCGGAGCACGTGGATAAAAAGCGTCCGTTCACTGGGTTTTTTCGTCTGCTCAACTGTCTATTCATTGGTCGGTTTACCCTATGTGTGTGGGCGATGAAAGGTCGCAAATTAATCGGAAAATCAATTAATCAGCAAATATTTGTTTTTTGTAATCAGAAGAAAAAAAAAATTATTTGTTTTTTTTTCTGATTACTTATTAATTTTTGAGGTCTCTAAATTTGCTGTAAATTTTGCGTTTATCCCCACATTTATTCTATACAAAAAAAAAAAAGATAAACATTTCAAGCAAATTTAAAAAATCTGGAAAATTCATACGTATTCACAAAAATGAGCGTATCATTTTTATAATAAAAAAAAAAGTTGACTTTCCGGTGAATTAATTGATTAATAAATTTTTTTATAAATGTCTCAATAACATTTTGAAATAATTATTATGCTGAATAAATCCTTTCAATACCTGAAAAACTCATGAATTTTTTAAAAGACTAGCGTTAGCCGACACGGGCGCTGAAGCGCCCGAGTCTCTTTACGTCAGTTTTGACATCAGACATAAACAAACAAATTCAATGTATGAACTTGGTTCTGTTCTCAGTGTGTCTGACGACACCACCGACGAATCAGATTATGTTTTAACTGCTAACAATGAATTTCGCATTTATCATCCATAAACTTTTTAATATAGGGGATTTTAATTTGATCGAGAAGTACTTGCAATTTTCTCTCATCTGTCTCGAACTCGTGCGAAAGGTAAACCAAGTGCCAGAAATACTTTGAGTCTCGTTTCCTTTCACCGCTTAATTATTTCTATGCTGCTCGCTTGAGGTGATACATATGGTCTGTGTCTCTCAGGTCGTCATAAGAATGAGTGAGATAGCTGAAAACTCACGAAGTGTTATTCGTCGACACGCATGATTCTCCGAATGAAAGTCGAGAAGTGCTGACTGCAGAATAAGACGCAGATAATACTTCTCATCTTTTGCCTGAAATATCAATTGTGGCGAAGAACAACGCATTACAGTTTTTGTTACCGACCGAGCAATAGCACATCATCTTAAGGGGATGCTGGAGCAGATCTCTTTACCGATCTATTCTTACCGTTGGTCGGTAAAAATAGACGATTTCGTAGTATACACTATTCATCGAAAAAATTCTACAGATATACGTCAAATTTTGCAGGGATGTAATAAAAACATTCATGCTTCGGTGTCCGGTCGAATTACTGTTTAAAACATACAGAAAATGTGAAAAAATGGAATATCACTGAACCTCTCGAAAACCAATATGGCCGCTCGAAATGCCAACAGATCCTTTGAGGTAAGATAGTGTAAACTACGTTTGCGTTTTTCTACGTGAACGTAGTTTACACTATTCGTGAATTTGGTTTGTGTAATCGACATTTCGACGGTTTTGAAAGGTTCAGAAATAATTAAAGAATGGGTGTCTGGTCTGATTTAACACATCTGAGTTCCAGGAACGTTCATATCTTACCTCAAAGGACCTGTTGGAATTTCGAGCGGCCATATTGGTTTTTCAGAGGTTCAGTGATATCCCATTTTTTACATTATCTGTATGTTTTGAACAGTAATTCGACCGGGCACCCGAGCATGAATGTTTTTATTACATACCTACAAAATTTGACGTATATCTGTAGCATATTTTCGATGAATAGTGTATACTGCGAAATCGCCTATTTTTACTGACCAAAGTCGGTAAAAAAATCTACTCCAGCATCCCCTGAAGGAGTGGTGAAACACACCCCCCCCCCCCCCCCTTCTCCGACCATTCCGTGCCCGGTCAGTAACAAAAACTGTAAACAACTATTATCACGGGTGCCAAATGTTTCTGAATAAAATAAAAGTCTTACAGCATGCAGGATTGGTATAGGAACATTGTACAAATTTTCTTTGATCGAGAAACATTTGGCCCCTGTAAAAATTATTGTTTACAGTTTTTATTACCGACTGAATATATTTGACCTCGCCTTAAGGCGATATGAAACACTCCTCCGTCGCCCACCTGCCCGCGCCTATTCAGTAACAGAAACTGTAATGCTATTTTTTAAGGATGCATGAACTTCAGCGTCCAATCGAAATAGAATGCCACCTAATTTATTTCTTCCGTAGTGGCACACAATTACCTTTCACCGCTAAAGTCTCAGCATCCTTAAAAAAGAGAATTACAGTTTTATTACCGACCACGGTATTTCAATCGCCTTAAATGGATTGCTCGCCATCAACTTATCCCATTCCACTAGCAGAAAAATATTCTCGGTTACTATACGCAAAGCGTAATGAAATATTCGAGAATCTTGGACTGTTGTAATTCCTAACCGATCAATGAATGTATCGATCAAACATCCATAGCAACCACTAGCGTCTAGTCCGAACTCCAACCAAGTAGTAACCTTATTTATACCCTTAGCTAGTCACGTGGTCGTACGTTGACACTCACGTTGAATTTGTGCGCTTTCACTGAAGACATAACCTCACCAAGTGCTGCCGATTTCCTAGTATTTAATGCGTTAAATTGCTGAAGGCTGTATAAATAAAACTGAAAGCCTCGATACGACGAGGCAAATAATCAAAATAGGCAAAAAAAATGCATCAAAGTGGAAGTACCTCGCCCAAAATAATTACCGAAAGAGATCTAAGTACGAGTTCTTCACGTTTGCGAGGTCTTCATTCTGCGAGAATACGCAGAGGACTTGCACGTGGAATAGTCTCTATACTTCACCAACGACGACACCTTCGTGTGATCTCGGATGGCGTCGATTTAACACCCAAATTACTAAGCCACAGTTTGTACCCGGCGATTGAGGACAAGCAAATAACAGCTTTCGATGCGATCGGTATGAGTCGGAATGGAAGCATATCGCAACTTGCGCAGATATCTTCGTTCAGTCACGGTGCGCCCAAAGGCAGTTCCTTAAGTCTTATAAAATCGTCATCGGTACACACGAATGTCTTACCGTCCGAAGAAATGATGGAAACCCTCTTCTTGCAAGGCGGAAACGACTCTCCACAAGGTTTTGAAAGTGATAGAGCGCCATCTCAATTCTGCTTACCAAGGTAAAGAAAAACTAAATGATCGTTAAGAAAATTAAAGTCATGTGATATCGGGATCGGTAACATTCTCATGTTCAAATCATCATTGCCAATTTTATATTTACATTCATAATTACGTTACATGAGAGAATAATCACGCGCTTATTAATTGCTGCGTAAATTATCAATGTACTTAAAAGATGATCTAAATAGACAACGCCTAAGGTTAATGCAGAAAAATAAGTATTGCATGTTTCATATTATATTTAGTATAAACACAGAATCTGGAAAAAATATCGTATCTGTATAGTTGAGAATTATTGCGTGACGTAAAAAGGGTTTTTCGTCAAAGGTTATTCTATTCCAAAAGATAATATTAATTACCAACTTCTTTAGTATGTAATAAAGTCAGTATAAGCAATAAATACGTTTCGATATCTCGCGAAACATCCAAAATTGCGGCATTTTTTTTTGCTATTATCTGCAATATCCTTTCGTTTACGCGAAGCTCTCCGCCGAATCGCCACCTAGCGTCATCTTTAGAACTATTCGTTTACGTTATTTCAAGCAGCTTCCGCACAATTTTCCAGATATGACTCGAGCATCTTCCACGTGAAGCCCGAAAAAGTCACAATAATCATCAAGGAAACCGAGACGTTTTTTCTTTTCGAAATGCCTCAATTAACCGAAGACCTCGAAACTGCTGAAGGTATCGCGATTAAAGAAGCTAATGAGAGGTACGAGTACATCACTGTTGGCGCTGGATCGAACAGAAAACTTGTGAACGCCGAGACTCAGACACCCAGAGTTCACACCAAATCAAGATCGACTCACGCTGATCGACATAAGCGCCAGAATTGTGGAACTTTTGTTAATAATTGGGTCATGTACGACACTTACAATGCTCCACAATTAATGGTTATTGATGATGTAGAACGTGTGGCATCCAATGGAGCAACGGAAACCGGACCCGTAGATAAGGTATCGATAAATCCAATTTACTCATTTATGGGGAGTGGGGGGCGCAGCCAGAGTTAGCTTTTGAGAATGAATGTATAAAAAATCTAAAAAAATTCACTCAGATGCCCTTTCTTACTCTTTATAAAATATTTTGGACCGAAAAAATAACATTGATTTTTTAGCACGGTTGATTTTTTAGGATATCCAAAAAAAAATCTATGCAAAATCTGCCACGCTTGACTGTTGAGAATAGTATGAAAAGCACGAAAAAAAATTGGCAGGACAGAATATTGGAAATTGTAGGAGAAGATACGTTTTGTCGAATCGAGGGCGATACATTTTCTCCCTTTTTAAGTGCCACTATTTTTTGTTCGCAAAGTGCAGTTGAAGTGATAACAATTAGATCTTATAATATTAATAGTTCAGAATTATATTTCCGGAGATATGATTTGTTGAAAATTTATTGTAGTCATGACCTTGGGTTTAGTAAGAAAGCCTATATACTAAAAATAGGAATAAAATAATGACTTACAAAATAATCAAAATTCGCCTATTCCGCTTGACCCCTCTTTTCGTTGCCCATCGTGTTCTCGCGTCATTTTCGCTACTTTAATTAGACGTCTCGCACGGTTAAATTTCTAAATATCCTGAGTGGAAATTTCAGTTGATTTGTTTGAATTTTATCCGAATTAGAACAAAACGAAAATTTATCGAAAATTTCGAAATCACTCAAAATCCGAACCGCTTACCAATTATCACAAAAATTGGTACGTAGCAGGGAAGGATGTTACTTTTTTGTGTAAAAAAATCAGTCGATTTGTTCAAATTTTACCTGAATAAGAGTAAAACGAAAATTTTCGAAAATTCTAAATCGAAAAAAGTCGAACTGCTTTACTGATTTGGTCGAAATTCAATAGCGAACATCGCATCACGTTGTTTAATTTCAATACGAAGTTTCACCGTGATAGCTGAATATCCGTTCGAGCTAGAGCGTCTGCGTACTTTTTTTAATTTAAAAATCGTTACAAAAATGAAATGCATTGAGCGATTTTTATAAAAATTATCCCGGTTGAAGATTACTCAATACTGTACATGTTGTTTAAATGCGAGCTGTTTTGGTCAAATAGTTCACATATGACCATTACAAAAGACTTTAGCCTTTTGTCGCGCACACACAACACACACGCACATATGCATATGGGGCATTCCACGTAAAATCAGAAGGCCTTGACATCTCATCAATATTGTTCATTTTTTAACATGTTGTTATTACCAACCCATAAAGTGCTCAGAATTTTTTTCAGATTTTTTTTTTCACCAGCAGTAACATTTTTAAATCCTCGAAAAAATCCAATTTAAAAAACGCCGTTTTTAAAAATCTGAAAAAATTCACACTGATTGTACGGTTTAAAAATACGATTTTTGAATGCCATGCGATGATGTGATCTCAATATTTATTATTTTTTCCAGATTTTTTCTTGTTTTTTTCATGTCGCAATTTGATTTTTAATTTTTTTAATCAAGATAACTTACTTAAATATCAATGGATCTTAATTTCTCTGAACATGGTAGAATTACCAGAATGCCCGAAAACAAATAATATCATTTAAAATAAATTCAAGGGCTGAAGGACTACGGTCGATGGCCCGTTGACAATACGGACACTGTAAATAATAGTTATACGCTCTAAATGTATGTAAATCTATGTCTCCGTATATTGTCAATAAATTTCCTTTTACTACTACTACCAAATTCGAAAATATATTTCGCTATCAAAGCGATATTCTATTAATTTTCTTTTAATTCTGATAATCAGTTATCCTGATTTAAAAAATAAAAAATCAAATTGCGCCATGAAAAATAAAAGAAAGAATGTGGTAAAATAGTAAATATTAAGATCACATTATCGCATGGCGCTAAAAAATCATACTTAAAATCATAGAATCAGTGTGAATTTTTTCAGATTTTTAAAAACGGCGTTTTTTAAATTGTATTTTTCCGAGGATTTAAAAATCTTACTGGTGGTAAAAAAAAATCTAAAAAAAATTCCGAGGCCTTTAGGGGTCATTAATAACATCATGTTAAAAAATGAACAATATTGATGAGGGTGAGGGTCATGGCCTGCTGATTTAACGTGGAATGCCCCATATACATACAATCGAACAATTATTCTGAATCACCTTTGACGTTTTAGAGTTGTGTGGCATGAGAATCTCAAAAAAACAAAGAAAATTCTTGAAAATGACGTTTTCTCTATGAGGAAGCAAAATGAAATAAATTGAACTCATTGCTTGTTTTGGATTTTGTATGTCAGTAAAATTTCAACAAATTGGAACTGTCATTCGGATTTCATGACTTTTTTCAATATCTTACTCATTGCTACCCATTGGGAAGTTTCCTTTATGGGAAATTTGTCATTGATCAACATATAACTACTCGCAGAGGAGATTCGTTGCATAATGAATAAGAATACGGAAGCAATGTGACAATCTGATTTATAGACGTTTTCGATATAGCCGTAATGATACACGCACGTCAAATAGAAATAACGAACTGCGAAAATGGTAATGACGATTCGAACGTTTATTGATTTTTCCGACTTCAATGCAAAGATTGACGTATCGATACGATTGGCTATTTTTCTGAGTACGAATACATTTGTTTAGAATTCAGTGCAGATTTTTTGTAAATCACGTTTTTTTAATGTTTCATTAGCTCTATTTGTGAATCTACTTGACCGGGCCACATATTTTCCAAAATAAAAAAAATTAAGAAACGAAATTTTCTTCAAAATTTCTCCGAAATTAATATATATAAAATTTCTTTAAATTACACAAAATTAATTTTTTTTTACAATCCATAACATTTTGGAAATATTATTATGAAAATTAGTCTTTTCGGCACCTTTACCATGCTCGATTTTTTTTCAGATTTTTCTCCCATCGAGTAGTGTTGGAAATTTTCTCTGAAACTCTCTTTCCTTTTTAAGGAAAACGATGAACGCAAATTTCAATCTATTCTGAGTTTACGCTTAAAATTTGTATATCTGATAAGAGATTCCGATCGTTTTTTCAGATTTTGAAATCCTCAAAAACAATATTACCATATTAAAGAATTGCAACTAATTCAAACATGAAAAAAGTTGGAAAAAATATCGATCCCTTTTCAGAGTTTCCACGATAGTACCAAAACCGTGGCCAAAATTCAACAGATCGAAAGTCAGATCTACGTGAAATTGTTATCGAATGCCCCATATATTATAAATTACGAATTGCCTAAATAACGGCTCAACTAAATGTCATCTTTCAATTAAATAAACAATCAATCTACTAAACCGATAAATCCTTTGTCCTCAGGAACTGCGCCTCAAGTTCTCACCGCCAAAATCTCACCTCGGAAGTTCAAGCCCAGAAGATCAGTTATCTTACATCACCGAAAAAACGAGATTTCGTGAGGCGGTGAGAGTGATGGAGCGAATAATAGCGAGCAATTTGTACATCGTGCCGCAGAAGCGTTTTAAAAATTTGATAAGACAAGATCCTTACAGTTTGGACTTTGAATTCACTTACAGTCTCGATCTCCTTTGGCGTCATTCGTGTCCATTGACAGAAAGCAGACCGGTCACCTGTTTTAAATGGAACCCCGTAAACGAAAATCTCCTGGTCGCAGGATACGGCCCTTCACCATTTCACAATGACGGCGTTTTGCTCGTTTGGTGTGCAAAAAATCCCAGTCAACCTGACAGAATTTATAAATTCGACTGTCCCATTTCTGACGCCGATTGGAGCAAGCAAAAACCGAATCAATTGGCCGTAGGATTTTACGACGGTACAGTTATCGTCATAGACGTGAGCAAATCCAATTTGATTGTGATGAGAAAAAGTAGTCGTCAAACTTCGCCGTCCTATTCGCCACATTGGCAGGTCCAATGGTGGTCCGAGGATGAACGATTCGACCATCAGGAACAGATATACACGGCTAATGAAGATGGTCGAATTTCGTGTTATCGTACGGGTCAATATTTCACGTCAACGGAAATAATGAGAGTCCCAAGAATCGAGGGTAAAATTGGAGGGATCAGGAAGACAAATAATTGCAATATTTACGACATACCGATGAGCCAAAATCCTGGAGCTCTTTTATTGCGCCAACACCCAAATCTCAATGCCATTTACTTGGTTGGCACGGACGAAGGATGTTTGCATCGTTGTTCAACGAATTATCTCAATCAGCACATCGAAAGCTTTCTTGTTCACGATGGGCCTGTCTATTCATTGGAATTTTCGCCATTCTGTTGTAAAATCTTCTTGACCTGTGGAGCTGATTGGTGTACCAGGATTTGGGCCGATGGCATTGACGAACCGCTTATTACACTCTCGACGGAAATGTCCTGCGTTCGCGGTGCTACCTGGTGTCCTACCAACTCCACGGTGATTGCTAGTATCGTTCACAATGAGATTTGTATCTGGGACATCAAAAGAAAAACGTACAGGCCTACGTCACTAACGGTTTCGCAAAATAATCACAGATTTGTGGCCCTTGAGTTCACGAAAAATGGTAATCAACTGGTTGTCGCGGACGTTGAGGGCAACATCTATATTTATAGTCTCGAAGGAATGCCCTTTCCGCCCTTTGATCCCACGTCGCTGCTTGTAAAGTCTATTGAGAAGGCTCTCGTTACAAAGCCAAAGCTTTTGCAGAAACTTAAGAAAATTGGTACTCCGTTCTGAGTCGTCTTATCACCGGAAATCGGCGTGATTATGATTTCTCTTTTTTTATGGGCCATTTGTAGAATTCTTATTTTAACAATATTGATGAAGCGAATTCGACGCATGTTTTATTTGCCGACTTTCGATTGTCAATCCATTGGCGAACTGGATTTTCATATTTTGTTAGTTTTTTAGCTTTCGTATCTCAATTCAAGATTAATTTTTCTAGCTATTTTACATGGATTGTTGTCTGAGCCTTGTGGTCCTGTCTAAGTGTCTGATTTTTCAAGTTCCTTACGTAGATTCACGAGTTTATCAACTTGAAAATCTAAATTGGATTTTTTTTAGTAACCTTGTGAAGTATTTAACGTAATGTGAGCTTTTCTTTTTATACTGTCTTTTAAGATATTTATCCTGTAATCATAACTCGATTAACGTAGGGGATATTCCATGCGACCTCGGTCAAGACCTCCACTTTTTTGTTTTTAGCGATAATTTTTTATGTTATTCTCTGGACTGAAAAATGCATACAGGAATTTTTTTAGATTTTTGTCATCGAAATTTTTTAGTAATAATAAATAAATAATTGAAGGTATCTAAAAAATGCCCCTACTCAAAAATCTCAAAGAAATTTAAAAAATACTATGTATGGAGCATTCCTGTTCATGTGACTTTCTATGTTCGAAGTCATCGGATGAATTACGGTCTCAATGAATCGCTGACGAGAATGTTCCGGATCGACGATCTTGCATTTTTTGGACTTTTACGCCTCCGTTAAATCCGATCGTGATAATGCTAGCCATTATCGCTTTTTCCTAGCATCCAGCCAACACAAAGGTACTCTCTATCATGCATTCTTCTACTCCCGGTCAAAGAAACCGTGGTTCGCCAACACGAACCTCCCTAGAGATCGAACATCACTACAATATCGAGAAATAGGAGCAACCATTACAATTTCAATGCTAGCCTGTATAGAAAGAATTACATTGAATCCCCAGCCTGCAATTGTCTTCAAGATGACGAAACTTTAAACCATATCTTTTGGAAATGTGAAAGATTTGAGAGGCCCCGTTCCACTCTGCTCAATGCACTCTATCCTCCTTTTGCAATTTTTCCTTTCCTTTCCAGTTCTTCTCTCAGAACAATTCGCTTTTTCTTCAATTTTCTCAAATCCTGCAAGCTCAACATTTGAATGTGCTCTAAACTCCCGCCATGACAACGCGCATGCATATTGGTGATGGCTGAACTAACCAATCACGTCTCTGTGACGGTCCGTAGCCACAAAACAGAAGAAGAAGAAGAAGAAGAAGAAGAAGAAGAAGAAGAAGACAATCTTGCATCTCCCTTTGTCGATTTCATTTCACGCCCTTTTTCAGGCTGTGCGATATTTGTATATACGTATATTTCAAATATAGAATTTGTTTAAAAATCGATAATCGTTATTATTATTAAGCTTATCATGTATATATAATTCACTCATGTTCTTTTTGGCTTGTCTGACATCGTTACTCCTTTGTAAAGGGCCTTGACCCGCCTATAGCAAGAAAACGAATAATTTGATGGTGAAACTTTCCCATTTATTAAAAAAAAAAGAATACTCCTCTTTAAAATCTGTAGATAAAAATTTCTTCATTCGAATTAATATTTTATCAGCGTCAACCGTGTAACGTCATCCAATGTACCGGAATACCTTCCATACCCACTAAATAATTATACAAACGAGCGTCGTTTTATTAACCGTTGAAACAGCAACTATATATTTTTCAATAAAAAATAAAAAATCACAGTTTTGAATTTTCGGTCGTAGTTTTTCTTCTTCTGCGACACGTACTTTGATTCGGTTTGTATGTTGGCGAGAACGGTAAATATGACGTCCATTTCCACCTGACAATCGAAAAATGTTATTAATCAACTTACAATAAAAATTACAAAATTTAAACGTTATTTATAAGTGACTACTGATTTTTTCAAATCCACGATACGAGAACGATTAAAAATGGTCTCGTATCATCATATTTGAAATTTAATCAAAGTGTTGGAAATTTTTTTATGGAAATGACCATTTAAAGTATGTTAACTTACTTTCGCAAAGTAGCCATACCGACTGGAAAATCGAAAGTATTCCATTCATATTCCTTATCAGGTTTATCATCATCATCTTTTGAATCGACGTTGAGTGCCATTTGTTTGGACCAGGCTTCCAAACCTCGCTCTTCGCTAGTGCCTATTTTATGAAAACGATTAATTAACAAATGTTTGTTAGTCATACAGCGATAAAATGGCGTATTAAACATCAAGAAACGTAATTAAATATTACCGGGAATAACGTTATCCAAAAAACAACCGCAGATACCACCGACGAGAATCGTCGTACTTAGAAGGACAGTTATTACTCCATCGGCGATATCATTGCCCGTGTGTATAACATCCGGGTTCTTAATCATCCACTTAGACAAAACCTGTTAAAAGATGCATTTCATTACATTTCTTTCTGAAAGTATAATTATTTTTGCAAAATGTATTGTCCTTTGGGTTACGATTGATAAGTCTGCGATCCAAAGGCGAAACTATTTATTTTATAGAAGATTTAATTTAATTTTTGGAAAACTATGAAAGATTATTATTGTTTACAAATTTAACTGAGATTCCGAAATAAAAATCAACAATTGTTGGTTGTAGCTTCATTTAGGAAAACTTACCAATGGGAAAAACATAGAGAAGCCGAGAATGTACAAGTTTCTCGCAGAGTTCAAGTCTATGTATTGAAGTGCCGATAATCCTATGAAAACGTGTATCTAATTACTCACATATTGCTCAATAAAAATTTAATTAATGCAATTTCCTAATACAAATGATAAATATGTATTAATCAAGAAGGATTTATATACCGAAGGCTGCTATCATGCCGAACATCACGCAGAATATTCCACCAACGATTGGCTGCGGAATTATGATAAAAACGGCTCCAAATTTACTGATAACTCCTTGGAGAATCATTAATACACAGGCCCATTGAATAACTCTTCGACTACCGACCTTCGTTACACCTACGATAAAAAAAAATTCAAGATAGGTCAAAATAACATTTATGCGACTCCGTGCAAGAAGTGCGTACTTCTCGCACTCGTTAAATGTAATCGTAGACGAAACTCGTGCGAGAAACTTCTTCTCAACTCGTTCGATTACAACACTCGTCAGAAAAAATGTTATCGCACTCGTATCGTGATATACTATTATTTTTCTCGGTGCGAGAAATGCGGTTTTCCGCATGCTTTGCCCGCATGATTCCCTTTTCTTGTGAAATAAAACTTCGTACAATACTCGTGCTATTAACTTTTCTCTCACTCGTCTGCAAACTCCTACTCATCAAGAAACGGTTTCCCGCACTAGTATCGTAAAGTATTATTTCCATTGAAATATTCTTGAAATTTAATTTTCATAACCAATTTTTGTTTTTGATTATGGCAACGCTTTATTTTATTATTGGATAAGTCTCGAAAATACCGACAATCAATTTTAATTGGTACGTACCAATTGTACCGACATTTTCACCAAAGGTATTGGTACCATTTCCGCTTCCCCAAATTCCGGCGAGAAATGTACCGACACCCTCTAAAGCAATTCCCCGGTTGATAGCATGAACGGGAGGCGGTGGAGCTCCTGAAATAGCAGTAAGTTACGTTGGTCTTCGGGTTCATGATTAAGTAATAGGCACGGTTGAACATGCTCCCGGTAAATTCACTGTGGTTGAAACAACGGACAAATCAGTTGAGCCATCTAATTCGTTTTTTGCTCAACCAGATTATTCGGTTGGCCTCCCAATTAATTTGCGGAAGACCAAGCTGGACATCCCAATTTTTAGTTGAAAAAAGCAATGTGCAAAGTGGGACTGTGCACTTTTCTCGACGTTTTAGACTATTTTAAGTTTATTGATGAGAAAATAAAAAAAATTTAAAGAAAACGAAGCTTTACACTACGAAGGAGCAAAAAATAAAAATGATTTTTTCAAACAGTCAAAATCTGAAATAGAATTATGGAAAGTGGCAATAATGCCAGACAATCCGTTCCGATTAAAAAAAAAAAAAACAAAAAAAATAGCTAAGTCTTTCAAATGGAATTTACGGTTTTGAGAAGTGGAGTTGTTTTCATATTGGAATGGAAATATTTCTGGTAACAACATTCAACCAACTAATTGATTGAACCGATAAGCTAATTTACTGGATCAACAAACTGATCTGTTAACCGAGTAAATGTTCCAGAGGAGGCGTGAAAAACATACCACCGGATACAATAAACATGTCCGGGGATTTTTGCGGCTAACTTTTTTACCGTGGACATACCGATATTGACAAAAGTAAACATACAGACGTTTTTGACAAAACTAAAAGCCTTATAGAATCTGAAAGTTTTCGAATCGATGTTTGGAAAATGCACACATATGAAGAGGCGTTGGTTATCTACCAGCGCACCAAATTTCAGCTTCATTGTTAAAACCGTTTTCGAGATACAGCTGTTTGAATTTTGTACGTCAGCCACCCACACACTCATTTTAACAATTACAAGCCATTTTTCTCGACGGTTTAGACTATTTTTAGTGTCATGACATGAAAAACTGGAATAAAAATTTAACGGAAACAAAGCTTCCTTTGTGTGGAAGCAAAAAAAATAAAAATAATTTTTCAAATAGTCAAAGTCTGAAATAAAAACTATGCAAAGTAGCAATAATGCCCGACAATCCGTTTCGATTGAAAAAAATCTTTGAAAGATAGCTAAGCATTTTGAATGATGTTCACGGCCTTAATAGAATTGTTTTGACATTTGAATGGAAATATTTCTGCTAACAACATTAAACCATCTAATTTATTAAACCAACGAGCTCATCTATTGGATCAACAAACTGATCGGTTAACCGAGTCAATACGCGCTAAGAGGCGTGAAAAACGTGCCAAAAGATTGAATCAACATGTCCGCTGATTTTTTAGGCTAACTTTCGATCCCCGGACATACCAAAAATAGCGAAGGTACGTCAGGCAGTAATGTTTTATTGTACGTACCACACATGCGCGACGTAGTAGGATAATAACTAATGGATTCGACTGTGCATGCCAAAACTCCTGCGAGCATTCCAAGAACGCCTGATAAACTAACAGTAGGAACACCCCATTGACCTGGATAAGGAAATCGGAACCACGGTGAATCGGTTATGATTTTTAATTTGGTGTCGGCTCGACCAGGATGACCAGGTGGTAACGCATCGGTCACTGTTAAAATAGTGCAGATTACCCACATCACGATAATCGTGAGCAAAACCTGTAAGACATAAAAATTTCATTAAATCCACATATTCTTTAAATCCTGAAGAGGGAGAAGCTAGATCCAAAGTATTGATATTTATTGACATTCTTATGTCTTGTTGATCTGCTGATGTAATTCTGAATTCCAGCAAATACAAAAATCTGGTATTTATTTTTGGTTATTCTACGAAATACAAAAACGTGGTCTTTAATCTTTTCTGGATGGTCTTTGATTTTTTGGTGTTCTATATTTATTTATTTATTTATTTATTTATTTATTTAATTATTTATGTATCTATTTATTTATGTATGTATTTATTTAAATTTCACTATCAGGGAGGAAATTTTTTTTTTCCGAGTATGAGTTAGTGGACTACAACAACTCAAGATGCTGAAAGTGCAAATTTCTCGAAGAGGGACGAGAATATAATTTTTTTCATCACATTAGCAGGTAAACAAGTGAATATTATTGATTTGCCCTTTCGGATAGAAAGAATTATTGGAGTCGCCAATATATTATTGTAACCAAATAGTTACCTTTATTTTTATTTACTAGTATAGTTAGTATTGAAAATTAATTAACAAACATCAATTTTCATTTTTTAATTTAAATTTGCAAATTTAATTTCCAATTGAATTAATGAAAATGGAATGATTTAAAATTATTAAAATTAATAGCACCTAATTGGTCTCAATAATATTTTGGCGACTAATAATTTTTTTTTCTGTGAGAGTGCAAGTCATGCAATTTATAAAATTGTAAATCTTTTCATACCGGAAATAGTTTGAAGAGAGCAAACCACGTGATACGAAGTCCTTCACCCTTTCTGTACACAACGACCGGCACCTCAACGTTCACCAATAATTGCGAGTACAATGTTAGCATCATTATAGTCCTACAATGCATGCAAGTGAAGATAATTAATTAGAATAGCCTTGAGCCTACCTATCGTTTGTTAGCGACAAGAGTTTATCAACTGTTAATCACCCTGCGGCAATTCCCCAGTGTTGGGATGCCGCATCTGCTGCATTTTCGAATAACGATATACCAACGAGCGATACTGTTGGCACGATGGTCAATGGTGTTACGAACTTCAGTAGCCATCCCACGATACCTGTCATGATAATTCAAACAAACATCGATTTGACAATAATTTTTTGCCGCCACTTCGTTTTTCTTTTCTTCAAGTCTGGTAATAAATAATTTTTATTGTATTTTTTTCAGACTATGAGCATTTTCATCTGCACCAATCGCATTGATATCGTATGGTGATTGGAAAAAAAAATAATAATTGCAATTTTTTTTGACGATCATAAAAAAAATTCATTTTTTGAAAATTACATTTCGACTCGCTGAAGATTTCATCTCCAAAATTGATAATAACATTTTTTAGGATTACAGGATTTTTTAGATAAATTATTATTTTTCAATCTTGGGAATAAGAATGTGTTTTTATACCTCCGAAACCGATGATAACTTGAAATAGAGAAGCGATCGCTATCGCACCCGACAATTCCCGCATTCTTACTTGCCAGAGTTCCGTGCGATCTTCGTCGCTCATAGCGTCCATAACCTCGGGAGCGGGGCATTTCCATTGTGGAAGATTCAGAATTGCTAGGGTCGGGACCAAAAATGATATGGTTCCACCTTGAACAAGTGGCAGCCTGTAATTAAAAGCAAATAAAATAAGGAGGCACAGTGGAACTTTACACACTGCTTCCTCATCAAATTCCATCTTTCGCAAAGCCGCCTCTATGAGAATGTTTATTTACTTCTCACACGCTCCGCATCGTTTAGCGTGCGAGAAGTCGCCTTTCTCGCACTCGTGAAGTATATTTCGACACGAGTGCGATGAAACTTTTTCTGACGAGCGTGAGTTTCGTGAGCAATCAAACGAGTTGAGAAAAAAGTTCATCGTATTCCTATCGGAATATACTATTATTTTATTTTTGGCTTCCTCACAGAGGGAGCTTTCTGAAAAATCAAAATTCACGAAGCAATGCGCAAGGCTCTACGTTGTATCCTTATTTTTAATTCATTTGAAAATCTCGAATTTATAGAAATTTAAGTCGTCAAGAACAAAAATTTGGTAGTGCATTGTCAAAAAGGAAATTTTTTCGAAAAAATCAAAATCATGTGAAATCCGAGCGGTTTCACTAATTATCTCTAAATTTGTTACATGTAAGGCTTGATGTAATTTTTCATGGTTCGAAAATTTCAGTCGATTTGTTCAAGTTTTTTACCTAAATTAGAGCAAAGCGAAAATTTTCCGATAATTTTGAAATCTCATAAAAACCGAACGGCTTTACGTTTTGACCGAAATCCAATATCAAAGGTCGCTTCACTTTGTGCAATTTTTATACAAAATTTCAGTCCGATGGCCAAAAGTTCGTTTGAGCTAGAACGTTTACGGATTTTTTTTTAATTTTATAATTCTTATCGGACTGAAATGCGTTGAGCGATTTTTATAAAATTCATACCAATTAAAGATCAGTCAGTGATGTGCATGTTACTTAAATTTGAACTTGTTCAGTTGAATAGTTTTTGAGTTACAGTTATATGACTTTTGACTCTTCATCACACACCTATACATACATCCGCACGATTTTTTTCAAACAACTTCTCTCCATGTTTCAGACCATTTTAAGTGTTTTTACAAAAAAATCTCGAGATTTTTTTTCTTATAAAAATAAAGCTTTCTCGATGTGGAAGCTGAAAATTAATTATCACCATTCATTTTTTAAAAATTTGGTCTAGTACTTCACGACTTACAATACAAATAATTTCGACCCCTTTTTTCAACGTTTGAGAGCATGTTAAATGTACTAACGTAAAAATAAAATAAAAATTATGTAAACAAAGTGTAACTTCAAAATTTCGGCTCGGCCCATACCAAAAACAATCGGACATGTGATTATATATTCTACAGAAAATTTCAGATTTTTTGAACGTGACATGATCGAAGAAAATATACTTTTAACGATATCTCGCAGGAAATAATTTTTTTTCAATATGAAAAAATTCTCTTAAAATTCCATTCGAAACAACAACTTTTAGGTAGTTTATATTTTTTTTCAATTCCATATTTTCCAAGATACGGCCATTTGAAAAAATTATTCGATTGCTTTAGCAATTTAAATCGTAACTCAAATACGTCTACAGATAAAAATTTGAAAAATTCTTATAATTGCCTCGTATCAAACATTCAATAATGAAGAAGTTTTAAAAATATTGGAGATGTTTGGGCTTTTTAGCGTTCGAAATCGTTTATAAATACCGTATAAATATCTAACGGGACCTTGAAATTAATTGCCGGTCAGCAGTTTTCGATACATGCGAAATACCCTTAATCGTTTGCATTTAGATAAACTACCAGCAGTCAGATAAGACGATATGTGATTACTAACGTGTGCTAATGATTTTACATCTACTAACTGCACTCATTTGAACACAGCGAACGTTTTCATTTGAGGCTTATTACTTGCTGTCAGATAAGACGATACATAGTACTATTTATTTCTGTTTTAGAGAACTGTCACAATGCTCAAGTCACGCGATGATTGAATTTGCTTTGAATGAAAATTACAAGTCAGTTTGTTCACGCTCACGTCGAAAATTGAATTTTATTTAATTAAATAAAAATAAACACCGAATAATTGTTGTCAAAATAAGTAATGGTTAAATTGGTAGTATCATCACAACACTGATAGTAGGGTTAGATAATTCTTCATTTATCATGATTCACCTGCAACCAAATGTCGTCTGTACGAATGTGACTAATCCTGTAACAAGGATCATGGTGGAGATTATGTAACTTCTTGAAGGATCATCGTCCGCCATACAGAGTGCCGGTGTTAAAATGAAAGGAATGGATACTATGGCACCAATCATCGTCATGTAATGCTATAACATAACATTTATAGTATATAAGCCGATGGTTACCATTCAGAAATAGTACATTACGATACGATTGCGATGAAACTTTTTTGCGACGAGTGAGAGTTTGCAGCACGAGCCGAAGGCGAGTATTGTAATCACACGAGATCAGAAAAAGTTTCTCGCACGAGTATCGTTTACAATTTTATGCCACTAGTGCGAGAAGTGCCCATTCCACGCACGCGAGCGAAGCGAAGTGTGCGTGAAGTAGCCACTTCACGCACACTGTGGTATAAAATAATAAAAACGATAAGGAAAAAATGAACAATGAAGTTTCACAGTTTTTTTTCCTAGTCTGGTCCCAAAATTTTCTGCTTTGTAACTAGAAAATAATTTGCGAAAGCTGCACCCCGTCAAAAAATATTTAGAAGTTGCTCGGAGCATGAAAAATATCGATATTTTTCAAAAATATTTTTTTTTTCAAGAATTCTCATCTGATAATTCTTTTTTTGATTGAAAAAAGAAAAATAATATCAGCGAAGACCTGAGCCAGTCAAAAAATAATCCCAGGCCGCTCACTAGACTCAAAAGCTTGAGTTATTTTCTGGAGAAGATTTGAAATTTTTGTTTTTTGCTTCTTTCACCTGAGAAATATACTTTTTATTTTGATGGAGTGAACTTAATGAACGTTTTAACTTATACAAGAATAATATGAAAAAAAAAATCAGTTTTGTTTTAGAATAAATAAAACTTTTGAGTGAAGTAAACAACTTCGAAATATTTCTTGCCTAGTTAGTGCTTTCACCAGGTTTATTTAAAGAAAAAATAATAATAATCGTTAGGTCAGAAGTGTTAAAAAAAATTGGAACATAAGGACATATTGTATCGCTCTGAGCGACCTTTAAATATTTGTTGAGAAGCGGCAGTTTTTGCGAGAATCATTTTTTGGATACACAAAAGAAATTCAGGGCCGAAACTAAGAAAAAAAATGGTGTTCCAAATATCGTCACCCCTCAATGCATACATTCAATGCATTGGAAAAAAAATGAGGTTGTGCCCCATTTTTTCTTAGAATTTATCCGGACGTTCAATGACGAAATTTTTTTCGAACACGGCCAATTATTTTGATGGAATAATTTTAAAAAATAAAATAAAAATTAAAATCATAAACATAATTTTCACATACATTTTGATCTAACAAATAGTGGCTCTGTAGTTTTCGAATAAATAGTATTTTATTTTGCAATCGTCTAAAACTAGATTACAATCCGCGTTTATAGGTCACATTTATTCTCACTTATAAATTTTTATCACTCATTAAAAAATAAATGTGTTTTTTATCTGTGATATTGTCCGCGTTCAAATAAAACGGCAGGGAAAGCAAATGAGGCGAAGAATAATTTCAAATATTGGTATTCAACTAGATAAGATACCTGTAATGCCATGAAAAGACATAGATACCACGGTGGAATGTCATCGATTCCATAAGTCAGACCAGGATTTTTATTTTCCGGTGGTTCTGGTTGATTTTTTTCTCCTTGTGTTCTACGAATCACTGCATCGTCATGTATCGACTGAAACAAGACAATATAAAGTATATGCAGCTTCTGATAATAGTTTTAGTAGAGGCCCATACATTTTTATATGGCTACCAATGACACCACTTTATAAAGTATAAATATAAAAAAATGATCGAAATATTAAAAAATCCGAAATCCAAAATCAGGGTCGTAACTCTAACAAATAGAATTCTGATTTTTTATGAGCTGTCCAAACTCTTAACTTAGATAACATCACACGCTTATTTTATTTTCAAATTTCAAAACTAATTAAAAAACACACTGTTCAAAAAAATTTCTATGTGTAAACTTGTTGAGCAAATCAAATGCAAATAAAAAATTGTCATAAAAAATTGGTGTACTTTTACCGTAGAAATAAACGGAGTTATCAAAATTGGAGTAAATTTATACTAAAGTGCAATTAATGTACAAAAATTATACATCGCGTTTCTGTTTTAAATTTGGTATACTTTTTTGTGCATAAAAATTTAGGAGTATTTCACAGCAAGTAGATTGTCCATATATCCTTTCATTACTTTGCTGTCGTTACTTTTGGCAAGCACCTATTTTTTTCAATTCAATAAATATAAAAGACTAATGAAAAAAATACTTATGAAAAATATTGCGAGCATCTAGCTATTAAATATAATTTTTCGTTTAAAAATAAGGTTTTATTAGCTGTAAAACATTTGTCACGTAGATTACATTACGCTTTACTAATGGTCTAAGGCATTTCACGTAACGTGAAAATTAGTTTACTCCTTCCTTATTTCGAATTTTGCGAATTGCCTATGCCGGTGTATAATAAACAGATAAAGAATAAATAATAAGAATAGCATAAATAGAATTTAAAAAACGAATCATTAAACGGGTTTGATTGTCCACTTGTCATAAAACTCCTCCTTTAAAGCCCCGCAGCGATTTTAATATTTTTATTTTAAGTTGCTAAACGCGGCAGTCAGAAAAGCCATAAAGTTGTCACAATCACAAGAATCGAAGGATAAACTCGTTTGCAGAATTTTAATAGTTTCGCGAAAGGTAAGAAAAACGTTGGACAATGTACAATACTCAGGTGATAATATTTTACAGTATAATAGAATTCAAGCGCAATATCAATTACGTTACATCAATGTATGCAAATAAAAAAGAATATTAATTAGAATGGGCGGATTGTTGATATAAGCAACGATTAGAGCAAATTTATCAGCATTAACGACGCAAATTAAATTTGCACATGCTCCTGTATAATTATTTGCCATTAATATAGTATCTCCTATAAGAAAGTATATATGATGAATGGTGACATTTTCATCGAGAAAGATTAGTAATAAATTTAAAAACAATAATCAAGTCGAGAATTTATCTGATTTTTCCAATTAAAGGAACTTTTTATACAATTATTTAAGACTTGGACCCATCAAAGTACATCAATGAAATGGACTGAAAAAAATTCATACACTGTTAAAATGTTTTGAAAAATAATATGTACATTGGAAGTTTTTTTTTGCAGATATGTTGTTAAGTTTCAATAATTATATAAATATAATAACCCTTATAAAGTGTTTAGTATACCACATATTAATTTTACAACATTTTTTTTTGTATATTGATTAATGTTCGCGTATTGAATCTTATATACGCGTCTCTGCAAAAAAAAACCCTTCCATCACTTCATTTTAATTTTCATACAAAAATTTCTATCAGTGTATACGAAGACGTTACATTTGTTATTGATATTCAAAATTAATATAAAAAAAAAAAATTAAGTTAGTAGCTCTACGGCGTAAGAGTGGCAATAGGTAAGGGGCATTATTATTAATTTGTGCATGAAAATTAATATAAAGTATTGCAAGATTTTTTACGGATACGCATCGATTAAATTTAATAGACAAACATCAATTAATGTACAAAAATAATAAAATATTGTTGTAAAATTAATTTGCAATATACTAAATACTGCGTGAAAGTGGTGTTTATAATATAATTGTTGTATTCTTAGTATAGTTGTTCAAATTTTACAACATATTTGTATATTAAGTAAAATTTAGCACACTAAAAACAATTGATTTATTATATAAAATTTAAGATAATGAACAGAAAAACTGTAAAAAAAAATTTCCATACTTTATATACCAGTATCTAAAGCTCGGATATACCACTTTATAACTTTATATACCAGTATCTAAAGCTATACCGTATTATTAAGTATTAGATGCATACTTCGTTAACAAATTCAATTGCTATATGAAAATGAAGATTACAATACTCACGTACTATAATTTTAAAATACCAGTATCGTAAAATTCTTAGTCTTCTTAACATTACTGTAAAATTAAATTTACTATAAAAGTATATTAACATGGAATTCATATAACCGATTCGTAAATCTGATATCGTTATATATTGATAACTTCATAAGAGAATTTGTTAAGACTTTGCGTACACATTATGAGTCACGTCATCCAAATTTGAATCAGATTCGCATGCACTGTAAAAAGAATTGGAAAATTCATATACTGTATAGTAATTTATAGTCCGGTAGAAAATTCAATTTAATATACGAAAAAAAAAGAAAAATTAAGGTACGTATCGTAAGATTAAAGTCAATTCATATTGAAAATGCGACTTTATTAACGAATTTATTAGAATTGTATATCAAATTCAATTTACACTCGTTGTCTCGACATTTGTATGTAGTAATCCTACCTATATTTTTTCACAGTGTGTATTTGTTTACAACACGTACAAATTTTGAATTTTTTGTTGTAAAATTTATTCGTCACGTCGGGGAAAAAAATACTTTACAAAAGAGTCACACGAAAATGCTAAAAAAATAGAGAATGTTTAAGTGTTTAGTTTTTGAGATATTGTGGATTAAAGCGATATGAGGCGGAGCGCAAGTGGCGCACGTATTTTCTGAAAAAACGCTCTTGTGTCTTCGCGCACAACCGCAGCCTCGCCATCGCTTAAGTCCTTGCGCGTGGTCTCGAGTTCGCATGAGTTTTTGAAAAATGAGCGAGAATTGCCAATATTTTCCATTAATAAAGAAACCTGGAAAAATCCTGCGTATTAAAAGCGTTTTAAGAATACTTTTGCATAGTAATAATTCTAAAATGTTCTTAACAAATTGATGGAAAATAAAATTGTTTAACGAATCTTTCAACAATTCAATTTTTTTATTTCGGTGAAAATGGTTTGTTCATTTTTTTGAATACGCATGGATTTTTTCAAATTTTTTAATACACTTTGAATTTTTTCTTTTTGACATGGGGAAAGTAACAAAATTCGAATGCGTTAAAAAACTTAAAAAAACGTATACATATTCAGAAAAATAAACGAATCTTTTTTGTCGAAACAGAACAATTAGGTTGTCGGAAAATTTGAACAATTTTATTTTTTATCAATTGGTTATTAACAGTTTGAAATTATTGTTTGCTAAATTAATCTTTTCAATGTTTCTAACATGCATGATTTTCTACAGATTTTTATGTTATCGAGAAGTGTTTGCAATTCCTCTCTACTTTTCGAAAACTTATGCGAACTCGACATAATAGGCAAGTCTGGTAGTTTGTGACTTGGTGTTCATTTCGCAAAAGTTCGAAAAAAATGCGCGAAAATGATCAATACTTCTCGATCGTATAAAAAAAGAAAAAAAAATAATAAAATAAAACAAATTAAAAAAAAATCATAAGTATTCGGAACAATAAACGAATCATTTTCGTAATAAAAATAATTAGGTTACTGGTAAATTTTTTGAGTAACTAATTTTTTAATTAAATTGTTAAAAATAATTTGGAATTTATATTATGCCGAATGGTTTTTTTTAGTACTTTTAATAAGCATGCATTTTTTTAGATTTTTATATCATCGAAGAGTATTCGCAATTTTCCCGCGTTTTTTTCGATAAATGTTTCGGGTTTATTTTCGAAGGTCGAAATTGCTTTAAATTGTTCTTAAAAAGTTTTTAGAAAGTAATCATAACTTTCGAAAATTACATAAAATTCTGAATAAAAAGTTTATCTATTGAAATGAACAAATCATTTTCTAAGGGTGTAATCATGCCCTCTTTTAAATCCATTCGAAAAAACGAAATCTATATTTCTATAAATACTCTTTTTGTTAATATACATCAATCAAAGAGAATTTTCCTCGCTACACCGAGTGATAATCATATTTAGAAAATCCTCCAGTCATACGATAGAAAATGTTACAAACAATTCAAACAGAGCCTGAATTTCAATCATCAGCATCAGATGAATAGATAATTCGGCGGTAGTTATTTTGAGTAATCGTAATTTTATTGCTATCAATGTTTTTCAATTGAACAAATATTCTCATCAGAAAAAATATTAAAACATCGTCTTGCTCTTTACGTCCGAAGCTTAAGCACACCGTTAAAGGTTAATGATTTTCTGATGCATCCAATTCATATGTTTTTAGAAATTGCAAAAACCGGATTAGCTGAATTTTTAAATAAAACTTTCTTTCATCATATTAGCTCACGTGCCATGTCTAATAAATGATGCACGTAGAATAAGCTGTAGTATACATTTTGAATGTCACCACTTGCCAAGTAATTAACAACACGAGTCATTTCCATATTACGTAATAAATATAAATTTTCCGATCGCAAAATTAGTATTCAAAATCGTAAAACTCACAACCGATTCCATGCATAACTAGATCATAGATAGCTCAGCGCAAAACGTATAATAAACTATGACTTTATAAGCTCAGCAGCTGACTCCAATAGTTATGCAATTCGCAAAAGAAATTGAGGAAACAGCAGACCGACCAATCAAAGAAAATTGGACTAATCAAAGTGTGCTCTCCTACTTTCAACACAGAAGCGTTTCAATCATCACCGATTAACGGATAATAAGGCTCCCAATCGCCGCCTCCTTTTTTATGTATCAATTAAATACACGCACACATTTTATTGACCAATAATTCCCACTGTGCTTGCAATGAAATCCTTCTTCACAATTCATGCATATATGCACTCACCACTTCGGAAAGTTCCATTATAATTACTATTTTTATAAAACCTAGTTATTAAAATTTAATTCACCAAAATATCGACTTTTTTCAAACACTTATTTATAATTCAAGTTGTACACGTTAACATTGTTCAAGAATAATTTTCTATTTTCCTCGGCCCAGTTTAGGCACTTTTGGAACCACCGATCTAAACGATCATATCCCCGATGACTGAGCGTGGTAAGAAATACGCTCTAATAGTCTATATAGGTATTATCCCCGCTACAAGAAACAAACGCTACTTGTTTACTTCTCCTTCCGCGTCTTCGGCTACCCTACTTCGGCCACTTTAGTCATCCCCCACCGTTCGACGCTCCGAATCGCCGTGTCTTATCCACACGCTTTGGAATCAGATCAGGAATTTCCGTCTCGAAGGCAGTCGAAACGGGCGTCGCGTCCTCGGTAATCGCGGCGGAGTCACCGAGTCGAGCCAAGATTTTGTCGTACGTAGCGTTGCTCTTCGTCATTGAGCGCACGAGCCACATTCTCATTGTCAAGGTCGCATTGTTAGCTGGTGTATATAGTCGATTTTTTTCTAATTTTTTTTCTTCTTCCTATCATCGAAGTCATTATGAACTCGATACTAATGGTCCCCGCATTACCAACACCACGTGTCGATAATCATAATTCAAATAATTCGAAATTTCCGAACACTGCGGTATTTATGATTGGAAATGTAATGCATTCCCAATTATTGTAATGTATAACGTCTAATCTTAGATTACCATCGTAAATTAACGGCGTTGAAAAATAACAGCTTTGAATAGTAATTACCCTCTCAACAATGGGTGCTTAATGTAGAATGTGATGAAGAAGTGAAGAAGTTGAAGGATTATTATAATGATCATGATCGAGCTATTGTGAGAGATTTTGACGAATAAAATTTTAATAATTCATTGCGGTGATTAAGTAATGAGAAAATGTTGATTTTTGCTTCCTTATGGAGGAGTTTTCGTGAAAATTCTTTTTTTCGAGATTTTTATGAAAGGACACTACTGAAGATGGTCTAAAACGCCCAGAGAAGTGGAAAAATGATGTAATTTTACATCATTTTGAAAATTTTGAAAAAATCGGCTTCACTTTGTAATTTTTTTAAATGAAGAGATACCTTTAGGTCCGCAATTCTGTACGTGAATGGACTGCCATCAAATGATTTGTGCCCCAAATTTAGTGGGAATCGATAGAGTGGTTTGAATTTTATTGCAATTTTTTTTTTTTTTTAGATGTCTGCAGACTTCAACCGCTATAAATCGTAAGATTTCCATTTGCAATTTTTGACATGACGGTACGATTATTGATTATCAATTATTAATTTAGTCGGAGAAGCTTCCGATAAATCGTTAAATTTCGATTTTGGTGAATACAAAAAAAATAGGCTTTCGCGAAAAAAAAAAAAAATTTTGCAATTTTTCCTCGAATTTATGCTAAGGGTTGTGCATATGAGGCCATCAACTCCGTTTTTGACGGAATATAGAGAATAAAGAGAAACTTTATTTTTTCTTATCGCATTTGTTGTAAATATACTTTTAAAGTGACATATCGAATGCCATAATTAAAAAATCTGAACAAATTCTGAAAAATACTTTGTTTAATAACAAAATTATCTAGCTTATAGCTAAAGTGGGGAAGATTTTTGTTCTAACAATTTTTAAGCTTTTTAGATTGAAAAAATTATTGAAAAATATGAAAAATCATGAATCTACTACAAGCGATTGTTTGAATGTTTATTTATGTTAAACCGCATTTTTTCAGATTTTTAAAATTTATTTCAGATTTATCCGAATTATGCAAATTTTTTTAAAATATTTTTTTAAAGTGGAATATCGAATGCCATAATTTAAAAATCGCATTTTGTGGATTTCACTAAGAATTATGGATTCTCACAGATCACAGTTTGTTTCGTTACGCAAATATTTGGCATATCAAGAGACGCGGTAGCGTCGAGACGCCAAGTATTAAAGAAAAAAATGTCTCATGTTGAAAAATGCCCGCCAGCTTGTCGCGGCTACCGCTACTCTCATTTGTCCGGAGAATCGTGTGCTACCGACTTTTTTCAAACTGCTTCTCCATTTTACTCTAAAGAAAAGACGCGGATCGAAAAAGTATCAGGTTCAATATTTTTTATTTATTTTTTTTCATATCCTTTTTGGCAGCCTCGTAATTCTCAACTCCTGATAATCTTTTAGCTTGTACGGAGGGAACATTGCCGTGCATACCGAAATCGGTAAAGCCGTTCCGATTTTATAGATTTTTAAATTTTTCGAAAAAAATATTTTTTGTTCTAAATCACGTCGAATGTCAACAAATGAACCGAAATGTTTTACAGTCAGAAAGTACCATACAACGTACGAAATTTGGCGATGTTCGGTAAAGTCGTTAGGATTTTACGGCATTTGAAATTTTTCAATAAATGTACATTTTCGCTCATAACTTCCGTAAAAGTTAAGAGAGTAAGATAAAAATTTGTACTTAATTAAAATGCGATGTGACTGAATTTTTTTCAACTTACTGGATTTCGTGAATCATGAGAGATTAAGAATAAAATTAAAATAAAAATGCAAAGTAAAACCTTGCACATAGCTTCCTTATTATTTTTCGATTTTTACAAAGCTTCCTCTATGGGGAAGCCAAAATCAATTAACATACTTCCTCATAGAGGAAACTTTGTAAAAATCGAAGAGTAATGAGGAAGAAATGTGCAAGGTTCTACTTTGCATTTTTTTTCGTTCTATTTCATATTTGGAATGATCGTTAACCCCACAGGTCGTAATAAAATAGGATGATTTGGCGCTCTACAGTCAATGTGTAGTTTTCGATGCGCATCGAAAAAGCACGTGGTGCATCTCGGGACCGCAAAAGGTAATAACCATTTACAAAATTTTTTTTTTTATGAAAAATTAGCTCTGCAAGAGGAATTAAAATATAAGGCCTATTTCATTCAAAAGTTGGGTGAACCTTGCGAGGTTGGCTTTTTAAAATATTTTTGCAACTTCGTGCGAAAAGTACCTACTTCTCACCCGCTTCGCTTTGCGTGCGAGAAATCGCACTTCTCGCAACTAGTGAAATAAAATTGTATACGAAGCTCGTGCGAGAAACTTTTTCTCAACTCATTTGATTGCAACACTCGCCTTGGGCTCGTGCTGCAAGCTTACCCTCGTCAGAAAAAGTCCCGTAATAGTATCGTAATATACTATTATGCAACTCCAGGAGAAAAGTGCCTACTTCTCACGCGTTTCGCTTCACGTGCGAGAAATCGCTCTTCTCGCACATGTGAAATAAAATTGTATACGAAACTCGTGCGAGTTTCGAAATTAATTCGGAATTTCCGAACACTGCGATATTTATTATTGGAAATGTAAAAATGCAATGCATTTACAATTATGGTAATGTATAACCTCTATCTTTAGATTACCGCCGTAAATTTGCGTCTTTTTAAACCAATAGCTTTGCTTAGTAATTACCCTTTCAACAATGAGTGCATAATGTAGAATGTAGTTGCTCGAGCTTCAATTACTTGACAATGCAAAACGGTGATAACTTTGCGCTTCGTGAAGTGAAGACAAGTAGAAGAATTATAATAATCATCATAATAGTACTTTTTAAAGAGATTTTTCAAAATAAGACTGTTATAACGTTTCCAATATTGTCTTGTTTGACTAATGAGTTCCAAGCTTCATATAACGGTATATAACAAAACTCGGATGTTTATACTTTTTGCAATCCAAAAAACAATCGACTCCTGAATTTTTATGGAAATACATGTATCGAGAGTCCCAAAAAACACATTAACTCATTTCTGTCTGTCTGTCCGTCTGTGCCGTCCGTAAACTCAATAACTTTTGAAAACATGTATGGATCGGAATGAAATTTGGTGTGTGTCTTCTGCATTCAAATCCTAGTTTTTTTTGGTATACAGATTAAATATTCATATTTAATACTTGAATATGAGTATAATTGGAGTTTGATTTCGCCCAAAACGATATACTTCTCATACTTTTTATTTGAATACTATTTTTATACTTTTCACATACTGTTCGTTTTTCGCGGGAATTATAAATCAGGTTATCTAAATATTTCTACAATCAAAATCAGATTTGCATGTATATGCTATACTAAATGTACACGATTACATTACAATACAGAACAGTGACAACTTCGTGCTTTATGAAATAAAGACAAGTAGAAAATTATAATAATAATCATAATAGTGAAATGTGGGAGATTTTCAATAATAAGACTATAATATCTTATTGCGCTGTTCAGCTGATGAGAAATTTTTATTTTTTGAGGGCTAGTCCGGGAAAAACTTTTTGGTAAAGAATTATAATGCTTACAGGAGAATCATATTGTCGTTCAAGTGACTGCTCGATAATCTTGAAAGGAATGACCAAAGTTCGTACGCATATTAAAGATACTTGAATCAGAATAAGAACAGAATTTTCAGCTATTAGTTACTGATCTTTTATTAAAACATCAAAGCTCACGAGGTGACATCCTTTTTTTGGCGTTCTGCTTTTTAAATCATACACGAAACAAAAATAGTTGGGAGATCCATCTCCTGCATATGCTGTAAAGCAAATTAGTTGCAGCAACTAACTCGACCTGTGAACTGATGTATTCGCGATTGGTTATGGAAAAATAGTTCGTAGCACCAAGGAGTTCGTTCCTGTAACCAATCGCAGTGCTGTTTTCACCATTAGTCTATGTTCGCATAACCAAAGAGTAGTTGTCATAAACAACGAGTAGCAACGCGTAGTTGTCATAATCAACGAGTAGGAACGAGTAGTTGTGATAATCAACGAGTAGCAACGAATAGTTGTCATAAGCAACGAGTAGCAACGAGTGGTTGTCATAATCAACGAGTAGCAACGAGTAGTTGTCATAAGCAACGAGTAGCAACGAGTAGTTGTCATAACCCACTGAGTAGTTGACGCTATGGCAACGCCTTCAAGTGGTTGTCAGAACCCATCTATTGGTTTTTCCAACTCCTTTTTTTTCTTAGTGTAGGCGAAAGCGTAAATTTTGTCAAGCGATTTTTTTAGGCACAGTTCCGGCACATCGTGCACTTCAGTGAACGGCACGATGTGCGAGAACTATGCGGGCAAAGTCGACAGCATATGTCGTGAACTTACAAATTGCGTAATTTGGACGCAGTTGACGTGTTTTTGACGGCATAAGACACTGCACAATTGCCTATCAGAGACCATATTAAACCTGCAAGACATACCGGAAGCGTATGTCTTTTGCGATAGTATCGTACTAATGATCTCCATTTAAATGACCTCTGATATTAGAGGGCGTATTTACATGAATGTAACGAGGGGCAGATGAGTTATCGATTTATCAAGCATTAGGTAACATATTCCTTTAACCATGAGTTAGTAATTCCAAATTTCGTATACTAACTTTGATATGACCGACGAAATCCTAAATTTTCATCACGAGATGAATAATAGTAGGGGCAACATTAACGAGAAAATTCGAAAAGTAAGTATTTTGAAGATATGATAAGCTGGAGTACGTTATACATGACTATTTTTTTTAAATGTTCAATCTAAGGATTATAATAGGTGGTGGTTGATGGGTGAACGGCTTGGATCCTAAATCGCAGAACACAATGCACGAGCTTATTATAATTACCGTGCATCTACGCTGCAATAACTCATAGTTGTAATTATAGCTCCTCACCGATGAGCAGGGAATGCATCATTATATTAATTTGTATACTAACGAGGATACTAACTTATAAGTAACAAACGCAAAATTTATACATCGGAGAGCACCATAAAACACGTTATGTCGATTCTATAATTACCGAAAATTAATTCAACAGAAATTGCAGCAAAATCTAGAAAGATCATATTATCCACACAGAAACAAGAAAGACATCCTGTATGTATTATTTAATAATTCTTAAATTATTATTAATTATTATAATTATTATTAAAATAATTCTCCTTCATTTTTCATTTTACCGTTGCCAAAGGTCAGCTTCATTTGAAAAAAATGTTATTGAGAATTTTACCGACAAATCAACCTGAAGACTTTTACTTATTATTACAATGCTTTATCTGCTTCACATTGACGTAATCAACACATTTTGTAAAATATAACGTTGCCCGATGCCGAGACATCAATTTTCAGGTTTGAAAAATGTTCCGTTATGTCAAACTCGAAATTGATCACCTTATCCAGACAGACATTTGGCGACTGGGACAGCATAAATGCGTCACACAACGGCATGCTATGTTGGAATAAATGTAACGATATGTGTCCGGGTTCACTGAAAAAAATAAGTTGTTGCGAGAACCATCTCCAGCATATGCCGTACCACGAATTAGTTGCCGCAACTAACTGGAAGCCGCAAACCGATGTATTTGCGATTGGTTATTAAAAAATAGTCTGTGAAACCAACGAGTTAGTTCCGGTAACCAATCGCTGTGCTGTTTTTACTAACAGCTCGTATGTGACGCAAGCGCATTGCAGTTCCGTCGTCCAACCGAGTAGTTCGTATAACCAACGATTAGTTCCTATAACCAACGAGTAGTTACTATAACCAACGAGTACTTGCCATAACCCAGCGAGTAGTTGACGCTATATGAACTTTTTCGAGTGGTTGTCGGAACCCATTTATTGGTTTCTTGAACTACTTTTTTTTCAGTGTTGAGATATTATATTCTATTATATAGCGGTATAATGTGCAATTTTATCATGACATCGAGACGAAGTATTATTGTCTTTTTAATATTATTGTCTTTTGGCACTTTGATATTTTGGCGTTGTGCATTAGTGGCATTAAAATGTCGGCGTGCTGTAAGTTTAAATTGCAATCCAAGTTATCACAACTGCTGCATATCGGAGCACTAGGTATCCAAACGATGCACGACGTGCCGTTTTCAAAGTATAATTTTTGCAAAATTTTATAGACGACAATTTCAACACGATGATAGAAGACAGAAGGCAGAATAGTGGCACTCAAGGTAGAGTTTCGAAATTCATTGTTAATCTGTTCTCACTATTATCATCATTATTATTATTGTCAGTTAGGAACCGTGAACATTGTAGTTTTGTAGCGGATCCTTCTATTGATTTATCCTCCGATTTTTCCATCATTCAACATTTCAAACTTTATTGTGAATATTTATTGCACTCAACGTGCAATATAATATATAATAGCAATAGGAGAATATACCAGTTATCAAATTTACTTTTATTTACCTTACCAGCCGTCGGACAGTGAAAGGGGCAGACGGAACTATCTAGCCGATAGGTATCGCATTTTGAGACGAGTTTTCTGAATACGCCGCATCAGCAGCACGAGTTGTTAAATTGAAATTAGAGAAGATATCGAAAATCGGTAAGCGCGATTGCTATAAAAAATTGATGTTGACAGTCGGTAACACAACCTTTTTTCTGTCTTACCACTGGAAGGTAATCGATGTTTGTTGATAGTTTAAAGTACTTTCGACTCCAGAGATAAATTATCTCGTGAAAATCTCTATTCACATTCAATCATTTTCAGGATTACATGCTTACCAAGAAATTTTGGCATTATTCAAAGATTAGGGCCGATGTTTTTACCTAAGCGGCGTATTTAGTCATTGCAGCCATGAAAAACGAGATACATCGGGTATTCTAATGCCGTGACTGATATGCATAAGCACGTGATGGACCGTTAATGTCTGAAATATGTAAGGCCAACATATACGATAAGTAAAAGTAACATCTATAAAATGGATTTCACATTTCATACTGTTCAGCACAGCCTTGGAGTTTCTTGGCCGATCAAATGTTGGATTATATTTAATCTATTAAGCTTTTGATATACTGCTGGAAAAATTATATTACAGAAATATTTTCATCCCAGTTGACATGATTTTTTTTTCGATGTACTCGTTGATACGGTATCTGACGTATTTTTAGATTTATGCTTAGAGCACGACATATATAGTTATATATGGGGCATTCCACGTCAAATCGGCAGGCCATGGCCCTCACCCTCATCGATTTTGTTCATTTTTTAATATGATGTTATTACCGACCCATAAAGGCCTCGGAATTTTTTTTCAGATTTTTTAACCACCTGTAACATTTTTTAATTCTCGAAGAAAACCAATTTCAAAAACTCCGTTATTAAAAATCTGAAAGAATTCACACTGACTCTATGATTCAAAATATGATTTTTGAGTGCCATGCGATAATGTGATCTCAATATTTACTATTTATTCCACATTTTTTATTTTCTTTTCATGTCGCAATTTGATTTTTTATTTTTTAAATCAGGATAACTTCCTTAAATATCAATGAATTTCAATTTCTCTGAAGATAGCGGAATTGCCAAAATGCCCGAAAACAATTGATATCGTTAAAATAAATTTCGCAAATGCATTTCGCAATCCGAGCGATATTGTATTGCGAAATGCATTTGCGGAATTTTTTTTTAGAAAAGTTAAAAATGAAATATAATAATTCTGCCACTAATAATTTAGTTTTTGATACCTGAGAAATACACTGAGAACAAAAATCATTAAAATCAACGAAACGTGCGTTTGCCGGCAGGGAAAAGCATATTTTGTCGATTGGACAAAATATTTGGCAATGTTGATCGAACCATCTATTAATAGTATCACCAGCCGCTTCGATCAATTGAATATTTCTTTCGATTAAATAAATACTTCTTTCGCCGCCCGCAAGCGCATGTTTTCTTGGTTCTAACAATTTTTTTTCTCAGTGTAACTGTTTTTAAAAAAGGCACGGTACGCTATAAATTATTTTTTCTCTATTCTAAAAATCATTTCAATCATTCCGATCTTTGGACTCATTTATCTTTGAGCAATATTTAATTAACAAACATCTATCCAGTTATTAACGTTCAAAGTATCTAGCAATTATGATAGACGGCGATAAGTAAGAACGTCTATCCTGTTAAAATTGTTAACTAAAAGTTCTAAATTCGGTTTTGTAAAAACAAATGAAAAGTATACGTGCATATTGATTGAAAATTTGAGTTACAAATTCTTACCTAAGAAAAATCCTAAAAATATATCCGTTCCCAATATCTCTTTAGCTTCAGACGTAACATATATCGATATAGATTATTCAAGAAATAAATTAAAAAATGAAATTGGAGCATAAATACATTTTTTTAAAAGTAAGTTTGGTTTTGTACTCTGAATAATTTTCCGGCGCATTCGCTGAACCGTCCATATGTTGGTGTGACATTGTCTCAGAATCCTGGATTAAGCGTTACGACCCCTTAAGCTTAATGTATCTTGTAAAAATGTGACAAATGATGATAAGATGAATTATATACTGTACGTACAGACAATCAGAACTGCACTTACATGGGTTTTGACGCATCAAAATTAAATACGCTTTTCGTTTTTATTGTAATATCCTCGAAGAAAACCAAAAAATCGACGTGAAAAAAGTTCCCCAGATAAATATTGGAATTGAAAGTTTTGAGGGGATTCTGCTCTTCCAGATCAAGGGACATTTTTTCATCATGGTAGAACCACGACCATTTTTTATCGTTGCTTAACTTTTCATTCGAAAAATCAAACAAAAGTGAATTTTTCTCAAATTCAAAATTAACATTTTGAACTACAAATAAATTTTATTCGTGAGCGAATCGAGAAACCCAAATATAATTATTTTATAAATTTTATTGTTGACACGAAAAAAAAATGGCGAAGGAAAAAATGAAATTTGAGAATGTAGTTTCTTCTTTTCAATAGTTCCTGTTGCAATGGTTCTTCTGTTCTTCTGCAATGGTTAGAAAATTGTTCAATTAATTTTCTGTCACGTATTCGATATTTTGCTTATTATTGTGCGTTGATTCTTCACAAAAATAATAATAATAATTCTTTTTCGTTAACTGGTATTTTTAATTAAAAAGAAAAATGATAAGAACTTTTAATTTTTTGTGGAGGATCGACACACAATAATGATCAAAGTTTAATATCAGTCGCGAGAAAATAATCGAACCACTTTCAGAACATTGCAGTCGCCAGGAAGTAGGAAAGTTTAACCATATTCTAAAAACAGGAACCAAATTTGCAAATTTCAATTTTTTTTCTTCGCGAATTTTTTTGTGGTGTTACAATAATACTTAGAAAATAATTACGTTCTTGTTTTTTGATCCGTTCGCAAAGAAGAATTTATCAAAATAGACATTTTGGATTTGGGAACGAAAATTTGACTTTCAAAAGGTAAACAACAAAAAATTGTCGTGGTGCTACCGTGGTAAAAAAACAAAATGACCCTTGCCCTGGGAGGGGGTATTTCATAATCCCGTTGATTGAATTCATATTTTATCTAAATATTCATATATTATATTTAAATATAATTTATATATTATCCATGTCCACGTTGCCCTAAGGATAATTTAAAAAAAAACCTTTGACCCGAATGATTTTCTAATAATACTAGGAACAAAAAAAAAAGTATGAAAAGTCCGTCCGATGTATTTTTTTTCTTACGTACGGTGAAAAATGAAAACGTTCGTTCGAAGAATTTGCATTCTTTCAGTACGACAGAAGCGCGTCAATCGCAGTGATCATTACGAGTAATCTCTGGTTTGTTTGACACTTAACTCAGGTTTCGCTGATGTCGCAGAATTCCTGAGTGATGCAGCAAAGGAAGAATATTTTTTCTCGTGAAAATCAACAGGAAAGTGCAGAAAATTGAATAATTCTTACTCAATATATATTTAACAAAAATGAATTAAAATTATTCATTTTAATTGCTTAATATTACTTATATTCGTTTTCGTTTTAAGAACCCATCATTATAAAAAAATAACATTTTTACGAGTGTAAGATTTGCATATATTAAAGTCTAGATTCGTTCTAGTTAATCAATTTTTTTTTTTAATGTCTCGAAAGTAGAATTTTCTAAATTTCAAATCTTCTCCTCTTTGCTCAAGAATTAACTTCAGTATGTTTTCATTATTTGACTATTGGTATGTTCCTTCGAGTTTGAACTTATCTGCACATTCTAAATATTCTTTATTTCGAATAATAAAATTGGAAATAAAAACACTCGCACATTTTTTATTAAAGAAACTTAATCTTGATATTATTGTTACTCACTCCCATCAATCTATCAAGTTCGGTCACAACCTCGATCTTCTCCTCGCAGCCTTCCATTTTTTCTTGTGTAAAGTAATAATTTACTGGATTTCACAGTCACGACACTCGTAAGACTTGAAGTTAATGCACTGTAATTAATGCTATGAATCCGAAGCGCTCAGTGTTACGTTCAACTGCTTTGGGTGAGCTCACTGCAACTAGTGAGCCTCACATACATGCACATGATGCAAAATATTGGCACCGCCACCTAGCGTCACGTTAGGATCAAGAAGTCATAATTTTTGTTTTTTCTAAATCTAATAAGCTGCAATGAGTGTACGACCGATTTTTGACGGCGGTATCATGTTATCATACATTTTTTGGCAAACGTATATCGAAAGATGGAAATGTTTCGACGATATCGGAAGATGGAAATGTTTCGAAGATATCGGAAGATGGAAATGTTTCGAAGATATTGGAATATTGAAATTTTTTGGAGATATCGAAAAATGGAAATTGTTGGTGATATCGAAAAATTGACATTTTCCGGAGATATTGGAAAATTGACATTTTTTGGTGATATCGAAAAATGGACATTTTTTTGTGATATCGAGAAACGGACATTTTTTGATGATATTGAGAAATGAACATTTTTTCAGAGATATTGAAGAAATGGACATTTTTTTCAGTGATATCGAATAAATGGACGTTTTTTTTAGAGATATCGAAAAAAATGGACGTTTTTTCTCCAGAGATATCGAAGAAATGGACGTTTTTTCAGGATCACCGTTTCTTCACTGAGAGAAAATTATGGTATTAATAACCATAAAGTGACAACTATTCATTTGTAATTGGTACAAAGATAGTTGTTTCCACTTAATTAGTTGTCACAACTATTTTTATAGTCACCGTAACTACAAAAGGACTAAAAATCAATAGTTGTCACTTTATTCACCAAGATTGCATTGTTGGTTCAGTTCTTTGCGCAAAACTCAAAGACGTGAGTTAGAGTGCCTAATCGGCATGCCACGTATTCACGGAAGTCTCTTTCTCTCTGTGAATAATTGATCTAGTTATCGTACTGAATATCAAACGAATATGGCTGTCCATAGTTTGAAAAGGGGAGCGATATGTAATTAGTGGTCAAGTATGCCATTTTCCTCATTAGGAAAATCGCATTGATTGAGTCCGTTTATTAGTAGTTCAAAAGCGGGTCCTCAGGACTGAAAGATCTAATATTTTGTTATTTTTTGTTTATATTTAATTATTCATTTTATAACAGGATAAAATCATGGTACATATGCAATGTTACATTACGAATATTATAGACCAACAACAACGACTCCTTTATTCAAAAGAAATCAAATTCCTTTTGCGACTAAACATATTTGCATGTTTATACGTTTCGTGGCTCTATTTTTGCATAAGTATTTCGATATAAAGTGAACGAGCCAGTGGATAGACGGGGACCGATAAATGGACACTGTCCATGAGAGCACGTGCATAAAAGGCGTCCATTCACTGAGTTTCGTCGTCTGCTTAACTGTCCATTGACCGGACAGTTTACCCTAAACGCGATCCTGCGTTGCATGTCCTTTTTGTACGGAAAGAAAAATGTATTCTATACTAAAACCGCGAAAATGCTTTTCAAAATGCGCGCGATAAATAATTCGGCAGCGATGATAACAGTCTTAAGTCGGCTTTACGTCAAAGCCATTAACAACCAATCGGAATGTTTGAAAAAGGGTTTTAGTTTTCGATATTTCGACTTTTTATCTGTCATGTCTTTTTTTATAGATCAAATATCCACTTCCATCGTGCTGTATATAAAAAAAGTTTTTCGTTATTCGTTGAATTCGCTAAAATTGCATCATTACAGTAAGATTCATAGTTGCCGCTATTATAATCTGTAACAAAACAGTACATTGCTTGTAAGTGCGCTTTTTATATCCCATGTAGTTTTTATAATATTCTACCAACCTACATTGCAAACCAAAGATCCATCAAGTTCGAGAAATCCAAGTACAGATATCTTCACTTTGTTATGAAGGAGATCGAGGATCACGACGTTGATTTTCTAAAAATAAGGCACCATATAAGTGGTTGTGTCTCGATAGTAGGTTCACGTTACATAGAAATGATACAGTTGTCGTTTTATTTAAAAATCGTTTTTTTTTATTCAAATAAAATTTGTCTTTTATATATGTGGATATTTACTGCAGTTTCTTCTTCAGTGTCTCCAGAATTGTCACAGTTGTTTAGCATTGTATGGAAAATATTTCCTGTCTTGTTAGCCTGTAAATGAATAAACGTTAAATCAATTATCAGAATATTGTATGTATGATGTGTGTGATTTATTTAGTCCTAGGAAAAAAAAACTCGAATGGAAAAATGTATACATAATACATACTAGGTGAAAAAAAAAGTAAATGCCACCTGTCTGAATTTTTAACTTAAAATATAAATCACACCTCGTTCAAAATTGATGTACAAGCGTTGGATATTATAGTCAGCGTGATGACAGGAATTAGAAACCAACAGAATAATGCAACCATGTAAGCGCATTCGGTAACCTCTATACTTCGACGCTTTAGCCAACTGTAGATTAGATAGACACTGAGCGTAAGGGTTGCGAACTGAGTAATCAAATTAAATATGATGAATTTGTCAAAATGCCGTTCAATATTATAAGTAACGTCTCTGAGCTGACGATGCAGCTGGAAAATCAATTTAATTCTGTCGAGGAGATGATCAGAATGAATCCTGCAAAATTCGTGATATAAAAAAATGTATAAATCTTTTAATAAATATCCATAATTAGTTGTATTAAAGGGACCAAGTCAGTTAAAGAATGTCAATGTAAAACATTAATTCAAAAATACCCATACTGTTCACAAAGAAAATTAATTTCAACCACTTACAGTACACATTTAAGCACCATGATTGTGCAATTTTGTGCAGTAATATGGTGACCATGAGATTATGGGAAGAAGTGTGAATTTTTTCATTCGTCGTAAACTTCAGATCCCACCGAATTTCAGAAAATGGGTTTTGATGAATCTTTTTGTTGCTAAGAGGAGGCATTTCGGATTGAATATAGGATGTTGGGCTGCAGTGAAATTTGAATCAATCAAATTTTAATATGTTATAAGTTTTTGAGCAATGAAAATTTCTTTACATATTCAAATTAATAATTTTATTCTACAGGATCAGAAAGAAAAATCCTATATTCAATATGGCATACCGTCTCTTAGAAACAAAATGATCAATCAAACCCATTTTCTGCCACTTACTATGATCTGAAGCTTATGACAATGAAAAAAGTTACAATTTTCCCCATAATCTTATGGTGCACCATATCACTGCACGAAATTGCACAATTGTAGTGCTTGTTGGGTATTTTCAACTCAATATTTTATGTTGACACTTTTTAGCTGACTTGGTACCCTTAAGGATGTTATACAGGTGGTGGGGAGGATGGACAAGGTGGCGCTCGACGGGAGATGCAGGAACTGTGCGAACGGCACGCGCAAAAAAGAGGGAAACAAGTCCATGTTTACTTTTAACGTAATATATTCCGTAAAGTGAGGGCGAACAAGTATTTTTAAACTTCTATGTAAAGCTAAGACTTCAATGTATACAAATAATACATATTTATCTTACTAAGTTCTCTGCGCACATGCTTTTTTGCTCAATTAAGTATGTAGGAGCGCGATGGGGTGCCTAACTTCCTGAAAAGTGAGAGTTCAGAGAGAAATTCGAACACTTTTCGAGGGAATGAAAATCTGAAAAAACCATGCATACAAAAGGTGCAGTAAAAAATTAATTTTGAATATTAATAATTGCAAAATGTTATTAACAAATAAGCGGAAAAAAAATTGTTCAATATATCATCCATCAACCTAACTTTTTTTCGAATGAAAATGATTCGTTAAATTTTCTGAATACGTATGAATTTTTTCAGCGGTTTTTTTCAAGATGCGGTTTTTTTTTCTTGTATGAACTGTATTCGCAAATCTATTCGATCAATCGTTTGGAAACTTCTTGGGTGTAATGGGTGGTTTTGCGACAAACACATATGAAAAATTCGCGACTTAACATGCATTTTGTAAGAAAAAGAGAGTTAAAAAAAAAACGAAATTTCGATGAATAGAACAAATTCTGAAAAAAAATTGTACGTATTCAGAAAAATTAATGAACCATTTTCATTCGAAAAAAAAAGAGGTTGACGGATAACTTGTTAAACAATTTCCTTCCACCTATTTGTTAATAACATTTTGAAATTATTAATATTAGGAGTGTGCGAATAGTGATCGAATCGAGTCGAATCGGATAGTACTATTCGACTCGATTTTCGAATCGAGTAATCGAAATAATTATTGATTTATTTTGTAACACGAATTTTGGTCAACGTAGGAAAACCCAGCTACAATCTTAAACTGTCCTATTGCTTCTCTTTCTTATTTTTCGTTCGTAAAGAACAGGACGCCAGGCGCTTTCGCGCCGAAAGAGAAGCAATGTTTTAACAACGACAATTATCAACCCAGGCTTCGGGACTCACAAAATTTATATTTATTCAAGACCAATGAATTAAAAAAAAAAACAATCAATAATTCATCAAATTTGTCCACGTAAAAATCTTTGTTTAGTGACCACACTTCGGCCACTGAATTAATTTAACAATTTCAATACATTACCCGACTAACGGCGATAAGTCACTCGCACGCACACACACACACACACACACACCACACACAGGCAGACAGACAGACAGACACACACACAGCCACACAGACCGTGAGGGACGCGTAATAAATTCCAAAACGCGACAAACGACTCGGCCACGGAAATTATTTAAATAACAAAAATTTAACACGCAAAATGGCCTTGGTTATAATCCCTCACGTCAAAAATCCAAATACGCTATTAACGGGATTAACCAAGGACACCCTCACCGACCTCACAAACTAAAAACTGTGGCATTTTGCGGGACGTTGGCCGAAGGGCGATGCGCGCATACATCTGATTATATTTAATAAATTAACACGGACTCTAAATTAACAAAGGTGGCTCGAAGCCTCACGCCAAGAACTCTGCCGGGTCCTGGCGCCTCGCTAGGCGAATACGACAATTATCGTTACAATTGTCGGTGTGTATCAAGGTTCGGTGGTTAGTAACGCTACCGACCATACACTATGCCCTTCCGAGCGGGAAAGCTCGGATAATGCGAAGACATGCGGCAATATATATGTTCTTCAAAGGCGAATGCCTTCCCCAGTAGGCCTATATATGTATGTTGGCGGATCGTAGGTGGAGATCTTAAAGGTGGTTAGGCGAACTGATGGCTCCTAAAGTTCGCCGAGTTCTTTAAGGATGTCTCTCTCATGTAGTCATACATACAAAATAATATAATAAAAAAAATTATAAATAAAACTCCTTAAAATTCCTATCCTGACCCTGCGAGTTTGCCCTTGAGTTGAAGAGCGAGGAGGACGATGCCAATTTTAGTGACGCGCAATTTTGCGGCGTTACAATTTATTTATTCATTTGATATTAACGGGCATAGTCCAATTACATGTGGATGGGTAACCCCATTGACCGATACCGATAAAATACCGATTTGACGTTCGAATATTCATCGTTATCGAATATTCGATTTGAACTTCGTATCGAATTATTTGATTCGATTCGATGCCGCATATTCGATGTTTTCGAACATTCGCACATCCCTAAATTAATATGCAAAATTAATCTTTCCCGCACCTTTTGTATGCTCGATTTTTTTAAAAGATTTTTCTTCCATCGGGAAGTGTTCGAATTTCTTTCTGAATTCTCACTTTTAAGCGCATTGGGCACCCCATCGCACTCCTACATACTTAAGACAGTCCTCATGTTTCATTGTATACTGCCCATGTCAAATTTCTGACTTGTATTGTATTGTTAATTTATTCGGTATTATCCTGTATAACATCCTTGATCTATCAATAATTATTTTCAAAAGTATAAGAACAAAAATTAACCTTATGTAGCTGAATAAAATGGTACCTGGAGTTTCTTATGGATACTGATGATTCTCCAAGTACTCGAAATCCGACGATTCGCCCTTCCGCATAATCGTTTCGCTTCAAAAAACTTACTTTTTCATTAAGACTTTTAAATTTCTGTTCGACAATTCTAAGAATCCAAGTGAAAATCATCCATGTGTAGAGTGGTATTGTATGCGTTAAAACCCAACATGTCCATATGACGCTGTTAAAGTTGGCACTGCCCACTACGGGTGCAATGACCAATGTTGCATAGAATAAATATGTGGTGGTAATAATTGCTACATCAATGGCTAGCTTTCTGACACTTTTTTCATAATTTGTCACTATGCACAGTTTTCTTGCAGTTTTCTCAATTTTCATCAAACTTTTTACAATCAATTTAACACGGTTTTGATAAAAAGCGAATGAGATCCACGTTGACGTATTCTCGAGGAAGTTGCCGACAATTGCAATAAAATGAACAATTATAGCAACTGGTGTTTCGCCAGGCAGTAAGAACGCCAATCGTTCCAACAACACACGATAGAATATGTAAGAATGACAAGTGATGAGGATGAACGTGTAGAGTAAACTCAACGATGAAAACCTCAATTTTCCATTTGATAACACAGTTAATGTATTTAAACCAACAAATTTTCCCCAATAATAGAGCATATGGAAAGCAAACGACCTTTTTCTGATGACCCCTTTATTCTTCATCCCTTGGTAAATTTACAACTGCTACCACTTCTATTTGAGAATATCAAGTTTTGCACTGTTGGAGCTTCATGGTCATTTGAAAATGCAATTGCTGTAATGCATTTGGACGCATTATGTCTGTCATTTTTTATGATTCCCGATCAATAGCAAGTATTAATCTTCAACAAAGTGCCCCGCATTTTATTAAGAGAGTGTCTATCGACACCTTTCCGTGTCACAGTATTTTCAGTAAAACGGTATATTCCGTATGTGGTACAATTATTCAATGGAATTATCTAATGTAATTTAATGTAATTGTCATACTCAGTTGCGGTGGATAAATCCTCTTTACTCTTAACACTATACTTTTCCGTACACGGCCTGTACACTGGATTTCTCATGGAACGATCCAGTTTTCAAAATGTTCTAAGCTTTCAAAAAATTTGAAAAAAAATCGCGGATACTACTCGAAGTGTCTACTATACGGCCCGGAAGTTTTCAAAACCAAAAGCCTTTAACTATTGTTAATAAAAACTGCAACGTCGTCAAAAATGGGGAAAAACGGGGTTTTGTTGAAAAATTCATAACTTCGCAATAAAAAAAATATAAAAGAAAAAGATTATAGGGTTTTGTAGCTGAGAGTATGAGATTTCCAAAAAATGTACAGTCATTGGGATGGGCTTTGAAAAGTTAAATTATTTCAGTACCTCAATGTACAGAAAAATTTACGAAGTCAGGGATGTCATAAGTACATTGAACGGTAATTATCCGGCGCAAAATCAATGTTTATTATAAAAAATACAATATAATATAATTTTATTATTAATACAAGACAAAAATATAACCTTGGGCTAAAAATGCAAAATATGTTGTTTTCAACACAAAAAAGTACAATGAAAACGGCCAGGAAATGCAAGAAATTACAAGAAACATGTATTTTTAGTCATGAAAAGACAGAAAAACTACAAAAAAAGCAACAAAAAAACTGCATCTGCTTATTTATCAAAACATCGACGCCTGTACACTGACCCTTTGAGGGTACGGTCGCGACTTGCACAGACCAGCACTGAGAGAAAAGCATATCGTTTATTTAACGGTCTCACATGGTAAAACGAATATAGGAAGGCTTGCAATGTTTTATGGTTGAAGCGATGATAATATGGTTCAATAAACGATACCCAGTAAACACGTTTTTGAACGGCAATGTAACATGGAAGTTACATGTGATTGTAACAGTGTTACCCTTATGATATGTCGAGGATATATAACGTAGGAGTAACATTGTGATGTTGCATTAGTTACATACAGGTGATGTTACCGTTATGTGACATGTTTTCGTTGCAGTTGCATAACAAAAGTTATGAAACTGCAACGCAACGTGCGAGTAACAATAGGAACGTCACTTTCGTGACAGGAACGCACTGTTGTAGTGTTGTAACGTGGCAACATAACAAGTATATTGCAAACAATACGTAACATACATATTACAGTGGTTATATTACACCGTGAACATTCACGTTGTGCAACTGTTAAATACCGTAGTTCCGTTCCAGTTATGTAACGAAAGTGTGTAACTGTAATGTAACATGTATGTAACGACTGTAAGTCACTGCAGCGATAGTGCGGTCATGTTACAGTTACGTAAATGTGGTAACGTTACAAGAATGTTCCAAGAGTATGTACATTTGACGTTACATGCATATCACAGTGGTTATGTTACATCGAGAACATGCACGTAACGTAACGGTTATAAGCCGTAGTTGTGTTGCAGTTATGTAACTAAAATGTGTACCTGTAATGCAACATCTTTGAAACGATTGCAATGTAACTGTGGGGATAGTCCTGTCATATTGCAGTTACGTAATGTGATAACATTGCTAAAACGTTGCAAAAATATGTAACATCTACGTAATGTAGTTTCGTTACAGTCATGTAACAAAAATGTATTAATGTTACGTAACATGTGTATCACGATGTGATGTCCGCTAGATGGCCTGCGACTCAAACGTTTCTCGCAAGCGATTCGTGTCACTAACGTATATAAGTCAGCGTAACGGTGCAGCTTCATATGCACACCGGAGTGATACTCTTCCGAGATTTCAACCGGTTCGCATCATTTGCCAATCGCTTTTTCTACTTTTAATAGTAGCAGCTAATATTTTTGACTCCCAAGGGTAGCAATTTAGCAACCCTTGAAGCTCTTTTGTGGACTGTAAGTCCACAAAAGTAAAGCTAATGTATTGTCAATATGACTATACTTTAGCAATATAACGAAACAGTAACAGCTGTGTGATTCAAGTTGCACAACACAACATAACTAAATTGCAACTTTCACGTAACACACGTTACATAACACGGTAACATTACTGAGCGGGAAATTATAAATTACACGTAAGTCACATGTAAGTTACAAACAATTTTTTTGATTATGTTGCTGTTACCTTGCAGTAATATCCTGCAACACACTACTAACATTGCAAGACCGTAACGGTTATGTAACACACGTTATATAACATTTGAATGTTACTTGTTACATATCTGTTACACTACGAAATATACGGGCAACGTAACTCAATTGTAACAGTTACGTAACACATGTTATATAACATGGTAACATTGCTGAGTGGGAAATTGTAAATTACGTGTAACTTACATGTAAGTTACACGTGAGATTACTTGTTACATTGAGTTACATAGCCGTTACGTTGCTGTTACAATACCGTGTTTACTGGGTACTTGCAAGGTTATTGGAAACAAACGTTGAAATCGTATCCCGTGAAGAAATCTTATCAGGGTCTTACCAAGGCCCTGATTAATTTTCCCTAATTATATTAGGGGCCTTATGTGGAAGCCTTATAGGGTTTCCTAAAGGACCCTCACGCTTTTTTTTAGGGCCTTTAAAGGCTGCCCTATCAAGTCCTTACTAAAATAATGAAGAAATTTAATTAAAAAATATATATCGTTTATTATTTAGTTGAGTAATGTAGCACTTTTGATGAGATATTTCGTCTTTCTCTACATGATGGTACATATTAATTCGCTGAAAAAACATATTACTTTTTTTTCTACATTAACGGGAATCGAACCTGTAACTCTCCGGATGGTCCAGTTGCGCAGCACCTTAGCTCTCTCGGCCATTCAAGTCATATAAATATGCAATTTTTTTGTCTATTTAGATGACTGTAATATGAAATATGAAATAAAATTAATGTAATATAGTCAGAACTTGATAGATTTACATGACTGCGTCCGATGTGTAAAAATAAAAGCACATTCAGTAATTTTTTTACAGAAATTAGTTATATCGAATCGAGTTGTTTTATTGTTTGCGCGAATTAGTTCGTGTGTATCTAGGTGCGTGACTGTCTGATTGACTTGAGGGCTAGTTCTAGAATGGGTGACCACTTGACTGACTTTAGCTGTCATTAGTTAGATAGGTGACCACCGATTTTGCCATGGAAACCTCGGATTGCCATATAAGACCCTTATTTGGCAAATTTATTATTGATTTGTTTACTTTATGCCATGGTTAAGTCTCACTGGGCCTCTAATTAATTAACTTATCAAGGCCTTATTAAGCTTCACCATATCCTCATTTGGCAATATTATGATTAATTAGTTTAAGTGGTATCATGATGAAGCCTGACTGGGCCCTATCGAGCCCTTCAAACTTCGCCATGGAAACCTAAAATTGCTTTATGAGACCCTTATATGGCAAAATTATTATTGATTTGTTTACTTGGTGCCATGATTAAACCCGACTGGGCCCTTGAGTGATTACCCTATCGAGTTCTTATTAAACTTCGCTATGGAAACCTAGAATTGCCTTATGAGAACCATATCTGGCAAAATTATTATCGATTCGTTTACTTGGTGCTACGTTTAAGTCTGGCTTGGCCCTCAAGTGATTACCCTACCAAATCCTTTGCCATGGAAACCTAAAAATACCTTATCAGGGCTTTACTTGGGAGTGATATGGAAAACCCTTTTAGGGTGTCCACATTAAAGCCTGAAAGGGCCAAAACAGCATATTTGAAACTATTAGAATAGTTTTTAAAACTATTATTATTTTGATGATTGCTATTATAATTGTATTTGCTATAACCATAAAGTATAGACGGCTCTCCTGGGAATTATATTAATGGGTCATCCAACTATTTCCCTATATTTGGTATAACCATAAAACATAGATGTGTCTCCTGGGAACTATAGTTTATAGTTAAATTATCGTCAGTTCAACTATATTATTTTCAGAATTACCAGATTTTTCTCTCAGTGAGCGTTTGCCCACTATCGGGTAGACCCGGGCGCCAATTGAGGCTTTTGTCCACGCTACTAAATAGATTTTTTACGCGGAAGGGAGTCAAAGCTCGTACTTTATTCGTTGGAGGGAATCTACAGTCTGAAATTTCGATCGTTCCTTAAAGGACCCAGCTTACACATCAGGGTGTGTAAAAAGAAAATATATATATTTTTTTCTTTCTTTTTTTAAGGAGAAACTGTGTATTTTGACCTCAATTCATGCAGAAAACGCGCCTAAATATATATATACATATTTTAATTGACATTTCATGTAATAAAAAGACCTTAATTGAGGCACCTCTAAACATTATTTGCCAGCAAATTCCTTTTGCACACTCGATTGTTAGGTCAAGCCCTCAAGTTTAAGCCATGAAGACCGATGAAATGTACGATAATTAGTAGTAAGAATCAGCAAAACAAAAAATCGGTATTTCTCTGGTTATCGAAGAAAAGTAAAAACATCCGAAGATTATCGCACTTTTCTCTGATCTTCATGGCTTAAACTCGAGAGGTTAACCTAACAATCCAGTGTGCCAAAGGAATTTGTTGACAATCAATGTTTGGATGTGCCTGAATCGAGGTCTTTTTATTACATGAAATTTAAAAAAAATCTATATACATATATTTAGGCGCGTTTTCTGCATGGGAGGTGTGTATTGAGGTCAGAATACATACTTTTGCCGTAAAAAAACAAAGAACAAAAATTATGATGTTTTCTCGACGCACATGGAAGGTTAAGTTATATTGGACGACTTAAGGTATGTTCACGGTATAACGTACGGCTCACGAAATACCGTCACATGATTATTATGTATATTCATGTTCAGTGAGACTAAATATATCAGTATTGAATTTTTTTAAATGGCCATAATTATAATAACAGAGTTTTGACCTGGCTACTTATATAAAAATTTCACTATAGTATATCCAATGATGTCATTTATATACACCATAATATATCAATGATTAATTGTAGAATTGCAGCATTATTGTCAGAAGAGCGGTGGCCGTTGTTATTACCTGTAATTTATAAATATAAAATTAATAAATTTTAACTGAAACGAATAGGTGATTGGCTGTTTCATTGGTGTTTCTGGGGTATGATTAATTGTGAGACTGCCTACTTACTTTGTAAACCAAATAGTGGTCAAGATCGAGAAATCCAAATACTGATATCCTCAACTGATTCTCAAGTAGGTCGAGAGAAAATACGTTGAATTTCTGAAATTAATGAGCAATATTCACTGCACTATGAATAAATACGCATTACCAGAAACTTACTGCAGCATCTTCCATTTCACCAAAATTGTCAATGTCGTTGAGAATAGCGTGCAAAACTTTTCCCGTTTTGTTAGCCTGGAATTAAAAAAAAAACAAACAGGGAAATTCACTACACATAAGAAAATTATTTTAATTGTTAATTTACGTATAAAAATGGTGATACAATCTACATGTACATGGAGTTGTCACCAAAAAAACATCTTGCCGTACACATCAAAGTATCCAAAATTTGAATAATCTTCTACGTCAGTTTTGTCATTTTATTTTTTCAGATCCGTTTCTTAATTTTCTACAATGATTTATACTTTCTGAAAAAATCTGTATTATCGACAATGTTGCGTCCCGACCTATTATTTTAGACGGAACTAAACATAAATGCTTATTATTATTATTAAGTATGGGGACATTGCTCGATTGAGGGATTGAAATCACCGGTTTTAATTTCTACACGAAAAAATTAATATTTCTGATAAATTATTAATCCAACGTAACAAATCAAATGAACGATAATTACATAAATATAATAATACTCGTTGAATTTTATATCCAATTATTTAACGCAAAGATACAATATTAACCATTATTATGACGCGTTAACAATTACGGATTACTCTACAGATTGATTTTCGAAAAATAAAAATATTAAGGTCGTGTTACACGTCGACGCGACTTACTCAAATAATTAATGATATGCGGAGTAACAAGGCGACGCTTTGTAGAACTTCGCGAATCGCGGTAACCGCCGGTGGGGGTTGAAATAGCGAAAGACCAAAATCCTGAATGGTTAAAATAGCGGATTTCAAAATAAGGAACTTCTGAATCTAGAATGGCTATCATTATGAAATTCGCGATTCCAGCCATTCGCTATATTGATTGCCTTTTAATAAGATGGAAGTCAAAATAGCGAATGGTAAAAATAGCGAATGACTAAAGTTGCAAATTTCATAATGATGGTTATTCTATATTTAGAGGTTCCTTATTTTTTAATTCGATATTTTACCCATTCGCTGTTCAGGTCATTCGCTATTTTGACCCCCACCGGTTATAATTGACTTACTTGTTCACTGTAGTAGATTGGAGATAAGACTAAATAGGGAAAGTATCGATAGGATCAAAGAAAGCACAGGTGGGCGATAAGAAGGGATATTTTGGTAGCCGGGGCAAGGCCCTCGAGATACTGACTTCGCATTGCATGTCAGTCCAGTGAATCCTCGCGGACCTCCCAACCTGAAACCAATCGAAAAACTAACCGGGCAATCGGTGCACCAAACCAACCAATGTTCCAACTTTTCAAAGGTTGATTTCGAGTTGGTTTTTGTGAACCAACCGCAAACCAACCATTTCTTGGACACGATGAAAAATTGGTTCACAGTTGGATATTATAAACCAACCCGAATTCCGACTTACAAGGTTCAATATCGATGGTTGATTTGTGGTTGATTTTTCAAAACCAACCATAAGCTAACCTCTGGATAGTGAGTTGTCTAAAATGGTTGGTGTATGGCTGGTTTTAAAAAATCAACCACAAATCAACCATCGATATTGTCCCGTGAAGAAAATTATTAGGGATGCCCTAAGATAAACTAGGGCTTTTTCAGGCTTTTATGTGGATACCCTACAGAGGTTTTCCATATCACTCCCAAGTAAGGCCCTGATAAGGTATTTCTAGGTTTCCATGGCAAAGGATTTGGTAGGGTAATCACTGAAGGGCCCAGCCAGGCTTAAGCGAGGCACCACGTAAACAAATCAATAATAATTTTGCCAGATAAGGTTCTCATAAGGCAATTCTAGGTTTCCATAGCGAAGTTTAATAAGGGCTCGATAGGGTAATCACTCAAGGGCCCAGTCGGGCTTAATCATGGCACCAAGTAAACAAATCAATAATAATTTTGCCAAATAAGGATCTTATATGGCCATGGTGAAGCTTAATAAGGCCTTAATAAGTTAATTGATTAGAGGCCCAGTCAGACTTAACCATGGCATAAAGTAAACAAATCAATAATAAATTTGAAAGATATAAGGTCTTATATGGCAATCCGAGGTTTCCATGGCAAATCGGTGGTCACCTATCCAACTAATGACCGCCAAAGTCAGCCGGGTGGACACCCATTCTAGTCCTGGCCCTCAAGTCAGTCAGACAGACACGCACCTAGATAGAAACAAACTAATTCGCGCAAACAATAAAACAACTGTATTCGATATAACCAATTTCTATAAAAAAATTGCTGAATGTGCTTCTATTTTTACACATCTGACGCAGTTATGTAAATCTGTCAAGTTCTGACTATATTCCATTAATTTTATTTCATATTTCATATTACAGTCATTCAAATAGTCAAAAAAATTGCATATCCATATGATTTGAATGGCCGAGGGAGCTAAGGCGCTGCGCAACTGAACCATCTAGAGGGTTCCAGGTTCGATTCCCGTCAATGTAGAAAAAAAACTAATGTTTCTTCAGCGATTAATATGTACCATCGTGTAGAGAAAGACGAAGTATCCCATTAAAAGTGCAACATTACTCAAATAAATGATAAAAAATATATATTTTTAAATTAAATTTATTTATTATTTTAGTAAGGACTTAATAGGGCAGCCTTTAAAGGCACCTAATATTAAGCTTTTAAAGGCCCCGGAAAACAAGCGTGACCGTCCTTTAGGAAACACTATAAGGCATCCACATAAGGCCCCTAATATAATTAGGGAAAATTAATCAGGGCCTTAACAAAAACCCGATAAGATTTCTTCGCGGGGTATATTGGAAGTCGGAATTCGGGTGGGTTTATCATATCCAACCGTGAACCAACTTTTCATCGTGTCCGAGAAATGGTTGGTTTACGGTTGGTTTAATAAAAAACCAACTCGAAATCAACCTTTGAAAAGTTGGAACATTGGTTGGTTTGGTGCACCAATTGACCGGTTGGTTCGTGGTCGAATGTGGGAAAAACGACCGTATTCCAACCATATGTGACGGTTGGGAGGTCCGCGAGGGAACTTAGCTTAGAATACGAAAAAGAGCAAATTTATGTCAGGGTACTTGAGGTTATTTGCGAACGGATATGACTCGATCGAAATTTGAGACGATCGTTCGATAGGAAGGTATTTCTCAATCGATTACGAGAAGTTAAAAATTTAAGAAATAGTTGTTGTGATATTGATACACGTATATTATAAATAGATTAAAACGGATGGAAAAATGGTTAGGACGGAACGAACAATAATATGTGTATTGTAATAATACCTCATCGGTCGTAGAGCCACAAGCGTTGGATATCAGAGTCAGCAAAGCAATTGGAGTAAAGGTCCAAATGCTAATAGCAGTCAAGTACATAAAGTCCGTAAATTTGTTGAGATTTCTACCCTTTAGGAACCGGTAAGCTATGTGGACACTTATCGTTACATTCAGGAACTGAATCAAGATGTCAAACACGACGCACACAGCAATATGTTGCACGGTACAGTAAATTACGCTTCTGAGTTCACGGTGCAACTGGGCAATCAGTTGTATCTGATCACCCAGAAAAATGGCGTTCCAGCTGCAGAAACAATGACAACTGTCACTAATTCCGAAACGTTACTTTTCTCGACAGGAAACTGACCTACTTTGAATTCTTCATAAATCTCGATGGCGCTCCGTTGTCTGCTGCGATTTGAACGTTATAATTTTCCACTGCCAAACGTATTTTATCATTAAGTCCTTGAAATTTATGTTTAACAATTGCAAGAGCCCAGATGCATATTATCCATCTATTGAACGTCGTTAAATGTGGCAGAAGATAGCAGATCGATATCAAACTGTTAAAATGGTTCTCAATCATTGACGGAACATTGACGATAACCGCAGAGCTCAGATATGTCGTAGTGATGACTGTGAGCATTATTACTAGCTTTCGAAAATATTTCTCGTAGTCGACACGAATGTCAAGTTTCATCGCAGTCGTCTCAGCTTTCATGAAACTTTTCAGGATGAACTTGATGCGATTTTGATATAACGCAAATGTTAACCATGTTTGAATAGTCTCGAGGAACTCACTGCTAAATGCCATCAACAGACCAATTGTGCCGATTGGTGTCTCACCGGGCAAATGTGTTTTGAAGCGTTCGGTAAATACAAAGTAACATATGAGAGAATACGTAACAGTGAGAAAAATCCCATACACCAAACTGTGGTATGAGAAGTCAAGTCGATTGTTATCTGATAGCGTTAACGGATTGATGCAAGCCAATTTTGCCCAATAAAAACATAAACGAAAAACAAAAGATCGGTTCATGATGACTCTTTTATTTGTCTTCCTCATTGATTTGTGAATTTGCGACTGCTTGTTTCATCCGCCATGATTGCTTTCGTTATTACTGTATGGTTTTCCATTACTGTAATGGACTCGGTCGTGAACGGATGATTGTGGAATATCATTACCAAGGAATAATCGAATAAGTATAAATGCCTTGTCTTGTTGTTGTATTAAACATTCGGAAGCTGTAATTTTGTTTACGGAAAATTCGGACTGGAAACTATGAATCTAAGAACGTGAATGGAACAGCTGTTTAATGTCGTAACGGATTTGAATATTGATGGATTACTTAGTTATTCAATCGCCAAGGACTTGTTAAGTGATATTGTCGACATTCAGTTGTAAAATTGCAGCATTATCGTTAAGTATGTGGTTGCTGTTGTTACAATCTGTAAAATATGAATTGGTTTACAATTAATGTAAGTTGACTAATAAGAATATTAATTGGTGTAACTTCAGCTTTTTCGGTTATGAATGAAGATCTATCAACATACTTTAAAAACCAAGTAGTAGTTGAGGTCGAAAAATCCAAATACCGATATCCTCAATTGATTTTGGAGTAAGTCAAGAGAGAGCACGTTAAACTTCTGAAAGGGATAAGTAATGGTCACTACGCTAAAATAAATAAATAAGTACTAAAGAAATTTACCGCAGCTTCTGGAGTGACATAAAAATTGTCGACATCATTGATTATGGCGTGGAGAATTGTTCCTGTTTTGTTAGCCTGAAATAGCAAACAAATACAAATTCACGAGATATGTTCGGACGACATCGATGTGATTGCGAATTTTCCTATAAAAAATGTAGGAACATCTGTATAAGACTAGATTTATTGATGACCTTAATTAGCTTTTTAAATATCACGTCTAGATGTCCATTTCAGAAGCATAAAGAATGAATTTGGTTCATAGAGGTGAGCAGATAAGAAAAAGTTATAATTTGGTCAAAGTAAACGACAAAAACTTGTCGTTTAACTTGTCGTTTAACGTGTCGTTTAACCGACAAGTTAGGAACGATGAAGAAGCAATATGTAAGATTCAACTTTATATTTAAACCTCCGTGTGTAAACTGGATTTCTTACGGAACGGTCGGAGTTTTGAACTGAAATTTTCCTTCAATGATTGAAGTGCGGGCTTTGACTCCTCCTCGTGAAATAGTACATTACGTTACAAGGGAGGGAAGTGTCAGATTTTGGCTAGTGAAAATCGGCTTCTTTCCGTGTAGCGTACGATTCAGTGGACAAACGTTGAATATGCTTGAATTCCTGAATACCCCGGTAAACTGCTGGAGAGACGGGGTCCAGGGGCGAGGCCCCAGTGGGGGGATGGGGAGAGCAGAGCCCCCCCCCCCTTCCCCCAGTGCACAACGCAAAAAGTTTAATTGCGAAAAAAAAACAAAAGAAAACAAACGAACATAAAACATGAATGAATACACAAAAATATTTTTAAAAACAGCAAATACAAAAAAACCAGAAGCGTGGTAGGCCGTAGTCGCAACGGTTTTTACTGACGGTGTGGATACCGCCCCTGCGGTAACTGTTACGGGTCACCGCCAAACAGCGCCACTATTCAGCGGGAAAATTTGTCGTGGCGTCCGTGGCGACCAGAATTTCATTACCCCTCTGATTACGTCCTGAAGGATGTAATGAAACGGTACTACGCATGCGTGGCTGGTTACTCTATTTGCACGCGAGGAATGAGGTTATTCCGACGCAGTTAGGAAAAAAATCTATTTAGTAGTGTGGACAAAAGAATCAATTGGCGCCCGGGTCTAGCCGATAGCGGGCTAACGCTGGTCTATGCAAGTCGCGACTGTTCTCTCAAAAGGTTATTGTACAGACGGCGTCGGTGTTTTGATAGATAAGCGGATGCAGTTTTTTTGTGCTTTTTTTGTAGTTTTTTGGTCTTTTCACGACTAAAAATACATGTTTCTTGTAATTATATGCTTTACCTGGCCATTTTCATTGTACTTTTTTAAATGTTGAAAACAAGATATTTTGCATTTTTGCCGAAAGGTCATATTTGTGTCTTGTATTATCAATAAAATTATAACATTTTTATATTATTCATAATAAACATTGATTTTGCGCCGGATCATTACCGTTCAGTGTACTTATAACATACACCTGACTTTGTAAAATTTTTCCTACATTCAGGTACTGAAATAATTCAACTTTTCAAAGCCCATCCCAATGACCATATATTCCCTTGAGAGCTTAGAGTCTAAGATATAAAACCCTAAAACCGTTTTCTTTTAAATTTGTTTATTGCAAAGTTATGAATTTTTAACAAAAACCCGTTTTTCCCCCATTTTCGATAACAATCCAATTTTTATTAACAATAGTCATAAGCTGATGATTTCGGCAACTTTTCGGCCGTATAGGGGACACTGCGAGAAGTATCCCGGAATATTTTAAGATTTTTTGAACGCTTAGAACATTTTGAAAACTGGATTGTTCCCTCAAAGACCCAGTGTACTGACCGTGTGTAGAAAAATATAGCTTACACACGGAGGATTGAATCAGTCTGTGTATTTATTCTACAATAACATATATAAGATGAGGATACCTCATCGGCAGTGGATCCAGAAGCATTGGATATTAAACTTAACAAACCAATGGGCACAAAGATCCAAACGCCAACAGCCGCAACGTACGTAAACTCTGCAAAACTGATTTGTCTGTGCCCCTTCAGGAAACGGTAAACAATGTGAGTACTTATCGTTATATCTAGCATCTGAGCCAAGATATCGACGAAGACACAAACAGCGATGTGCTGCACGGTGCGATAAATTGTAGTTCTAAGTTGTCGATGTAGCTGAGCGATCAGTTGTATTTTGTCAGCCAGAATAAAGTTGCAGCTGCAAGCACAATTTGACCGATCGCGAACTACGAAAATTGAATATTCTCGATTGGAAGCTTACCTACTTTGAATTCTCCATTGACCTTGAAGACACTCTGTTATTTTCTATCCTCTGATGGTAATCATTTCGCACTAGGAATCGTACTTTATCATTAAGTCTCTGGAATTGCTGTCTAACGATCTCAAAAGTCCAAATAAATATCGCCCATCTACTGAATATTATTAATTGGGGGAAAATGTAGCATAACCATATGAATTTATTCATCTGGTTTTGAATAAATAATACATTGTAGTTAATGAGGAACCAGACGATCACATATGTAGAGTTAGTGACCGTGAGATAAATCGCGAGCTTCCTAAACGATTTCTCGTTATCGACTGGAATGTCAAGTTTCAACGAAGTCTTCTCGACTTGTACGAAACTTTTCACAATGAGCTTAAAACGATTTTGGCAGAAGCCAAATGTGATCCACGTTTGAAGAGCCTCGATAAACTCACTAACAACCGTAATTGAAATACCGATTACGCCGACCGGTGTGTCTCCTGGCAAATACAATTTCAGTCGTTCGAAGAATGCAAAGTACCAAATATAAGTATAATTCACTATGAGAAAAATACTGAAGACGAGACTGTAGTATGAGAAACTAAGCTCATTGTTTTCTGACAGACTTAATGGATTAATGCAAGTCAATTTTGTCCAATAATATACCAGAGAAAAAGCAAACGACCGTTTCTTTCTGATCCTTTTATTCGTCTTCCTCATTTTTTCGTGACTGCACAAGTGTTCGTTTGACACGTGACTATCGCTTCCATAACCATCCTATGGACTTCAATTACGATAATGGTTTCAAGTGTGAAAGGATTATAAGGGAACATTGGCAATGCTCAATCGATCAAGAATATATGATATCGCTTGTTTGGCTTGTTAATGTATTGAATATTTTTATTTGTTTGCTACAATTCGATCAATAGATAATTTTGAATACAAACTATGAATCCTAGGAAGTAACCGGAATGATAGAATTAGCGTTGCGACAGGTTTTAATCAGTGCTGTGTGCTATGAATAATTTTTTATTTAGTTATTCAAAACGCAATAACTCGTTCAGAGATATTTTCGATAATCAATTGTAAAATTGCAGCATTATTGAAAGATAAGTTGTGGCCTGTGTTATAACCTGTAAAGTATAAAAAGATTTATCATTCAAGTATACTGACTGTTAAGCAGATTGATTAGTTAATTCAATCAAACGTTATCGATGACACTATTGATTAGATCGACGACTTGTTGGTTTTCTTAACGGTAATTTTGTGTACGAAAATGTTTTTGTAAGAATATTATCATGTTGATTAAACATTTATTCACCAGCCCGCGAGATTGAGATTTGGCTGAATTATCTAATCCCCTTTCTTGGCATTAATAGTAAAAGCTTTCACATACTTTGAAAACCAAATAGTGGTCAAGGTTAATAAGTCCAAGTAATGACATCCTCAATTGATTATTTAGTAAGTCGAGAGAAAACTCTTTGAATTTCTGGAAATAATGAGTAATATTTATTATGCTGAAATAAGAAAATTAATAACTAAAAAACTTACCGTAGCTTCTTGAATTTCACTAAAATTGTCAATATCGTTGAGAATAGTGTGTAGGACGTTTCCTGTCTTGTTAGCCTGTCGTCAAAAGTAATATAATAAAAATTTGTTACATACGTATGTTGTATTTGCGTATAATTCAAGATGGCGCCTAGAGTTCAGTATTTCATTTACCAAAGTTTATGAATTCTCGACTCGAGCAACTCACAATTTTCGAAATAATCTCTATAAACAACAAGTGCTTGTAATTAGCCACTTAATATTACTGAAATTTTTCAGGTTCTTTAAAGCATTTAAAAATTATTTTCGTTCGGCCAATTTTTAGAAACTTTTCAAATTTCTCGAAAAATTCAGAAAAAATTCAGGATCATTCCTTGAATAATTTCCGAGATTTTTTTTTCCGTCGCACATTTGATTTAAAGTCCAATGTTTTTGATTTACACATTCCTAAATGTAATTTTCAGTTTGGGCGCCATCTTGAATTATACGCAAGGAAAAAGAATTTCTTTAGTGTATTTTTCAAGTTCAGACATTAAGAACACGATCTAAATGGTTTTAACATCAATAGCAAAGCTAAAAGGTCCTGAAAAGCCTTATTTAATTTAATATTTAAGCCTAATTTTGTAAACATTTTTTTGCGTGAAAAAAAAATGTTTACAAAATTATATTACTTTGAAAAAAAAACCATTTTTTTTGTGGTCAAAAAATTTTTTCCGAAATTTCTTATTGGCGCTATCAGAAAGAGCATTAAGACATAATGTTAAGCTGTTTCGAATTATTTTGAACGTTAAGTAACCGAATAAAAAGAGCTCGAAGTCAGTTGTAAAAAAGGCTCTTGTCAGCTTTAATGACTTTAGTGGCTTAAGTGTGTTGAATATAATGATGATGGCTATTCAAATTTGTGTACAAAGTACAACCACTTGACGTACATTTCGTGCAGTATTTGGATTTTCCCCGCTTTTGTGAGGCTCGGAAAACAAAAATTTAAAGTAATTGTGCCAATACTCCCATGTCATTTAAATGGGAAAATGTTTGTGCTTACAGGCTCGTTTTGCCGTTGAGATAGAGATCTCAAATTTTAATCAGATTTAAAAAAATTTATTTTGAACAAAATAAAGGGGCGTCTCGGGCAAAATCGCTCAACATCGAAATTAAGGACCACCTTATATATATCCTTATCAATCTATATCAGGTCTTATTAAGTTATATCAGGTCTAACCAGACCTGTAAGCATATTAGACCAGATATGGCGATATCAGCCTATATCAAACTAGACGAGAAAATTTCTTTTCAGGGAAACACAAAAATCATTAGTATATATGGCCAGATCAAGACATATCAAGCCATATCAAACTTGATCAGCATTTTTTTATGAGTATATCTAACTATATATACCCGTATAGGGTTATACCAGGCCATATCAAGGCATATCAGGATATATCAAATAATGATATATGCACCTATCAAACTATACTAAGTTATATCAAGTTGATAAGGCTTGATCTGGCCTGATATGGCCAATTTTCATATCAGACTAAATCAGGATATATCAAAATTTATATATAAGCATATCAGATTATATGAGGCCAGATATAGTTACATAAAAAAATTTGATATGGCCTTATCAGGTCGTATCAGGTCTAAACAGAATGTTTTTTTACGTGTTCAGACGAGGAATCTTTTATTTTCCTTGATCCACTCACTTTTAGATTAGCTAAAGAATTTAACTTAACTGACGCTTAACATGAAAACATAATAAACCAGAGATAAGAAAACAAAAAAGAGAGAGAGAGCGGGAGTCACAAAAGTCGCTTTTCCCGGCCTCAAATGCGTTGTAGATCGATTTTGTGAAAGTGTTAATTATATGTACAATATAAAATTACCTCATCGTTCGTGCAGCCGCAAACGTCAGATAATCGACTCAGTATGTAGATGGGCACAAAGATCCAGATGCCAGTAATAATCAAGTATATACACTCGTGAAAAGTTATTTGTCCGTGTTCCTTTAGAAACCGATAAGTAACGTGAACACGCATCGCTATATCCAGGAAAAGAATCACGATCTCAAACAAGAGGTAAACAGCGACATGCTCCACAACGCGGTATATCACAGTTCTGAGCTCACGGTGTAGTTTGGCAATCAGGTGTATTTGATCAATTAGAATAATGGACCTGCAACATAATTTGAACGATCGCTGACTACGAAAAGTTACTTTCCTTGATTGGAGGCTTACCTACTTTAGATCCCTCATCAATCTTGAAGACTGTCCATTTGCTGCTGTCATTGTACTGGAATGACTTTGTACTACGATTGAGAATAGTACTTTATCGTTAAGTCGTTTAAATTGCAGTTTAACGATGCCAAGAGACCATAGAAAAATCGTCAATCTATTTATTGAAGTTATTTGGGGTAAAACGTAGAATGGCCATACAGAAGTATGAAAATAATGTTGGATCATTGATGAATTGTAGTTATAGGCTACCCAGATTATTAAATATGTGGCAGTGGTAAATGCGAGGTGAGTTGCAAGCTTTTTAAAGCATTTTTCGTAGTCGAGGGCAATGTTGAGTTTTATCGAAATCCTCGAGACTTTCACGAAGCTGTTCATCATGAGTTTGATACGATTTTGGCAGAAGACAAATGTGCCCCATGTTTGAAGACATTGGAAATATCGAAAACCCACCATGGTTAAGGTAGCTATCATGGCGATCGGTGTCCCACCAGGCAAAGATACTGCCAATCGGTCAATGAATATACAATAAAATACATAGGAATAACTGACACTAAGAAAAATCCCGTAGACAAGACTGTAGTATGAAAACTGAAGACGATTGTTATCTGATAGAGTCAACGGATTAATGCAAACCAGTTTTAACCAATAATATAAAATCCACAAAACAAGAGATCGTTTTTTGCCGATCCTTTTATCCGACTTCTTCATTTTTTTTGTGACTCCACAAATGCTTGCTTTACACATAACGTTCGCTTTCAAATTCGCCTGATGAACTTCAATTACTACAATGGGTTCCGGTGTCACAGAATTGTGATGAAGTATTGACAGTCAATTCAGCCCAAATGACTCATCAATATATCAAGTATTTGTACGGTGTAAATTCGGCTGGCAATAATTGAGAGTAGAATCTACGGACTCGGCCCTGGAAATGACGATAATTTTTTTCCTCCAAATAAAACTGTCAAAATTGCGAAAAAAAAAACGAAAAATACAACTGAGTGGTAATTGTCTTGTGCGGAAGATTTTTTTTCGGATATGGTAAAAATGACTTTAAAATATTAGAATCAAATGCGTGACCTTTTAGACTTTTTTTCGGGCTCAAATTTTGATTGATATATAATTGCATCAAATACTCGTAATAAGAGTTGGAGCAATGCATTATTTTTCTAATGCATCACCGTTTTTTTAACTTATTATTTTCAAAATGGATAATAGAATTCGGATACACTACACATTACTATTTAAATAAGTAATGGACCAGCGATCTATCACCAATTTTTTAAAAATATTTAATGCAGGAGCGATATATCACCCATTACTTTTTTTAAAAAAGTTTAATGAAGCAGGAATCCAGCACCCATTACTGTTTTAACATGTATAATGTTATTCGAATCGTCTACGCCTAAATCTGTCTAACTCTATCTAACTCTGTCTAATGGGCTTAGACAGGGTTGGACAGAGTTAGACAGGAATAGGCAGAGTTGGACAGGATTAGATTAGGTTAGACAATATTAGACTGGAATAGATTAGGGTTAGGCAGGGTAAGACAGAGTTAGACAAAGTTGGACAGAGTTAGATAGGATTAGACTGGGATAGACAGGATTGGGAGGGTAAGACAGAGTTAGCCAGGGTTAAGCACAGTTAGGCGGAGTCAGGCGACATTAGACAGAGTTAGATAGGGACAGACCGAGTTAGGCAGAGTAAGACAGGGTTAGACAGAGTCAGGCGGAGACGATTTGAGTAACATTGTATACATATTAAAAAATTAATGACTGCTGGATTCGATTCTTGTTGTCCATTTTGTTTCAAATTCAATGATGCATTATTTTTACATAAAAAATCTCACAACGCTACTCCCAATTCAGCCCGTGGTAGGATGAAAAAACGAAAATTCTGTCCAGGTCTAGTTCTGATGATTTTTTTTTGCTTTTGGTGTTTTTAGATAAATAATCATGTTCTTGTGCCGATTCAGAATTTATGTATTAGTTATAAAACTGCAGCATTATTATAAGGTAAGTCATGGCTGTTGCCACAGTCTGCAACAAAAAACATCTGAATAATACATGTATATTTTTCAAGCAGTTCTAAATATTACAAAAATATTGATTACACTGTAAACAAGAAAATGGTCCAACTTGAATAAGCCTAGTACGGATATGCTAACGCGATTTTGAAGTAAATCAAGAGAAAACAATTCGAACACCTGAAAATTCCTCAAGTTAGTTGTGATATAAGTTGTCGCCAGACCAGGAATAAATGTGAGTGACGTACCGCAGCTTCTCGGATATCGTTAAGGTTCTTGTTATTGTTAAGCGTCACGTGAAGTATATGACCAGTAATGTTAGCCTGCAAGTAAGAAAATAAAATGAACCAAGAGAGGAACCAATGAAATAAGGAATATACAGTAGGACCTTGATTTCGAAACTTGTATGAACCCTAGCGATCTTAGCGATCGGCGCTTCCATCTGATTTACCGTGAAAATCACCTTTAAACGACCGGGTGGTTTTTTGCAAAAAATAAACCGGAAATTTTTCGTAACGACCGTGAAAATAACCACCCTGAAAATGTTATTCTGTTGTTTTTTATTCGGTTTTCCATGGTAAATCGAAAAAACGACCACATAACATTTCCTGGAGCCGTCGTTTTTACGGTCGTTGCGGCCATCTTTCGGTTTTTTTTTTCTTTCAAAAAACCACCCGGTTGTTTTTACGGTAAAACGATGGTCGTTAAGATTGCTAGGGGATTTACAGATATTTGAGGAGAAAGAAATGAAATAATCGAGTGAATAAGGCGAATACCTCGTATAACGTAGAGCCACAAACGTTGGATATCAGAACTAAACTAATAAAACTATTAAGGGCCCAATAACTTGAGGCACCCAGGAAAAGTACATCCATTTTTCCCAACGGTTTGTGTCCTTTGGTGTAACTATATACCAGGTAAGTTTCGATTATGATGTACGTGAAATTCTTGGCAATTGTGAAGAAGACGAGCGGCATGAAATATTTCTCAATACAGCGAATAACTTTTCTTAGTTCACGATGTAGCTGAGAAATTAAGATGATTCTGTTCGAGAAGTTGTGAGAGTTGCAGCTGGAATTAAATTATTTTACCGATCAGTACAAGTAAAGCATTTTTTTTTTTTTTTGTAATTTCATGATAATATATTTTATTGGCACACTGCCAAAAATATTTAACAATTTGAGACACCGCTACCAAATGTTTTTGGAAACAAACCAAAGTGCATTCAAGTTAAGCACAACTTTCGAACAATTTTTCCTAACACGCAATAATTCTACATCATACTTCTATGTTACTTATAATGCATCGGCTTATACATAAAAACAGTTAATACCGGTCTCGTAATTTACAGACTTTTAACACTGTATTACCAAGATTTTTTTGTCCATGTCGGAGGCATCATAATTCCCTTACTTTCCGTACAGTATTTCTCCTGCATTAAAAACTGCACTTTTTCGTTGAGTTTTCGGAACTTATGCTTAAGTAGGAGAAGACTCGAGATAAAAATCAATTCCATGTTGAATGTCATCGCAGTCACAAAATCGAAACTCCACCACTCCACCATTTCAAAAGTAGCAACATATGACTGCATTGTCTCTGAAAAGACCATCCACGCGATATTCACAATATTGTGAACTACCACATGAATCGCAAATTGTTTTAAGTATGTTTCGTAATCATCCAGAATGTTGAGCTTTCTGGAAGTCTTCTCCGCGGCCACGAAACTATCAACAATTATTTTGGCATACTTTTGATAAATTGCAAATACGAAAAACGTTGATGAATTCTCGAAGAACTGAAAGCCAGTTGTTATAAAATCCACTATAACAGATATCGGCGTCTCTCCAGGTAGAAACAATTTGCTTCTTCGTATCAATACACAATAATATATAAAACAAGAGATTGCTCCTAAAAAACTGCCGTAGAAAAAGCCCACGTATGAAAATTCAAGGTCACTGTTTTTTGTAAAAGTCAATGGAATAAGGCCCATTAATTTTCCCCATAAATACAACGCGCGGAAAACTTTCGAACGAGTGTTAATGACCAAATTACACCCGTTCTTTCGAGGATTAAATGTCCGGTCAACTGCAGGCATTGTCCAAGTCTGTAGTGACCTCTGTAGGTCCCTGTGGTAGCCGTTCAATAAACTAATATCACATTAGCTTTGTGCACCGACGAAAGTAAGCACGAACAGCTCAAGCAACTAGGCTATTCAGTAAATCATGATTGAAATGCAATGGTCATTTTGCAAGGTTACTTTACCCTGCCTGTGTATTAACATTTTTTTATCCGTTCTATAGGAAATCAGTAAAGTAAAATAATAATTTTTTTTTTGTAGAAAAAAGACTATAAATAAAGATATGGCATTAGAGTGGCCCAAAATTTTTATTTTTTTATTTTTACACTTCGCACAACATAAAACCATCGTTTATATCATTCTATTGACAACGGTAGAAGGAAAACATCATATGATTTTTTTTTAGATGTCGCGCAATGGGTTTTAGTATTTCCCATTTGATTAACACGTAAACAGTCGTGGTCTCGAGTTTCCAGGGGATCGCCAATTTTCGTACAAAATAGACGAGTATAAAAATAGTGACATCAAATAGCTTCTTCAATTCTTTTTAATTCGGTGTATTATAGAGCATTTGTTGCCACATACTCTCAAAGATATTCAACTTTGACTGCAATAAGTGCGGATAATTTGCATTTTTTTTGCGAATAACACGGGGACAGTGGATCTTACACCCATAATTATTACTATCAAACTTGATTAAAATACGTTCACCTCCGAAACTACATAAGAATCATCCTCATAAGATAAAACTTGATGGAATTATGATTTATTACAGTTTAACTTCAATTGCGCGACATCTAAAAAAAATCGCACGATGTTTTCCTTCTACCGTTGTCTATAGAATTATATAAGCAACGGTTCTATGGTGTGCGAATTGGAAAAAAAATTTTAGGCCACTCTATAAATCATATTTCTTTAAAAAAGTTACCATAGTTTCTGAACTCTTGAAAAAAACACATCAGGGTAAAGTAAATTGACACTGAACTAAGACTCGATAAACTAAAACATTCTTGCATTATCAATGATACATTTTTCTAATCTTTTTATTCGCATTTCCTCCCGTCTCCAGACATTACGCCTATTGCAGGGTCGGCCCGGGTCAGTAGCCAGTCCCCGCTGAGGGTCTGGTCCGGGACAGTAACCAGACCCCCATGCGGCCGTATCCGATTTTCCCCTCTCTATCGCATTCGCCATAGCATTTCTGATAAGGGTATAGGGAGAAATTGCGGAAAAACCTATGCCAATATAGCCGGTTTCGAGTTCGCATCACGGTACCGGAGCTACGTCGCGATTTTCGTCGAGAATGTAAACACTGACTACAGCTACATACATGTTACCCTCACAGTTACCTGTGTGTGTGTTTCACGCATACATTCGAAGCTTCATTGCGTCCGCGTTTTTATTTTTCGACGAAAATTTTCGGGTGGGGATCACCTGTAAATCTCCCAACTCTACACGAAGTCATCTCTACACAAAAACTGTACACCGACCATTGTTACGTGTAGAGATCAGTTCGAATAGGTTGAGAGGTGTACAGTTGGTCTCCACCCAAATTTTCGAGGGCACCGGCAATCGAACTCGCGACCTACCGATGCTCTGGTCTAGATAGCACTCTAACCACTAGACCATCGCAATGGTATACATTTTTCTAAAATTCATCATAAACAAATACATGGAGACGAACATTCGTACAACACAAAAATGCTCCAAGAACATGTACCCAATATTTACCATCAACGATCAACCATGAATGCCAACTTACGCAGTAAAACAAAAAATTGTTGAGTTTCAATGAGCCGAATAAGAGCATGTTGACATGTTTATGAAGTGAATGCAACGAAAACAAGTTGAATTCCTACAAACCTCACGACGACTTTACATGGCAACATCAACAGCTCAAAAATGAATATAATTTATAATAATACAAATGAATTTTACACATTGACAATTTTTTAACAATTGCAGATATTTTAGTGCAGTTATTCGAGTATCGTGAAGGCGGTTATAATTTTTTATCATCACGCGAAGCATATTGCTGGTATTATCGGTCCGTGGTCGAAATATGTTTGGTGGATGATTAGGAATTCTGATGTTTATGTCGGGATAGACCAAAATATCGAGGAAAGTGGTTTAGAAAAAAATGTTCACATTGTTTTTTTGCTTTCCGTGTCTCTCTGGATCAATAATCGTGTTCTTTTGCTGATTCAGATTTAAATGTATTAGCTATAAAACTGCAACATTATTGTGAGATAAGTCATGGCCGTTCCCACAATCTGCAACATCAATAAAAAAAACATCTGAATAGTACGTGTATATTTTTTTCAAGCAGTTTTAAAGATTATGAAAATATTGTTTACACTGTAAAAAAGGAAATGGTCGAGTTTGAACAAGCCCAGTACTGATATGCTTACGCGATTTCGAAGTAAATCAACGGAAAACAATTCGAACGCCTGGAAATTTTTCAAGTTAGTTGTTATCGAGATTTTGTGCTAGATCAGGAATCAATATATTTTACGTACCGCAGTTTCTCGAAGATTACCAAAGTGCTTGTTGTTGTTGAGCGTCACGTGAAGTATATGGCCAGTGTTGTTAGCCTGCAAATAAAAAAATAAAATGAACCAGAACTAGATGAGCTAACAGGTTACAATGAAATTACAAGCGTACAGTAGGACCTTGATTCCGGAACTTGTATGGATTTATGTATATTTGAGAAGAAACTGATTAAACAGTTGAGTTAATAAAGAGAATACCTCGTATAACGTAGAGCCACAAACGTTGCATATCACAAATGAACTCATAAAAGCATAGAGAATCCAATGACTTATAGCACCCAAAAAAAGGAAATCCACTCTTCCCAGCGGCTTGTGTCCTTTGGTGTAACTATATATCATGTAGCTTTGGATTGTGATATATGTGAAATTCTTGGTAATTGTGAAGAAGACCATTGGCATGAAAAGTTCCTCAATACGGCGAATAACGTTTCTTAGTTCACGATGTAGCCGAGAGATTAACATGATTCTGTCCGAGAGGTACTGAGGGTTACAACTGGAATTTTTTTTACCGATCAATATGAGTAAAGCATTTTTTTGGAATTTTATAATGCGCAGACTGCTAATAGTAGTTTATGCAATTCCTTGCGAGAAGTGCCTACTAGTGCACTAGTGAAATAAAATTGTATACGAAACTCGTGCGAGAAACTTTTTCTCAACTCGTTTGATTCTAACGCTAGCTTTCACTCGCGCTGTAAGGTCACACTCGTCAGAAAAAATTTTATCGCACTAGTATCGTAATAGTATATTACGATACGAATGGAGACAAGTGTTTGCAACCACACGACTAAATGAACGTTTATCACGCAAGTATCGCACAAAGTTTTATTTCCCGAGGTGTGAAAATGGGGATTTATGCGCGCAAAGCACGCGTAAAACCACGTCTCTCGCACCAAGTAAAATATATCAAGACACGCGGTAGCGTCTTGGGACAAGTACATTCCAATGTACGGCGTTAATGCTACTCGATGGTTGTAATAACAAAACAAAGTGCGTTTGAGTTGAGCACAACTCTTCAACAATTTTCCATCGTTTTATACATGAAAACCGTTAATACACCGAGAGAAAAAGTTTCTTTGATTCAAAAAAATTTCTTTGAAATCCCAACCTAAGACACATTTCTTCAAACTCATGGAAATAATATACTTGATCTAATATTATCTTTTCTTTGAATGATGAGAAATTCATTGAATTAAGGAATTTTTTCCTTAAAACAGAGAAATCTGTTTCTTTGTTTTCAAAGAACCTAACCTATAAAATCGCGTGCCGCGAAACGGTAGACGTTAGGTTAAAAAATCACTCTCCATGCCAGAAAATGTTCCTGTGAGTTTGTATTAATTAATTTTTCACTTCGAATATGTCTGCGTACTCGCTGAGACCGGCTCCCGCGAGAAACATTGAAACGCATCGATCCAACCAGTACCAAAGAATATGGACGTGCATAGAAGTGCAGATCCTATGCTTCGCCTGAAGCTGCGCAGAAACTGGAGTACCATGTATTTTGGTTGTTTCTTATGCGTACTTCAGGAGGAGCATAGGATCTGCACTTCTGTGTACATCCATATTCTTTGCCAGTACCAACGGCTGAGGCAGTGCGACAGACGCGCTCGCGTCGCCCAGTGGCCGACCTGATGCCGTCAAGGAAATCGATTCTTTAAATCGAAGACACCGTTTCCTTGAATCAATGAAAACGTCTCTTCGCTTATGCTCCTCAAGTAAATGTTTCTCTAAAGGCAATAAAAGGTTCTATTTGAAATTCAAAAAGCATATTTCATTAAAAACAAGTGAATATTTCTTTGTAATCAAAACAAAAATTCAATCCACCTACTTCTTTGAATCAAGGAAACTTTTTCTCTCGGTGTACCGCTATCTTAATTGACCGACTTTTTACACTGTATTACCAAGAATTTTTTGTCCATGTCGGAGGCAGCATAATTCCTTCACTTTTTGTAGAATACTTCTGCCGCATTAACAACTGCAGTTTTTCGTTGAGTTTTCGAAATTTATGCTTAAGTAGGAGAAGACTCGAGATGAAAATCAATTCCATGTTGAATGACATCGCCGTTACAAAATTGAAACTCCAAAACACCAACATTTCAAATGTGGCAACGTATGACCGCAATATCTCTGATAAGATCATCGATGCCAGATTCAAAACATTATGAACTATTACATGAATCCCGAAGCGATTTAAGTTTGTTTCGTAATCGTCCAGAATGCCAAGCTTTCTCGAAGTCTTCTCAGCCACCACGAAACTATCGACGATTATTTTGACACGCTTCTGATGAATAGCAAATACCAAATACGTAGATATATTCTCGAGGAACTGTAAACTAAGTGTCATAAAATCCACTATAACAGCTATCGGCGTCTCTCCAGGTAGTAATAATTTGCTTCTTCGTACCAATATATTATAAAATATAAAACAAGAAACTCCTGCTAAAAAACAACCGTAGAAAAAGCCGACGTACGAAAATTCAAGGTCATTATTTCTCGTCAAGGTTAACGGATTAACGCCCATCAATTTCCCCCAAAAATACAAAGCGCGGAAAACTCTCGAGTGAGTGTTAATGACCACATTACTTCTATTCTTTCGAGGATTAAATGCCTGTTCAGCTTCAGGCATCGTCCAAGCTCGTAGTGACCTCTGTCGGTCTTTGTAGTAGCCGTGTAATAAGTGGGCATTACATTAGCTTTGTACACCATCGCAGGTCAATAAATATAAATAGTTCATGCAACTAGGCTCTCCAGCAAATCATAATTGAAATGCAATGGTAATTTTGCAGGGTTTTATCGTTCTCTTTATGTATTAGGTATTTCTTTCTGTTTTCTTAGAAATTAGTGACGTTAAATGATTATGTAATATCTATCTTGAAAAAAAAACTACAAATAAAAATAGAGTATATTGCTTTTTCACAAATTACCATCGTTCCTAAAGTCTCAAAAAAACTCATCAGTGTAAAGTAAATTATCAATAAACTGAAACCCGATGATTCAAAACATTCTTGCAACATGCTGGATACATTTTTCTAAATTTCATCGAACGTATACATGTAGCTATACATTTGTACCTAGCGTGAAATATATGCAACTGATTAGTCTTGAAGTTGCAACATTATCATCAGATAATTGGTGACTGATGCCACAATCTACAACACAAAAATTAATAAGATATTCTCAATATTCACTATCAATTATCGAGTATGAATGCCAACTTACGCTGTAAACCAAGAAATTGTTGAGCTTCAATAAGCCGAATAAGGACATACTGACATGATTATGAAGTAAATTCAGGGAAAACAAGTTGAATTCCTGCAAATTTCACATCGGAGTCACATAGCAAGATTACAAACTTGAAAAAAATTACCACATTGACAATTTTTAAACAAGTATGGATGTCTTACTGCATTTATTCGAACATCGTGAATGTAGTTATAATTGTTTATCATGGCGTGAAGCATGTTGCTGGTATTATTCGCCTGTAGTCAAAATATTCACCAAATATAAATAAATCACATATGTATGTAACACTGATGACTGCTGATATATTTTAGATATCAAGAGTCGCGGTAGCGACTTGACGCTAAGTATAACCTTTTCTGTGGTGGAGCCGCAAACGTTGGATATCACAATTAGTATCGCAATGGGATAAAGGACTTGGTGACTAACGGCGCCTAGATATTCCCAAAATATTCCTTCGAGTGGTATTTGATCCCAAGCGAAGCGGTATAGTCTGTAGGTGGTCAACGTCATGTATGTGAAATTATTTGCAATATTGAATAAGATAATAGGAGCAAAATGCGTCTCGATGCAGTGAACTGTACTTCTCAGTTCGTGATGTAGCTTCGAAACGATATTAATGATGTTTGATGGATGATCAGGGTTGCGGCTGAAAATCAACATTGTCGATTAAATAGAAGGAAGTACAGACGGCATACTAACTTTAACCAATATCAATCTTAATAATAATAAATCTATAAAGTGATGATTCGTTTTAACTCCCCTTGTAATTGCTAGTTAATCTACCTTGAATTAAGAACGAGCATTTTTTCCTCTGGTTGATGAAGAATGCAATTTTTATTCTGCATCAAAAGTCGAACTTTTTCGTTAAGACGATGGAATTTTTGTTTAACAAGAAGGAGGCTCCAGACAAAGAGGATGATCATGTTAAAAGACGCTATTGAAAGTAGATTGAAAATTGTATACGTTTTCCTATTAAAATTTATGATACGATTCCACATTATCTCCGCGAATAAAATGGAACCGAGACACAAAAGATTGTGGAGTGTCAGATGATATCCAAATTCAATGAAGATCTTTTCATAGTTGTCTGTTATTCCGAGCCTCCTCGAAGTTTTCTCAGCCTTCACAAAACTCAGTACAATCAACTTAATGCGGTTTTGATAAATCGCGAAAGCAAACCACGTTAACGAACCATCAATGCACTGAAAACTGAGTCTCATGAAATCCACTATAATAGCTATCGGCGTTTCAGTGGGTAATAAAATTTTTATCCGCTCAGAGAATGCGCAAAAGGCTACGTAACAATAGAGTGAGCCAAGAAAACATCCGTAGAATAAACTAATGTAGGAAAATTTGAGTTCGTTGTTGTTTGACAGGGATAACGGATTAACACCGATGAATTTACCCCAATAATACAAGATGCGAAAAGTAGGCGAACGATTGTGATACAATTTTTTACTCTGGATGCTTTCGTCACGGCGCTGTCTTTTCACTTCAGGCATTCTCGAACGTTGCTTCGCGGTCGCGCGTAATGCACTTAGTATGTTCAATGAATGCAATACGTGCCTTATAACTATAATAGGCGATCGATATTAACATCAGTCTGTCATAAACAGGGTTTAACTTGAGAATGCCGGACAGCTTGCAGTCGTGGTAATATTTTGATTAAGTCGCGAGTCATCAATTTATAGAAATAAATTATTGTATTTCTCGTTTGGAAATTTAACAGTCTTGTTCCTTATGCATTTAAACTCATTTGGGTTTTTACAAAATAATAAAATCCTTCAATTTCATTATTTTCTACTCCTACATTTTTATTTATTTATAAACTCTATGTTGAGGGTGAGAGTTGTGTACTGGACCCGAGGAAAGTTGGACTTGTGAAAGGGAATCAACCTCAGATATCCGTTCAAGCAACAAGGCAGGATATTTAGTTCATCATCGGTTTATTGCCGGGGGATGATAAAGAATGAAGCACGAATAATGCAACTGAAAATTATCGAGATAAGTCTCGATAAATTCGATGAACAGATGAATGATTGGAGCTTATGCGGGGTAACCCCGAGATCGTAGAAAAAAAAGACTCAACAATTCACGTGAGAGGACCAGCGTCGTCGCGTGGAGCGTCTCCACTCATAAGCAAGTGAATTTGAAAAACGCGTACTCTCTTTACCAGTACACTTCTAATAACCGTACAATTGTGTAGTTTTCGCATACTGAATACTTCCGTAATAGAGTAATGTAAGATATTTCTCGTATCTTTGAATATGAAATTATTCCTCAGGGGATTATACGATGATACTGATCTTCATCATAGGAATTTGTATTTGTATTTATGTTTTTTATTGATGCATTTAGAGTCTGCTCTTTGAATTGAAGGTATTGATATAAATTAATGGTGCCATTTCAAAGTTAGGTTACACTGAAGGATATCAATGCATCGAGAAATCAGGAGCTGGGCTGGCTCAAGAAGGACAACACGTCTCGAATTCTTTGATCCTAGCTTCATCTGCCGTGAAATTCTACTCAAATTGCCTATTCTAAACCTCCACCTCAATATTATCTCGCTTAACGAGTTCGGCTACCTCCACGAGCCTCCTGGGGTAGCCAGAGGGCAGCTAGGGAGGGAAATAATAACTGCACGTGTGATTTTGACATAAGCAAGAGCTAATATGCGGGAAACAATTAATTGAAGCTGTCCCTTTGAATCTATCAGAGTGAATACAAAACATCTGCTGAAGGCAGACGAACAAAAACGGTTTACGTGACCCTAATCGCGTTATTATGAATTGTTTCGAAATAGATACGATTTGATTTGAGAGGCAGTGATACACCGCCAGAAATTTTGACGCGCAATGCTAAACGCCTATAGGTCTGTCTCTCTCTAACATAGCTCTGTCTCTCTTGCACTATTTTTCTTTTAATTCTTAAAAATAAACGGCTATGTCGAATGAGGAGCCAGAAGGTTAGCCCAATTCTGCGGTACTCCTGCGTATCCTCTAAGAATCTGTCGTATCGTTTGGGGGAAAACATCTTTCCAAATTTCTGCGAGGGGGGGAGGGGAAGGGTGTATCACTGCCTCTTAAATGTGGCTCGAAGTAGGTTTGACTGTGTGTGTGTGTGTGTGTGTGTGTGTGTGTGTGTGTGTGTGTGTGTGTGTGTGTGTGTGTGTGTGTGTGTGTGTGTGTGTGTGTGTGTGTGTGTGTGTGTGTGTGTGTGTGTGTGTGTGTGTGTGTGTGTGTGTGTGTGTGTGTGTGCGCGTGCGTGCGTGTGTGTGTGTGTGTGTGTGTGTGTGTGTGTGTGTGTGTGTGTGTGTGTGTGTGTGTGTGTGTGTGTGTGTGTGTGTATGTTGTTGGTAAGCGTAGAGGCAGCAACGTCTTAACAGCTGAAATATTGCGAGACGCGGGCAGGGGTTGGTGCGATACCACGGCCTAAGCGTATACATATATGGGTATTGGAGATAGTGTTCACTTTTGTTTTTCTATAGGCACTGAGCTAGGTCCAGAGTCTATAGGAGAACGTTCGGATACTTCGAGATATAATCCACTCGAAATAATCAAGGATTATATCTCGAGATGCTTACGAAGATGAGACAGAGGAGAGGAAGATATACCGCGGTCGTTGCAATAACGAGGTCGGTATTGTGAAACAGTGGTGTCGAGATAAAGTGCAGGGGTCGTTGCAATAATGCGGCCTACAGGAATGGCGGAAAAATGTGGTTTTTTTTTTGTATAATCAAAAGGAAGCAGGGGCCAATGCAATATTGGGGCCTATTTTTGATTTTACTTATTGGATTTTGGGTTGTAAGAGTCAATGCAACATCGCGGCCTACAGGATGTATTTAAGGAGGATTCGTAAAGGACAATACTTAAAACATGGAGGATACAAAAGAAAAGAAGGATACTGTGAGGGTTAGCGCAATGCTACGGCTCACAGGAGCTGGGCGTGCTCACGGGAAGAACCAATTGGGTTGATGCAATACCACGGCAATTGGGTGAGCTTGGCTTGCTCAGCGATAATTTTAACAAGAGTCAGTGCAATACTACGGCTCGTTCAAATCGAAAATCTTAGATTTATATGGTTATTCCAATATGGAAAGGTAGATGTATAATAAGTACCGATCCGATCGTATGGCCGGCTTATACATATAGGGCGATCCCCACCACCAGCGAGCCGCGTAACCGTCGTCCTCGTGGGCGATGTTTCGGTTGGGGCGAGCATCTGACACGAGATCTATCACTATTTCGAGACATTCATATTCGCGGTAAGCAACGAATGTGAATTTCTCGAGAAGGAGTAACGCTCCGTTACAGTATATACATTAGCATTAGAATGTTTATTGCCATTCAGTCCAGTAGGTGAAGAATCCCAGCTGTGCTGCAGAATGTAATGGAGTTGTTGCAAAAGTCTGCAATAAAAACGGATACCAGTAAGTTTCGGAATCTTGGTTGGATACAGTTGATCAATTATTTAACCTACACTGAAGTTCAAATTTTTTTCCAATTGCATACATCAGTCATAGAGTTGAAGCATTACAATGAGATAGTTTGCGGCCAGTCCTAAAGTCTGCAAGCAAAGTATAGTTTACATAACATTGCAATTCATCTGAGTGGTCGACTAATGAAAATTGGCACTTACACGGTAAACCAAAAAATGGTCGAGTTTGAATAAGCCGAATACCGACATGCTCACTTGGTTTTGAAGTAAATCAAGCGCGAACGAATCCAATTTCTGTACATTTTATTAAGCCTTCGAATGTTATTTGTTTGCAGATAAGATTTAAGTATAAATCACTTACTACGGCTTCCCGACAATCGTCAAAATGTTTGTATCTGTCGACCAGCTTGTGCAGTAGGCTTCCGGTATTGTTAGCCTGAAAGTAACTGGTGTTATTTCGAACAATCCTAACATGATAGACAATAAGGTAAACGGCCCAGTTTGTGACACTTTTAGAGTGGTGACACCGATTTTCTGTTATTTGCCAGCGCATGGTATTATAAAACTGAAAATATACTGTTTTAAGACGTGCATTGAAGTCTTTTGAAACAGATACGCCTAGTCTACGGAATCACCCATGCCGCACTTTCCGCCACTCGCGTGTACCGGGTTCCTGACACTTATGCCGTAATTCCTGACCCTAGTCGGTTTCTGACACCCAATATATAGGTTGTGATGTAACGCCTAAACCGATACTAGACAGGTGTAAATAATTAGCGAGATTTAATTAACCGAAACGTATTATATATTTTTACGTGCTTACTAGGATTTCAACAAAAACCGGGAATAAATCATATTTGCAGGAAAAATAAGTAGACAAACATAAGAAACAGAAAATTGTTTCTTTGATTCTACTTTTTCTTGTAACGCTTCTCACTCGTCTTCACAAGATTTTGGTCTGCATCCTCTGTTGCCTCCATCGCCTTCTTTCTGTCGCAGAGCTGACTTGTTGTTCCAGTCCTACATATACTTAGAACGAATTGTAATTTTGAAAACATATTAATAATGAAATAAAAACGAAACGAAAATCCTAACATTCATATTCTAACCGCATGCAACAGGTAAAAAACTGAGTTACAGAAACCACAACATAACCTCAATTATATGTCACAGTTATTGACATGCTGAATTAAAAAAAAAAAAGAGATTAAAAGACTTTTAAAAGTATTTTATTTTTCATCGATAAAGTGAATTACACTGAACAAGTTCATGTAACGTTTATGATATATTATAGTTACTTAACAATGGAAATTAAAAAAAATAACAAAAAAAAAATGTCGGCGCTCCTCAGCACTGTTTCCGAATGTCGCTTCGGACCTACTGAGATGGAACTCCACAGGTTTCACAGATGAATGACATTATCAAGTAATTTATGTAAGAACTGTAACAAAACGGGATTTTCTAAATTTCCTATTTCTATTTGATTTTCAAATTTTCTTTGATAACATGATTCGTGTACTGGACCGGGAAGATGTTAATTGCATGAGGGAATAAACCTCAGAAATTCATTTATGCCATTCAGCAATGCGAATTCTCATCATCGGTTTTTTGGCTGGATTAGATGACATTTGAATTTAAGTAGGGGAGAATGTAAGAAAATTAAGAGTAAAAGAGATCTATAAAAATTAGTACAATTGAACTCGGTGTATCGCGTAGTGTCGAATTCTCAATTCATCAAGAGAGCTGGGCTGTGCTCAAGGCTATAGAAAAAGAACTTAATTCACTATCCTCCTAGCTGTAACTTAAGCGAGTTGTTACTCCAATTGCAATCTAAAACCTTAAAACAGTCAGATTATCGTGCCTCGTAAGTTGGGCTACCTCCAGGAATTCTCCATGAGAAACGATGCAAAACAATCAGGCCGATAGCATTCACGAATGCAAGAGTACAAGTTAAATTATTGAAATTAAAATATTATTTTTCCCTTTAAATAATTCTGAGTAAGGATTAACTCGACGACGGTTCGCAGACACACAAAAACACTCAATCCGTTATAATCCCATTAGTAGTTGAAAGGATTAAGACGCGACAGGTGGTATTTAATTAACCGCGGATTATTGATGAATAGTCTCACGCCGAGTTTAAAGGGTTTTCTCTATTTCAGTTGTACATCTATCCGGAGACAAGCAGCAGCATTGCTTAAGTGTTTATGATATCAAAAGAAAATGTTCGTTCGAGATCGATCTCGATAGAAGTCAAAGACTGGTGTTGCTAAACGTAATTGCGAGACGCGGGCGAGTGTTGGAGCAGTTCCAAGCCAAGCGCGCATATACGTAGTGTTTCGGAGCAAGACGAGAATTCTGTCGATCTCGCTTGATTATGCTTGCGTTTTTCTTTTTTTTTTGCGTGTCTCGCATCGCTCGTTTGACATGTCGTACTCGACTCGGCTTGTCTTGAAAAAACGAGCATCACCAAGCAAGATTCTCGAATACTCTCGAAAAGGCTTCCGTTTTGCTATTAGTATGGGAAACACGGGACAAAACGTGACGCTAGCAGAGTTGTAAATCCCTAAATCTTTTGGGAATAATGTCGATGGTACAATTAGTCTTGTTGCAAATCGTACCGTGACATTTATTTCTTAAAGTAATGAGGATTTACAACGCTGCTCGCTAAGGCAGAAAGGGAGTAATTTTTTTCATTTCCGATAATTATGCAGGGAAAAATAGGACGCTCCGATATTTTTGGAAAATTGCGCGACCTTTTCACTCCGTGTTCCTCTGTATTGATATTAAGACCGCATTGTACACAGGAACACATTTTTATTTTTTATTCCTTCATTCCACAGGTAACACAGAACGAAATTCGCAGTTTACTAGCCTACTACTAGCCGATGCCGTTTTCATTGTTTATTCGGGCAGACGGGCAGGGCAATTTTAGCGACGATCATGGGCGACAGATTGCACGTTGTCCACGAATTTAAGCACAGTAAGCTTCTTGCAGATTCGTTGTTGAGACGGTTTCTGTGCTTTCGTATAACGAGAGAAGCCCTGGAAAAAAATCTTTCTACCGGGACCGACGTAGCTTGGATTCCCAAAAAGTCTCTTGCCATGCGAGCGAGTGTTGGAAATTTTTCCCCGTGCTCGCGCCACTATGTGAGAATGTTTTCACCTTTAGTAGCACGAGCAAGACTTACATAGCGGTCGATTTGTTTTCGCCAGTCTTCAGTCGACGTTTCAACTTCATCCGAATAACTCGATTGAAACAGCGCACCTAAATCGAGCAAATCGTCGTCGTCGGTGTCAACGGAACCGCACGTCTTGCCAATGCCGCTACTACTAGCCGCACTAGTCTTGGGTTGACGAGATTCATCGATCGCTCGGGGTTCAAAGTACAGAGTACGATACAAGTGCTCAAACTGTTTGATGGACTCTTTTGCCATTTCCCTGCCCCAAACGGTTTGCTGGAAGGTGTCGATTTTGTGACGAGGATCGAGTACAAGCACCACGCAGTAAACCCAGTTGGCCTTGGAATAATGCTTGATTATTTTATCTCGAGCTGCGGCCACGGCACGAGATACAATACCATCGATTGATCGAGGAGTATCGTTCTTCGCGAATGATTGCAGCAACGCTTCAAGTTTATCGAGCATCATATTGATGCCGATAATTACGAGTGGTAACGTCGCGTACTTGTCACCACTAAGTGCAGTGGACAAGACCTTGAAGTGCCGCAGGTATTTCAAAAGTTCTGACAACAAATCCCACTCATTGTCCGAAACAAAAAACGGTTTCAGTGCGGCGTTTTTTGCGCACAGCAAATTAAGGGCGTCCTTCATCTCGATCGCGGTGTGGATCATGTCGCAGGTCGAGTTCCAACGGGTCGACACACCGAGGTTTGGGGACAGCATTTTGGAGTTCGTGGTCTCGCAACACGCCTTCAATTTGTTCGTCCACTGCTCCGAATATTTTATTTTCTTAAAAACTTGTTTCAGTTTTGTAAGAACTCTTGTCCCATCAGCGTACGAAGTGTCCCCATCGTCGTCTGATCCCTCCTCTTCGTCTTGGTCCTTTTCCTCATCGACATTGCTCTGAACGACGCGGAGCATATCGTTGACCGCCAAATTGATAATGTGTGCAAAGCACCGAAAGTGCTGATCAATGGGATCGAAGTCAACGCCGTCAGCGTGCATGAGCGGTGCTAGCTCTTGCAAAAACGTGGTGTTTGCGGAAGCGTTGTCGAGCGTTACACCTTGTACTTTTTCCAGAAGACCGTGCTCTTTCAATGTTTCGTGGAACAGTCTGGCGATACCTTTGCCAGTGTGGCAGCCATTGGATGGAACAAAATCTATGACGAGCGACTGTATATTCCACTGATCATCAATGAAATGCCCCGTGATGCCGTAATACGATTTGTTGGACACCGACGTCCAACCGTCAACGGTGAAGGAGATTCGCGACGAATTCTCTCGTAGAATTTCCATTACCGCTTTCTGAGTCGTCGAAAATCTTTCGAGGACAATGGATCGAAATTGATCGCGTTTCGGGACAGTCACATTAGGGTTGAGGTAATTGAAGATATTCTGGGTGCGCTCGTCATCGAAGAAATTGAAAGGCAAGTAGTTCGCCGCTGCCCAGTCTACCAACATATGTTGGAATTTCCCTTGCGTGACAACTTCGCGTCGCTTAGTGCCATTCTGGAAGGACAGAGGAGGGTAATTGTAAAAATACGAAGGCTCATGAACAGAGCAGGAGGGGCGAGCCATAGCAAAAAAGTTGAATGATAGTCACGAGACGAATGATAACGAAAGAAATGTGGAGTAAATAGGGGAGAGCGGGGCGATATGGGCCCCTTAAGAAAAAAACGGCCATAAAGAACTAAAAATAGCGTAAATGAACTATTGGTAACCCAAAAATAATGTTCCAGCGGGTTTTAGAGTGCGTCCGCGAAAAAAAATTTTGCCGGGCGAGATGGGCCCCCCAAAAATTTCAGATTTTTTTTTCAAGAAAAATAAAACAAATGGAAACGCGTAAGTTATTTCCAACTTTGATTCGCGTGTTCATTACTCGTTGACAAACCGAAAAAGAACGTCTGAACGGCAGGCTTGGGATGAATTTTCGATGGCTAAAGAAATCGATGCGATAAACGGAAACTGTGGCTACAAAACAGCAAGCGCTGTGTATACAATGCCAAAGCCATTCTGAGCTAATTTTTTTAAATTAATTTTTCACCAAAATTCGGGGGGCCCATCATGCACCGTCCAATCCAGAGCTACCTCAGAATTGGGGGGCCCGTCTCGCCCCGGGGGCCCATATCGCCCCGCTCTCCCCTATTGGCTCTCGCTGCAAAGTCACACTCTTGAGACAAAAAAATGTTCGCCCTCGTATAGTAATGTACTATTATTATTGCACATCTACCTTATCTTTCGCTGCATCTGCAGGGTAAATTTGTTAAAATATCTCTGGGTGCGTGCTCTGTAAATGGCGTTTTATTCCGGACGTGTTGCCGTTGGCCATTTTTATTATTTTTGCGCACTTATTGCAGCGAGCCGTCTTTAGATTATTTTCGTCGACCGTTATCATAAATACTTCGGCTCGAAGCTTTTTCGGAGTAACTGGAAGTCGCATTTAAAAACGAGAAAAATGAAAAAAATTTTATATCGATTAAATTTTCTGAATCGTGCTATACCTATTGCAGATCCTCGAGGCTCCGGGGCGTCTTGAATTTGATCTAAACCGCGGTTCATGACCGCAGTTACGCAAGATAATCTTGGAACTGTCAAAAAAGCCAACCAAGATCGAGACGAGACAAAATCTCGACTGTCAAATTCAAGAACAAGAGCGAATCCTGGCTATGTTCATAATATTGTACTCGAAAGAGAGCTTGGCGCTGACATTCGAGAAGTTAGGCTCGTTATCGACATTTTCTTGTCTTGTCTCGCTCGTCGCATCACTACATATACGGGATCGGGTGTATACCTTTTTTTCTTATAGCTCGGAGCGGAGTCCTAGCTAGACAATAATTGGGCAGTTCGATGATTGTAATAACGTATTATATGAAATTAATACGCCGTTACAATCAAAGGTTGAATGGATTAGGAAATAAGATGGATTTACGAGTGTTGATGCAGTATCAAGCCAAGTAGTTTATTTCGGGTATTTTAGAGTATGCGTGCTGATGCAGTATCAGGCCGCACGGGTATATGTTGAATAAATGATGAGACGCAATTCCAGGATAAATGGATCTACAAGTGTTGATTCAGTATCAAGCCAAGTAGTTTTTATAAGGAGTTTTGGAGCGTACGTGTTGGTGTGGTACCAAGCTGTACAGGTCATTTAGGTTTATTGTTGGTTGTTAGTTCAATGAAAAATGCAAAGGAAAGATGGATCTACAAGTGCCAATGCAATATCGGGCCGAGTAGTTTAAACAGAGGTATTTTGGAAGACACGTGTTGATGCAGTATCAAGCCGTGCGGGTATTTTAGGTTTATCTTAAAACTAAGAGATAGAGAAAGGTGGGAGGTACGATAGATTTTTGAGGCCCAAAGGAGCTGGGCTGGGCTCAAGGAAGGAACCGTTTGTGTCAATGCAGTATTGACCCAAAGAATTCTTGCAAGTGTCGAAGCAGTTTTGAGCCAAGCAAGAATCGGAATATTAATGTTAGTATGGCTGTTCCAAGTTGGAAAAGTTGATTAATAATGAAGTCATGATGATTTGCGTGGCGGGCTTATATACGAAAGTCCCCACTTCGCGAAAACGGTTAAACGGTTGCCTTTCGCTTATTGCGAAAAAACTTGACGGTTAAGACGGCAACAGCGGGTTTCTCGCTGGAAGTAAGTCGTTCCGTTACAGTTTATTTAAAAAATATGTAAAAAACTCTTCAATTTGACGGTAAACAAGTACAAATTGACAGAAATTATATTTACTACAGTAAAAGATAGCGGTCAGGGGTCAAAAACTACAGCAGTGTTAGAAACAGGACCGTTTACCTTAACTAATATAATTATTGAGAAACCTCGTCTGAAGTTGACCCACAAACACAGGAAATTGTAACTAGCATCACTATAGTATAAATGAACCAGTGACCAACAGCAGCTAGGTATACCAAGTCGTTAGCTTCCCTTGGATGTCCTTTCATGAAGCGATAAACAATGTAGGAATTAGCCATTTGGAAAAACAAACAATACCCGATACAGAATAAAACGTATAACGAAAAGAGTTTCTCGAGACAGCAAATAATATCTCTTAGTTCACGATGTAGTTTTGTAATCAGGTTAATTCTGTTCAGCAAAACATCGACATCACATCTGTAATAGAATAATTAACATTTAGTTATGAAAATCAGATGATGAGAACAAATTTTCCAAATATAAAATTAATTTCTAATGATTTCGTGCGTCACAAATGTAATATTTAATTTTGGTCCATTATTCTTTGAGTAAGAAAAACCGATGGATATCCAGTTTTGTCCTCGGATCACTTTACCTGTTTTTTACTGAAAACTGCATCGTTTCGTTGAGTCGGCGAAATTTCCGTCGTACAAGAATCAAACACCACATGAAGATGACTCCCGCGTTGAACGATGCTATAGGAGGAATATTGAAGCTACACCACACATATACGTGAAAACTATTGAAAAACGTCCACATCATATTAGAGGTGATGGTTGAGAGCAGAAAAAATATATTAACGAGTATTAGTTGAACTCCAAATTGCTTGAATTGGACATGACGGTTATCCGTGATACCGAGCTTTACTGAAGTCTTGTCTGCTGTCACAAAACTCTCAACGATAATTATTATACGGTTTTGGTAAATAGCAAATACGAACCACGTTGATGAAGTCTCAAGAAACTGAAAAGTTATTCCCAAAAAATCAGCTATAACAGCTATTGGTGACTCTCCAGGTAACATTACCTTGAATCGTTCGATAAACACTACGTAATATACGCAAGAATATATAACGACGAGAAAACAACCGTACAACATGCTGAAGTATGAATACTCCAGTTTATTTTTTTCCGTTAAAGTCACCGTATTAATGCCAAGAACTTTTCCCCAATAGTAAGCAACGCGAAAAATCGTTGAACACGATATATACCAAGCTATCTTATTTTTCACTTTTTTATCGTACTGTCTCTTCGCTTGGAACATGACTAAAAGTTCACGTTGTGATGCACGCAATGCACTTAAGATATTCGATAAGGACAATTGTTTAGAGAGCGTAATTTCTTTTGTGAAGTATGAATAGCGATCAATATTCACTACAAAGCGACTCACTATAGATGAATGTCACTATAGGAGCTGTCAGTGCTTTCGCACACAATTATGTTTGTACTCGATGTTTTTTTGCACAATTAAACATATGTCAACAGATTCTCTATTGTTATGTATTACCCGTGACACTTTTATGGCGTCACTGCGTTCGTTTTGTAACATTTATCCATCAGAGCACTTCAATACCAAAATTGAAAACTTTGCACCGGTTGGTATTTTTCGGCTGAGTGAGGAATAATTTATTTATTATTTACCGTTAATTCTATTGACTCCGGGAAGGTACAGCACTAGGTGAAAAGAATACATTTATTTATTGATACCCGCGCAAAAAAAAAAGTATGAAAAGAGTATTAGAATAGTATTAAATGGAAGTATGAGAAGTATGTCGTATTGGACGAAATAATACTGAAATTATACTTATATTCGAGTATTAAGTATGAAATTATGATACGAAAAACTATTTGAGTATCGAATTTTCGAAATTTCGAAATTGGTGTATACTAATTTCATACTTCATACTCAAATATTAGTATAATTGCAGTATAATTTCGTCCAATACGACATACTCCTCATACTTTCTATTTAATACTATTGTAATACTGTTTTCATACTATCTTTTTTGCGCGGGTAATTAAACATGCTACACAAGCTTCAGACTTCGACATTACCGTCGCCGCAAATAAAAATAAAAAAATAACTCGTACGCACGGTCTCGTCGAAATTGAAGCGTTGGCTGCGCGTCTAACGTTCTTCCACTGAACGACGTCACGTGACAGGCGGTAACGCCTCCGACGGTTCCTCGAAGCGCGCCGGGCGTTGACCGTTACGCTTTTTTCGCGGAACTACGACCGACGACGCTCGCTCACAAAACAATAACAAAGATCGATGCAGTGGACTCTGCTTATCGTTCGTTTTTATTAGTAGTAAAGATACAGGATTACTTGCAGATAGAATGCGAATGCTGCTAAGGTCTGCAAGCTCAAGAGGATATTTTTTAATATGGGACATTTCATACCAACTCGACTGGGGTTTGACCCTCGAGCTCTTGGATTTTATTCTCGATTTTTCATGTAATTATTGTACCTCTAAACAGCAACTACAATTTTTATTAGATTTGTTAAAATTATTTTCATGCTTAGGATTATTGACAACGAAAATATTGCAGACAGTCGGGGTAGGAAAATAGTGAAGATATCATTAGATCTACAGTACACTTCGCCATTATACATCGCGTTGGTTGATGTCAAAGTGTACAATCCTCCCATATTGAACGTCATGGTCGTTTAATCCATTAACTATCCAACTGCAGCATTATCGTAAAAAACATTACGGCTGCTCCAAAGATCTGCAAATGAAAGTGCAGTAGTTTGTTTTCGAATGTTGATGGGATGAAGATAGTTAATTAAGTATTTAGCCTACTCTGTGAAGAAGATAATAGTCCAGGTCAACCAATCCGAACAGTGATATGCTTACTCGATTTTTGAGCAAATCGAGGAAAAATCTATTAATTTCCTGAAATGAAACAGTTACGTGTTTATATAATCAAAACATAGAGAAAGCTTCGGAAGCTTACCACAGATGCTCGGCTATCGATATAAGTGTTGCAATTGTTTAGCATCCCATGAAGAATATTTCCTGTGTTATTTGCCTGCGTGTATGATTTGAAAAATTAAACTACATTTTGACGATATACTTATTGATATATTTCTTCATGGGAAAAGAACCTCGGCAGAAGTTGATCCAGCAATGGTGGTTATTTCAATCAAAGAGATCAGAGGATAAAAAAACCAATGATTTAAACCACCAATGTGAATTGCTAGGTCTATTCCTGTAACCTGATTACGTTCTCTCAGTAGTGACTGGAAGATTACATATCCGCTAGCAGTCAGGCACATCGCAGAATTTACGACGTTGAAAAGGACGAAGGGAGCAAACTGTTCCTCAATGCAATGTATTACATTCCTTAACTCTCGATGTACCTCAGAAACCATGTCAATTCGTTTCGCAAAAAGAGCTGGAGAACTGAAAATATAGACTTTTTTATCTATTTATCTGCAATACTAATCTTCATTTTATATGTCGAAAGTTCCGCGTTCAGTCTATTGCTGAAAAAAGGATCCCTTGAAAAATCTAGCGTAACAAAATGATATAGGGGAATAATGGTGTCCAGCCTCTTGGGCCTTTGACAAAATTTCCCCGGACATAAACCTCCGGACAAGATCACTTTGAACCGAAACCTTCCCGGGTAAATTCCCTCGTACTGAATTTATTTTGTACTGAATTCACCCGGACCGAATTTCTCTTAGACTGTATTCCCTATGGTCAAAATTTACCCGGATAAAATCCTCCCAAAAAATAAAAAACTATTGAGAAAATACGTAGTCAAAATACAACACCCGCCCCTTTTAAGCCACAGTGGTTTTTATTTACTTAATTTGTTTACTTTTACTTGACTTCATTTCACTATATTTGATTTCACTGGACTTTACTTCCGTAGTTGAGAGTCAGACCCTAGCCCCATATGCAATCGAATAGTATCCGTTTTCAACACAGTATCGTGTATCTGAGCCTTCGCCCCAGATCAGTAAATATTCCACGCATATGCTATGCTGTGCTACGTCGTGCCGTGTCATGCTGTGGCGTGCCATGTCATGCTGTGCCGGGCTGTGGTATGGTATGGTATGGTATGGTATGGTATGGTATGGTATGGTATGGTATGGTATGGTATGGTATGGTATGGTATGGTATGGTATGGTATGGTATGGTATGGTATGGTATGGTATGGTATGGTATGGTATGGTATGGTATGGTATGGTATGGTATGGTATGGTATGGTATGGTATGGTATGGTATGGTATGGTATGGTATGGTATGGTATGGTATGGTATGGTATGGTATGGTATGGTATGGTATGGTATGGTATGGTATGGTATGGTATGGTATGGTATGGTATGGTATGGTATGGTATGGTATGGTATGGTATGGTATGGTATGGTATGGTATGGTATGGTATGGTATGGTATGGTATGGTATGGTATGGTATGGTATGGTATGGTATGGTATGGTATGGTATGGTATGGTATGGTATGGTATGGTATGGTATGGTATGGTATGGTATGGTATGGTATGGTATGGTATGGTATGGTATGGTATGGTATGGTATGGTATGGTATGGTATGGTATGGTATGGTATGGTATGGTATGGTATGGTATGGTATGGTATGGTATGGTATGGTATGGTATGGTATGGTATGGTATGGTATGGTATGGTATGGTATGGTATGGTATGGTATGGTATGGTATGGTATGGTATGGTATGGTATGGTATGGTATGGTATGGTATGGTATGGTATGGTATGGTATGGTATGGTATGGTATGGTATGGTATGGTATGGTATGGTATGGTATGGTATGGTATGGTATGGTATGGTATGGTATGGTATGGTATGGTATGGTATGGTATGGTATGGTATGGTATGGTATGGTATGGTATGGTATGGTATGGTATGGTATGGTATGGTATGGTATGGTATGGTATGGTATGGTATGGTATGGTATGGTATGGTATGGTATGGTATGGTATGGTATGGTATGGTATGGTATGGTATGGTATGGTATGGTATGGTATGGTATGGTATGGTATGGTAGAGAACATATAATAATATGTGAAAGTAAGTTTTCTTCATTTGAGTGTCTTATGGGGGGTGGGGGGGATTCCAGATCTTTTTTAGAGGAGGCTTTGCCGAGAGGTGATTTCGTCTCGGGAATATTGTCAGGGAAATAACGTCTGGGACCCGAAAATAGTATGTTTTTTACTTTTGTATCTACAATACAGGAAACCGGAAATCTACGTTTATTTAATAACTTCTAGTAGTAAATTGATTGAAATATTATGGTCCTCGACTTCATTCTCTCGAATTCTGTAACTGAAAACCGGATATTGCTTACGACCATTTTCAAAGATTTTGGTTTGCATTCTTTATTTCTAAGAATAATCGTGACAGAATTTTTTTTATTCTCTTGGCGAACTGACGTGGAATGCCTTAAATTGTGAATCTTAACTTTAACTACCTTGAACTCCATGTTAATCCTGGTGAAAGCGTATCATAAACTCTACTTGCTGTGGGAATGTAATTCGGAATCAGACCTTTGACTCGTTCGTTAAGTTGACGAATTTTATGTTGAACGAAAATGAGACACCCGATGAAAATTAATCCCATGTTAAATGACACTATTTTCATCAAATTAAAGCTGAACCATGTGATTCCATCGTACGATGGTTCACTCATTAACATTCTAGTACACAATGTCAACGAAATGAGAAATCCGATATTATGGACCGCAAGTTTAATTCCGAATTTGTTGAAGTATCTTGCGAAGTCATCTGAGATACCGATCTTTTTTATTGCCTTCTCGGTGTTCACCATACTCTTCACTAAGCACTTCACTCGTGTTTGATTAATAGCGAAGATAAGCCACGTAAGCGAGTTCTCTACAAAATAACAGCTAATGACAATATAGTTCACTATTACAGCAATCGGAGTCTCTCCACGCGTTAATAATTTATGACGTTCCATCAGCGCGCGATAAAATAAGTAAAAATAAGATATGTTCAGGATGAAACCGTAAAAAAGACTGAAATACGAAAATCTGAGTTCATTATTGTTCGATAGTGTTAGCGGATTAATACCGAGAAATTTTCCCCAATAATACAAAATTTGGAAGGTAAATGACCGTTTTTTGCCGATCATTTTCCGTAACTGTCTTTTTCATCATTGACCACGAAATTTTAACTTATTGTTGCTTCTAATGCAATTGCAAAGTTCGATTAGTACAATTGTGATTATTAGTCGATCAATTTTCTTGTTATCTTGAACTTGTGAGTGATTAGTCTGAGTGAGTGGTTAGACTTCAACTTTTTCGAGACATAATTTTTCTTTTCTTCGCTCATCGTCATCGAACATAAACTTTTTCGAAACTTTGATGTTGTGTTCTTCCACAATTTTTAAAAATGGACTCAAACTCTCTTGGAAGTGTGCATTTTTTTATTCCTTTTTTTGCGATTGGACATAAACTTTTCCGAATTATAATTTATCTTCACTTCGCTCACTGTCATCGAAGATCAACTTTTTCGGAACTATGAATTTTATTTTATTTTCACAACTTTTCCGATGAGACTTCAATTTTTTCGAAACTGGTCTCTAAGAAAAACTTTTCTTTCCCTATGCCGCTAAAATACCGTTATGGCGGACCGACGAGCTAGTTTCTGTTGTACGATTTCGACAAGAGCTTTATGCTGACCCCGTGTGCCATTTTATGTTGTCACTGGATAGTCATTGTGGTATCATATGTCTATCTGGGTTGAAAAGCATGTAGTTTTTTTTTTGCTTTTTTGCACTCTTTAGTCGGTTGTACCTAGTGGAACAGTAAGTTTCGATTAAAATAATGGAATTGCAATTTTTGATTTCAATGATAGAAAGTCTAGTAATTTCTTTATGGACTCGTAAGTGACGAAGTTTCACACGCCGTATATTATTGATTCGAGTTTATTAGTTATTAAGCTGGAGCATTATGGTCAGGTAAGTTGTGCTTGCTGCAACGGTCTGAAACCACAAAAAGATATTTTCGATCATACAACTATTTTAAGCGTTTGGCCAAGAAGCAATCAACACTTACACGGCAAACAAAAAAATGGTCCAATTTGAATAACCCAAACACTGACATGCTTAGTCGATTTTGAAATAAATCCAGGGCCAGCAAGTTGAATTTCTGTAAGTTCCAAGATTTTTTTTTAAAGCACACACTTTGCTAGATAAAACTGAAAAATTTGTTACTTACGACATTTTCCTGGATATCGTGTGACTGTTTGCATCTGTTGAGCCCTTTTTGAAGCATACTTCCGGTATTATTAGCCTGCGCAGAAATAATTACAAAAAATTACATTCAACCAGTTTTTCGGTAAAATTCCGGTGAGTAATGTAATTGGAAAAAAAAATTGACCTCGTCTGAAGTTGATCCACAAACGTTGGATATTAGAATCAAAAAGGCTGCAGGATACAACATCCAGTGACTAAGGGCACCAAGGTACGTTAAGGTCATAGTGTGGGTTGGATGCGCTTTTAAGTAACGACAAATCCTGTAGATATTGAGCGTAAGGTAAGTTATACTATTCCCAATACCGAATAAGACAAATGAAGAAAAAAGTTCCTCAAGATGATAAATTATGTCCCTCAGCTCTCGATGTAGTCTAGAAAGCAAGTTAATTTTGCCCACACAAAGATGGAAATTGCGGCTGCAACATAATTAACTTCATTTTAGTTATACAAAAAAGTGTTTGTAATTAGAAATAAATTTGTCAAGTATATAATTTATAATTTCAGATTTCTATAATTTATGGTTTCACCGAAATTCAGCTGCGAACATTTTTTTTCTTACAAAATTCCATAAAATTGTGTTTTGTTATTGTCAATATTTGACTAAACTCCGAATCGATTAAATCGAAATCGGTCATTAGAATTTTTGAATTTTTTTATTTAAACGGCTCGATACTGGGACAATTACATCGTACATACGCTGAAAAATGGAAATGTATGGAATCTTGTAGCGTATATCAACTACATTAAAAGAGATTTATAGAGGACATTTCAGCTCAAATTATCCCATGTTTTCCGAAAAAACGAGAGCTTCGAAATTATCGGATATTTCCCAATGGGTTCGTTGCAAATAAATGAACGAGTCAAGTTTTCCAGGGTAAAAAATCACGAGCGCGTAGCGCGAGTGATTTTTCTTGGAAATTGGACTAGCTCATTTGTGCGCAGGGAACCTTAAGGGAAATATCAGATTAATTTCGATGCTCGAGTGGTATTCGAAGGATTATTTTTCCCATCCAAATTGCGACCAATAGAATTGCACCATGAGACGAAAATTACGATTTATGTTCAATAAACGGTTTATGTTCGACTGTCACAATTGAATTCAATCTGTCCGTTTGACAGATGGTTAACGGGGCCGATTAATCTTTTGTTTGGTATATGAGGCATTCCACGTCAAATCAGCAGGCCATGACCCTCACTCTCATCAATTTCTTTCATTTTTTAATTTGATGTTATTACCGAGACCTCGGAATTTTTTTTTTTGATTTGTTCACCACCAGTAACATTTTTGAATCCTTAAAAAAACCAATTTAAAAAACGGCGTTTTTAAAAATGTGAAAAAAATTCGAACTGATTCTATAATTTAAAATATGAATTTGAGCGCAACGCGATAATGTGATCTCAATATTTACAATTCTTTTCGAATTTTTCCTTTTTTTTTATGTCGCAATTTGATTTTTAATTTTTTAAATCAGAATAATTTTTTTAAATATCAATGGATCACAATTTCTCTGGAGATGGTAGAATTACCTGAATCCCCGAAAACATTTTATATAAAAATTTCGCAACTGCATTCCGCAGTCCGCGCGATATCGTATTGCGAAACGCATTTGCGAAATTTTTTTTTACGATATGAATTGTTTTCGGGCATTCTGGTGATTCTACCATCTTCAGAGAAATTGAGACCCATTCATATTTAACAAGGTTATCCTGATTTAAACAATTAAAAATTAAATTGCGACATGAAAAAAAAAAAAATCGAAAAAAATTGTAAATATTGAGATCACATTATTGCGTGGCGCTCGAAAATTATATTTTCAATCATAGAATCAGTGTGAATTTTTTCAGATTTTTAAAAACGCCGTTTTTTAAATTGTTTTTTTTTCGAGGATTTGGAAATGTTACTGGTGATTAAAAAAAACTGAAAAAAAAATTCCGAGACCTTTTGGGGTCGATAACAACATTATATCAAAAAATGGACAAAATCAATGAGGGTGAGGGTCATGGCCTGCTGATTTGACGTGGAATGCTCCATATATATCAACAGACAAAATGATAAAAGAATTGTTAGTATAATTTCGTGTAGGTTGTACCACGTGACGTCGAATGGTGCAATTCTATTGGTCGGAATTTGGATACGAAAAATAATCGATAAGATGCTGCTACTTTTTTGCCGAATGAATATTTAAAATTTCTGTAGATAAATAACAAATTTTTGAGATTCTTTTTGAATCGGGATTCCGAGTTGATGACCATTTCTAAGGTCAAGTCGTTAGTGAAAAATATTATTTTTTTTTTGCAAAAATCTCTCTATATTTGCGCTGAATTGATTTCCTTAAATCATGTATACTAATAACGAATATTAAGAACAATTTTTGTAATTGTAAATTTTGTAAATTTTTTCTGAAAATTTGAGTTAATCAGGACTGAAATGTCCCGTATGAATCTGTATTAATTTTTTGTTGTAGACATTTCTATTTTTCAAAAATACATATCCGATGTAAGTCCCTAAATATGAAAAATTATAAAATTCGAATATCTCACCAAATTTCTAATTTTCATAATAACGAAACCCAATTTATTGGAATTCTTTGATGAAAAAAGAATGTTGGTGGTTGAATTTCAGTGGGATTGCCCATCTCTGCTGTTTTCATGGTATTTAGATGAATATATTCATCGAAACAATCACTTTTAACCCGCAAAATTGTTACCTAGATTGTCTTATCGATATTTGATCCACGTCATTTTTTTGGTCACATCGGTTTTCCATAAACAACTCAACCGTTTCGTTAAGCCGACGAAATTTACGTCGGACGAGAATCAAACACCAAATGAAGATTATTCCGACATTGAATGGTGCTATTTGTGGAAAATCGAACTTGGTCCATACTAATACGTCATAATTATCAAATGAACTCCACATGCCATGTGATACCATAGATGAAATCACGAAAAGTATATTGTTGACTAATAAATGAATGCCGAATTCTTTGAATTGTTCATCCCAATCATCCGGAATTCCGAGTTTTTTCAAAGTCTTCTCAGCTGTCACAAAACCTTCGACGATTGTCTTGATACGGTCTTGGTAAATGGCGAAGACGATCCATGATGATGAAGTCACAAGAAACTCCCAACTTATAGCCAAGAAGTCCACAATATGAGCTACTGGAGTCTCATTGGGCAATAATATTGCGAATCGTGACATCAACAAGTCATAATATGCATAACTATACATCATGGTAAGGAAACATGCGTACAAAACACTACTGTAAGAATGATGGAGTCGGTTTTTTTCCGATAAATACAATGGATGTATGCCAAGAAATTTCCCCCAATAATAAAAAGCGAGAATTTTTTTCGAACGTGATTTAATCCACGATTTTCGCCTCTTCATTTTTTTCTCGACCGTACCTCCACCATGCTTGAAATATAATGGAACGTTGACATTGTGAGTTCAATGAAGTCTTGTGCAAACTTACTTCTGATCGATTGCAAATGCTCTTTAGCAAAGTGCATCATTTCTTAACAACTATTCGCTGTCATTTTGCACTTTAGTGAGTGTTAATCCACAAACCTTTATTAATTTATAATTTACAGCTTCTACTATGTGAATATCCCTTTTTATTCCGCAGAGGAATAAGGAGAAAAAAGGAATATTATGTTTTCACGGAAAAAGAACCGTCTCACTTGAGAAAAAAAATATATGTATATAAATATATATTTTTGTAAATTTATATATGTATATATATATATATATATATATATAAATTACTGAAAAATGTTTGCGCTTTTTGCAAATATTTTGAAAAAAGTCTTGCCAAAATATCCATGTAATACGGTCAACTGAGAAGATAATTTTTCAATGTTGAAAGAGACTTAATTTCAAGGAATATTTCCTAATATCACACCATTTGAACAGAAAATTATCACATTTGCCTTTTGCAATTTTGAGTTGTTACGCGTGAAAGTTGGATTTCCAATGATTAGAAGTCGATCGAAGTTCTTATTATCGCAGATTTGTCAGCGATGGATCATCAGCACCCGTATATTTATCATTTGAACATATTAATTGTAAAGCTGGAGCATTATGGTCAGGTAAGTTGTGCTTGTTGCTACAGTCTGCAATCGGAATAGAATACTTATAGCAAAAGAATATTTTTGCGATGGAACATTATTTAGATTTAAAAACATTTGCAAAAAATTTAAAAATTATTTTTCAAATCTTAGATAATAAAAATTTTTGCAATCACTTACGCTGTAAAATAAAAAATGGTCCAGGGTGAATAAGCCGTATACCGAGATGCTCACTTCATTTTTAAGTAAATCCAAGGAAAGCGCATTAAGTATCTGTGAATATTATAAATTCTTTGTATTTTAATCGACGTCACATATAAAATATCACTTTCACTGCAAACGTCTTGACCCAGTAAACACGTTTTTGAACGGCAATGTAACATGGAAGTTACATGTGATTGTAACAGTGTTACCCTTATGATATGTCGAGGATATATAACGTAGGAGTAACATTGTGATGTTGCATTAGTTACATACAGGTGATGTTACCGTTATGTGACATGTTTTCGTTGCAGTTGCATAACAAAAGTTATGAAACTGCAACGCAACGTGCGAGTAACAATAGGAACGTCACTTTCGTGACAGGAACGCACTGTTGTAGTGTTGTAACGTGGCAACATAACAAGTATATTGCAAACAATACGTAACATACATATTACAGTGGTTATATTACACCGTGAACATTCACGTTGTGCAACTGTTAAATACCGTAGTTCCGTTCCAGTTATGTAACGAAAGTGTGTAACTGTAATGTAACATGTATGTAACGACTGTAAGTCACTGCAGCGATAGTGCGGTCATGTTACAGTTACGTAAATGTGGTAACGTTACAAGAATGTTCCAAGAGTATGTACATTTGACGTTACATGCATATCACAGTGGTTATGTTACATCGAGAACATGCACGTAACGTAACGGTTATAAGCCGTAGTTGTGTTGCAGTTATGTAACTAAAATGTGTACCTGTAATGCAACATCTTTGAAACGATTGCAATGTAACTGTGGGGATAGTCCTGTCATATTGCAGTTACGTAATGTGATAACATTGCTAAAACGTTGCAAAAATATGTAACATCTACGTAATGTAGTTTCGTTACAGTCATGTAACAAAAATGTATTAATGTTACGTAACATGTGTATCACGATGTGATGTCCGCTAGATGGCCTGCGACTCAAACGTTTCTCGCAAGCGATTCCTGTCACTACGTATATAAGTCAGCGTAACGGTGCAGCTTCATATGCACACCGGAGTGATACTCTTCCGAGATTTCAACCGGTTCGCATCATTTGCCAATCGCTTTTTCTACTTTTAATAGTAGCAGCTAATATTTTTGACTCCCAAGGGTAGCAATTTAGCAACCCTTGAAGCTCTTTTGTGGACTATAAGTCCACAAAAGTAAAGCTAATGTATTGTCAATATGACTATACTTTAGCAATATAACGAAACAGTAACAGCTGTGTGATTCAAGTTGCACAACACAACATAACTAAATTGCAACGTTTACGTAACACACGTTACATAACACGGTAACATTACTGAGCGGGAAATTATAAATTACACGTAAGTCACATGTAAGTTACAAACAATTTTTTTCATTATGTTGCTGTTACCTTGCAGTAATATCCTGCAACACACTACTAACATTGCAAGACCGTAACGGTTATGTAACACACGTTATATAACATTTGAATGTTACTTGTTACATATCTGTTACACTACGAAATATACGGGCAACGTAACTCAATTGTAACAGTTACGTAACACATGTTATATAACATGGTAACATTGCTGAGTGGGAAATTGTAAATTACGTGTAACTTACATGTAAGTTACACGTGAGATTACTTGTTACATTGAGTTACATAGCCGTTACGTTGCTGTTACAATACCGTGTTTACTGGGGAACTTGCTATTTTCGAGGAACAGCTATTTTTCAAAAGATCTTTTTTAATTTTAATTAAAACATGCTGAAAAATATAAAAAGAGACTTTGATATTCCATAAAAAATATTGAAGCGTCAAAAAATGAATTAGCAAAATGTGCAATATTTTCACATTTTTCTTTAGGGTCCAACATTTATTTCAATGTTTTTTTGCTTGATCTTAGACGAGGTTTTTGTTTGCAAAATTTTTTAAAGTTTTTCCTTTCAGGACCTTCAAAATGGTTCAAGCGCCAAAAATATAATAAATAAACTTCTTCAAAGCTGCGGATTTGCGTAAAATTAAAATAAATGAGAAAGCGACGTTCAAATTTCCACTCTGCATCCTTTCTTACTATCCATTCTAAAAATTCCGTAAAATATCAATGGACTGTGGTATCCCATTAAAAATACCTCCTAGTTTTTTTGCGGTTATTGAACAATAACGCACTTATGCGTACAAATATAAATAAGTGAATTCGCAAACCGTGCAATATTTACACATTTTCATTTTGAGTCAAAAATTTTTTTTAAATGTTCTAATTAATGGTAAATAGGATTAGCTATTGAAGAGTTAACTGTGGAGGCTTACAATAGCTTCTCGAAAGTCGTGAAAACGTTTGCATTTGTCGAGGCCTTTGTGCAGTACGTTTCCGGTATTATTAGCCTGTTGGGAGCAATGAAAAAACTTTAGAATTTTCGAGCTCTCGATTAATGGACAGTGACGATTATAATTGTGGACCTCGTCTGAAACTGATCCGCAAACGTTAGATATCACAATCAGTGAGGCTATAGGACAGAGGATCCAGTGACTTAAAGCCCCGAAGTACGCCAAGGCTTGAACATTTGCTGGGTGAGCTTTCAAGTAACAAGAAATCCTGTAGACGTTGACCGTGAGATCGGTGAAACTGTTTCCAATCTTGAAGAAGAGGATTAAAGCAAAATGTTCCTCAAGATGTTGAATGATGTCTCTCAATTCACGATGTAGTTGTGAAAGCATATTAATTTTGCCCAATGAAAAATGAGAGTCACAGCTGGAATATAATGAACTTGTATTTAGTCACACAAAAGACAAATTTTAAATCCAATGTTAACTTTTAACGTGGATGAAATTAAAGATACATTTGTAAATGGTCTAAATGGTTCTTTACTTCCTCATAGAAGGAGCTTTGTTGTCATAAATTCTCGAGATTTTTGTGGCAAAATACTTAGAATTGACCAAAACATTGAAAAAAGTGATCTAGAAAAAATATCTGTATGTATGGGTGTATCCAACTTCCGAAATTCAAACGCTGATAACTCAATAAGCATTTCAGCTATCAAGCTCAAATTTTGCACGCAACTGGAGGAGCAGTTCCTCTTTAATTGCTATAATTGTTGACCAAATAGATAGAAAAATTCAAATCTTGTAGCTTTTTAAACGTGCTGAAAAAAGCGTGGTCGCTCTAAGTTTCGTACAAATTAGTCTTCTCTGTTGAATAATTCTAAATGAGAGTATTCGCACTTGATGTTATTCGGTATTGAGTTGTGCGCGAATTGGTCAAGTGGTTCAGATTTTATTGAATTTTGAATTCTTCAAAAAACTGACATTATGTCATTAATTTTTCCAAAATCTCATGTGACATATCGAGCTCATAATTCGGTGAATGGACATAATAATATTCAACCTTAATAAGTATATAATTTTGTTGCCAACGATATAAAAATGTAGGTTTTATGGAATTTCGAAAAATTAAAAAATTCAAGGGTATCGCATTAATTGCGGAACAACTTGAGGTATCAATCCTAAATTCAATATGTGGATAAAATAATATACAGCCATGTATATTATTTTAGATATATAATTTATTGACTAACGGGTAGGAATTCCGATTTGTTAGAAGTTTAGATTATCAAAAATCTAACTTTATCGCATTAACTTTTGTAGAACTCGAGATATCAAGCCCAAATTTAGTATGTAATCGAAATCATATTCAGTCATTATAGATGTATATTTTAGAAACAAAAAATTGATAATTTTTATGTTATGGAATTTTGAATTGTTAAAAAAATTTCACTTTATCGCATTCATTTTTGCAAAACTTAAGATTTTAAGGCCAAATGTAGTCTTCAAAACAAGGATACAAAGTAGAACCTTGCACATTGCTTCCTCATTATTTTTCGCTTTTTACAAAGCTTGTCCTCTATGAGGCAGTCAACATTGATTACTTCTTCATAGAGTTAGCTTTGTAAAAAGCGAAAAATAGAAAAAGCAATGTGCAAGGTTCTACTTTTTTTCTTAATGTATTTAGCAGCAAAAAATGTTTTTCATAAGAACGTTTTTACGTAGATTGTCTTATCAACCTTAGATGGACCTCATTTTCGTTGTCAAATCGATTTTTCATCAAAAACTCAACATATTTGTTGAGTCGGCGAAATGTGCGTCGAACGATAATCAAACACCAGATGAAAATGATAACCACATTGAATGATGCTATCTCCGGATGATCAAGTCGTTCCCATGTAAATGGTCCATTAATTTCAAAGAAACTCCACAATCCATGCGAAGTCACGAATGAGATTAAAAAAAATATATTGATGACTAAAAGATGAACTCCGAAATTTTCGAATTGTTTGTCCCAATTATTCAGGATTCCGAGTTTTTTCAAAGTCTTCTCAGCTTTCACAAAACTTTCCACGATTGTCTTGATACGATTTTGACGAATGGCAAATACGAACCACGGCGATAATGTCAAGAGAAACTCCCAGCTTATGGCTAAAAAATCTACTATATGACCAACGGGTGTTTCTTCGGGTGTTGATATTGCCAATCGTCTCATCACCAAACCATAATATGTGTAACAATATATCATGATGAGAAAAAAGCCGTACAAGACACTACTGTAAGAATAGTAGAGTTGGTTTCTTTCTGATAAGGACAACGGATTAATGCCGAGGAATTTCACCCAATAATATAACGCGAGAATTTTCTTAGAACGAGATTTAATCCACAATTTCTTCTTCTTCATTTTTTTAGAATTTATCATGTTTTCCATTCGACCGCACTGCCTCCTTGCTTGGAGTATTATTGAACGTTACATTATGGCTGTAAGAGAGACATTCATGTGTGAAATAATTGTCGATCGATTGTCAATGCTCTTCTGCAAAGTGTCTCATTTATTAGCGACTATCTACTGTCATTGTAACCTATTGTAACCTCACGTGCCTATTCCACGCACGTGAGCAAAGCAAAGTGTGTGTGAAGGAGCCACTTCACGCACACTGTGGTATAAAATATTATGTATAACATGGGCCGAAGTTAGCAATTGCGACTCATGTGATTGTTCACTGAGAAATCGTATGAAACCTCACACTCGTCGTAATCGCAAACTTTCAACGCTTGTGGCACAATATACTATTGCCATGTTTTGCAAAAATATCTGTGCAATACGAGAATCGGAGGGACCATTTTCTAATCTTGTTAAAGGTTTAATGCGCAGAAAAATTGGTCAACATTGCAACATTTTGAACGGATGATTTCTTTTCGAGCCTTTTGTGGTGTAAATTTGTTGTAACTTATATATTACAGTCGTACACTTTTATGATTGTGAGTGGGTGAGAAGTTCAATTCCCAATTATTAGAAGTCGATTCTCGTTATCGTAGACTTACGACCGTCAAACACCGTATACTCATTCCAGCACCTTAATTGTAAAGCTGAAGCATTATGGTCAAATAAGTTGTGCCCGTTGCTACGATCTGCAAAAATAAACAGATATATTTATCGTATACAAATATTTTTGCGCTCAGTCAATTAAAGAGTATTACTTACACGGTAGACCAAAAAATAGTCCAATTTGAATAATCCGTATAACGACATGCTCACTTGATTCTGAAGTAAATTCAGAGATAGCGTTTTAAACTCCTGTGAATTTAATAAATTTTTGCATATAACTTGTCACGCAAATCTGATCCTTCACTGCCATCGTTTGTTATTCTGGACAAACAGCTATTTTTTTAAATACCTTTTTTAATTTTTATTCAACATTCTGGAAAAATGAACAATCATCGGAATCCCGTTCTGAATTTATTCAACGCTTTTTTTCATGAAAAGAAAATGTGGAAAACTTTAAAAAAAATGAATTCGTAGAGAGTGTAATATTTCGTCTATTTTTATTTTACGTTTAAATATTTTGAAATCTATTTCTTTAACAGTAAAGGGCAGTAAATATTGATTAGCGTTGACTTACGACAGATTCCCGAATATCGTGGGAATATTTGCATTTGTTGAGTAGTTTGTGGACAACACAACCAGTATTGTTAGCCTGTGGTAAAATAATTTTAACATTTAGGATATGCACAACCTTCGAGTTATGGATGACAAATATTATTCTGAAAGAACCTCGTCTAAAGTTGATCCGCAAACATTGGACATTACAACAAGGAAAACGACAGGATAAATTATCCAATGGCTAAGAGCACCCATGTATTTCAACTCTATAGCTTTTCCTGGTCCTCCTTTCATGTAAATATACATTCGGTATGTGTTGAGTGTAAGATAAGTGAAACCATTTCCAATACTGAATAAGACGAATGCAGCAAAGTGTTCCTCTACATGGTAAATTATGTCTCTCAGTTCACGATGTAGTTGCGAAACAATATGGATTTTGTCTAACACACGATTAGATTCGCAGCTGCAATATGAAAAACTTGTACTTAGCTATACTAGAAAATCGGTGTTATAAGAAATTAATTCCTTAACTTTCCAATAAATAAAAATAATATTGGGCTGTTGACGTGGTCATAAGATTAATATATTTAACAAAAAAGTCATATTTTTATCGGTAAATTCTCACCTTAATCGTCCTATCAACCTTCGATCGACCCGATTACGCTTAGCACGGCTATCCTGCATTAAAAACTTGATCGCCGCGTTGAGCTGTTGAAATTTCCGTTGAACAAGAACCAAACACCAGATAAAGGTGATCTTCGTATTAAATGACGTTAACACGGGGACATCAAATTTTATCCATAGAAATGCATCCTTTTCGTGGATAAAACTCCACATCCAATGCGAACCAATGATTGAGACTAGGTAAAGCAAATTGTTAAAGAATATATGAGTTCCGAATTCTTCAAATAATTGATTCCAGTCATTGGGAATGCCGAGCTTTTCTGATGTCTTCCCAGCTGTCACGAAACTTTTTATGATGATCTTCACACGGTTCTGATAAATACCAAACACGAACCACGCTGACGAAAGCTCGAGAAACTGACAAGTAAATCCCACAAAGTCCACTATAACAGCTATCGGTGTCTCTTCGGGAAATAATAAAGTGAGTCGTTCGACGAACAATCGATAATACATGTAACAATACATCATGATGAGCAAACAACTGTAAAATAGGCTGGTGCATGAATACTGCAGTTTGTTTTTTTTCGATAAAGACAACGGATTGATGCCAAGAAATTTTCCCCAATAATATAATGCGAGAATTTTCGTTGAACGGGATTTAATCCATGATTTCTTATTCTTCATTTTTTTCCGACTGCACTAACTTCGGGCTTGAGTATGATAAAATGTCAATTGTTGCTTCGAGAGAGTCATTGTTGAGAAAATGGATTGGCGATCGATTGTAAGGGCCTTTCAGCAAAGTGCCTCGTTTGTCAGCAGCTAGGCACTTCCATCCTGCACTTTAGTGGATATCCATCGCCAATTTTTCATTTATTTTTTTATCAGTTGTTTCTAATGTCAAGATAAGCCTGCGTTGTTCTTTGATCGCGGTATGCAGATATGAAACTCATGATTTAAGAAACAGTTTTCTTACTGAAGTTTCCTCTTTTAAAATGTTTGTTGGGTTGAGGCCGAGCGCGGACCGTAAAGAACGGCTTACACGAGACTACGTCTATGTACATAATATCGTGGCTATATTAAATTTTCCTGCTGTTTTATTCCCAGTGACACATTGAATAAGCAATTCTGTTAAGGAATGCTCCCCCCTCCCCCACCCCCCTAAGTCGAAAACAAAGCCCAGCGCGGACCATGAAGAGCCGCTTTTGCGAACAGTATATCTTAGAACAACTTAATATTCATGACGGGGATAAGTTCGAAAAATTCTCCAGCACAGTCCCTCGCAGTATGACAACTCCCGGCAGATTCATAGTACCTTCTAATATTTTTTATCACGATTGTTAATTTCAGTTTATTTATTTTATTTTATTTATGTACGCCGTCTAACGGAGGTCGTCTAAAAGCATTATGAAGCTGCACCGTTACGCTGACTTATATACCTTAGTGACACGAATCGCTTGCGAGAAACGTTTAAGTCGTAGGCCATCTAGCGGACATCACATCGTGATACACATGTTACGTAACAATAACACATTTTTGTTACATGACTGTAACAAAACTACATTAGGTAGATGTTACATATTTTTGCAACGTTTTAGCAATGTTATCACATTACGTAACTGTAACATGATCGGACTATCCCCACAGTTACATTACAATCGTTACAAAGATGTTACATTACAGTTGCACACTTTCGTTACATAACTGTAACGGAACTACGGTATTTAACAGTTGTATAACGTGTATGTTCACGGTGTTATATAACCACTGTAATATGTATGTTACATACTGTTTGCAACATACTTGTTATGTTGCCACGTCACATCATTACAACATTGCGTTCCTGTCACGGAAGTTACTTGCACGTTGCGTTGCAGTTTCATAGCTTTTGTTATGCAACGGCAACGGAAATATGTTACATAACGATAACATTACCTGCATATAACAAATGCAACATCACAAGTTACTCCTACGTTACATATCCTCAACATATCGCAAGGGTAACATTGTTACAATCACATGTAACTTCTAGGTTACATTGCCGTTCAAAAACGTGTTTACTGGGGGTATCCCCCCCCCCCCCCCCCGCGCCTCTCCCAATATATCGGAAATCGAGGAGTGTTCAGGTGGCGCTAAAATGAGGTTAGAGAATAGAAATACGACGGGAAATATATCGGGGAGACAACAAGTATCCCGAATGGCATAAATTATGTCACCTTTCAACTGTATCGGTAGACATCCCACTGTCAGCGCCGCAGTTTGATGCTCTTGGCTGTGCGGCCCCGCTTTGGAATTCACGCGCCAGAAGCGCTAACTATTTAGTTAATATAGTTCGCAAAAAATCAGGGTTGGGCACCTGACCGATCGTCAGCGAAATAATAAGGGTAAGGGTCAGAAGAGGCTCGTCGTGCTCCTGAGAGCTACACGTCTCGTAGCATTTCCCGAGGAATCGTTTCTCTGCGAAGAATTGTAGAATCTCCCGTTAAACACGAAAACTCTCGAGACTGATCGAGGAGACAAGTAACCGGAATATTTAGCTCGGGATAATAGATGGCGTGCGCGAAGTAAGCCCCTGTCGCTTGGCATCTTTTCTTTTGATGAATAAAAAATGTTATGAAGTTGCTTAAAAAGTGCGCAGCGACGGTATATCTCAAGCGTGGTTGAGTGCGTGAGCTCTATTCCCTGCCCTAGCAAAACCGGTCACTGCACAAACCACCATAGAATCACGGTCGTTTCCACTATGGTGGTTTTCTGCCAAAAGTTCACGTAGAATTTTGACAAAACCACCACGTAAGTCACCACTCCGAGATTCCTTTAAATCGAGGAATGGAGGTTTACGTGGTGGTTTTGACAGAATTTTGACATAATCACCTAGTAAACCACCACTCCTCGATTTGAACGAATTTCGGAGTAGTGGTTTTCGTGGTGGTTTTGTCAAAATTCTAAGTGAACTTTTTATAGAAAACCACTGGTGATTTCGATGGTGGTTTGTTCCGTGGCTGGATCTGCTAGGGTGTCAGATTAGGCAACCGTAGCCACAACCACTTTTCTACCGCGAAACCACCGGTTGCCTTTCACCGCACCATTTACCGCTGAACGACTATTAAACAACCTTGGTGCTGGTGGAAAGACCGTTGTTTTATGGTTGGTTTTGGTTGCTGCAGTCGGAAGTGTAAAAATCACCGTTGGCAGAAACGCGATTGCGTTGCAGTAACAACGGTAGACTTGCGGTTGCCAAGCGGTTACAATGGTAGAATCGCGGTTGCCTAGCGGTTACTTTCACGGCGTTTTGCTACCGTCGTTTAACGGGTTGTTTTGAAGTTGCGGTGATCCGATAGGGTTGTATTCGATTATTAGGGTTTCTAGAGTCCCGCGAGACTTTACAGTGCGCCGTTAATCGACACGAATCGAGTGCATTAGAGAATTGTTTTAGAGTTTGTATATCGTCGGGAGCGAAAATCGGGAACTTGTCATTACTTTTAGTAGAATTTTTTTGTGCGCGGGAATAATCGAGAAGCGATAATGTGTGAGAGTGTATCGCGTTATATATATTCTTGATACTGATGAATTGATTAGCTGGTTTTGTTTTCCGTGGGAGAGTCGAACATCGCGAAAAGTGACGGAACTTTTGTTAAGGTCGTGTGGGGTCTGTTGTTGCGAGGTAAGGCGGCTGGGCGACTAGGGGGCGTGCGGTGTGCGGTGCGGTTGGTGTGCGAGTGAGACAGCTGTGTATCCAGTTCCCGAGCGAAGACGGCCAAGAGTTTTTATAGATTAATAATTAAATAACGGTGCTGTCAATTGTGTTCTGAAGGTGTCAAACGTTGGGCGATTATCATTTAAGCTATGCATAGTCGTTTTATGTACGTGGTAGAATTTTCTTAGCTGTTATAACGTAAACATGGCGTAATCGTCAGAACTCTCTATAACAGTAGTGCAATAGGTCCTAAGATTTGTGATTTTTTTCTCCGAAACGGTGCAGTCGATCGTTCTAAAATTTCGAAATCGGCGGACGTCCGGGGACACCATACGGACTTGCGTGAGAACCACTGCCTGCTCCGAGTTCTACCTTACCGACACGCGATATTCTCTTCGATTGATATCGACAGAGTTAATGTGTAGGAACGAAAGGTGTTGGAATAGTACTAGTACAAGGATGAAAAACGCTACTTCCATAGCCGAGGTGGAGTTATTGCGTGAGCTTACGCCTCGGCTTGGCTTCTGCAACAATTTGAACCGAGGCTGGAAGTGGCGCATTACGTCTGCGTGACGAACACTGTTTTTCCACCATACCTGCGCGGAAAATTCGAATTCCCGTTCTTGGGGTTTTACGTAATTCGAACTTTCCGCTGCAGATATGGTGCAAAATAGTATACGCCACTCGGGAGTGAAAGTAGACTATCCCCAATCGTGTATTTACCACCCTCGCCTTCGGCTCGGGTCGTAATCTTACACGCGGTTCGACATAGTCTACTTTCGCTGCCTAGTGGCGTAATATACTATTCTTTTATCCCGCACGGGAACGATGCACGGATTTTCTTTTAAGACAACGCTGAAGAGGGAAGGCGGCGGGGTCTTTGGGGTTTGGGGGGGGGTCCTCCCCCCCCCCCCCCAGCAAGATGTACACATTCATGGGGAAAATAGAAAAATAGTGTTACAAACAGCGGAGAAATTGCACAATTGACGTTGACGACAGCTGACTACAGCTCTGCTGGCTACCGCTGCAGCTTCGTGGCAAACGACTAGCGGCCACATGGTATACTGGAACGCAGCTGGCCATAGAAGTGCTTCTTAGCCAATAGGCGTACAGTACGTCATATTTTTACGTCCTAGGCCGTGAAACTTCGCACTTTAGATCCTAGACTGTGAAATAGGATTTTACGGCCCAAAACCCGTCCGTAAAGTCATCGTTTAAGTGCAGGGATGAAAAAAAAGTTTTTGTTGGATCGGTTGTGTGGGACTGGAACGTCTTGTAATGCCCCTGTGGGGTATCGCATTGTGTGTAAAGAATGTGTTGGATTGAAATGTGTAGGAACGACATGTGGCGGGAAAAGTGCGTGAAGATTAGGAATGTGAGGGAATACTGGCGCCTAGTATCGGCACTGTGGGGAAACGCATGTGGTGGATCTGCGCTGTGGTGATAAGAAATGTGCGGAAAAGAAGGGCTGCCGCGCGGTGGCTCCCTCGCTCGAGGAATCTGACGAGTACTTTTTGTTATAATTATTTTACAGACACCATTGAGCATTTATTACATGTAATAGTTGTGCGGTTAGAAACTCAACGGAAAGCAGGGAAAAATGACACGCATGCGTGTAACAAAATTAGGAGAAAAAAATAATTCAATCGTTTATACCCTAAAAAAACCTCCGAACGTGAACACTTGTTGATTATTGTAAGGTTGTTTTACGGATACTAAAAGAAATGTTTTGCGAAAATACTGTTGTTAGGGATTGAATTCCTAGTAATTTTCCGACAATGTAACATTTTGAACAGTAACTGTCTCTCTGTGCATTTTGTCATTTAAATTTGTTGTAGCTTATATATTACAGTGGTACATTTTCATTATTGTAAGTAGCTTGAAAGTTCAATTTCCTATTCATAAATGTCAATCAACATTCCTGTTATCGTACATTTCCAACTGTTAGTCCTCAAACGCCGTTTATTTAGCATTCCAGCACATTAGTTGTAAAGCTGAAGCATTATGGTCAAATAAGTTGTGCCTGTTGCAACGGTCTACAAACACAAACAGATATTTTTTAAAGTATGCAAATATTTTTGCACTTAGTAGATTAAAGAGTGACTTACGCGGTAGACCAAAAAATGGTCTAGTTTAAATAATCCGTATAACGACATGCTCACTTGATTTTTAAGTAAATTCAGGGAAAGCGTTTCAAATTCCTGTAAATTCAACAAAATTTTTGTATATAACGCGTTGTCACTTATACCTTTCACTGCCATAGTTGGTTATTCTGGACCAACAGCTATTTAGTAATATACTTTTTCAAATTTTCATTCAAAATTAGTGTTTCGATTAGCATTAGAACTTTTCAAAAGGCAATTTCTCGGAAGGGTAATTTTTCCTTCATAATTATTTAACGTCAAAAATTTGGCTAAATAATTTCTTTTGATGGTAGAGGATTATGGCTATCAAAGGGTTGAGAATAACTTACCACAGCTTCGCGAATATCGTGAGGATATTCGCTTTTGCTGAGCGGTTCGTGAAGTACACAACCAGTATTGTTAGCCTGTGGTAAAAATTGTTTGAAAATTTAGAATACACACAACCTTCCAGTTATGATTAATGAATATTATTCCGGAATAACCTCGTCTAAAGTTGATCCGCAAACATTGGATATTACAACAAGAAATGCTGCAGGATATATCATCCAATGGCTGAGAGCACCCATGTATGTCATCTCTATAGCTTTTCCTCGATGTTCTTTCGTGTAAAAATACATTCTATATGTGTTGAGTGTAAGATTGGTGAAATTATTCCCAATACTGAATAAGACGAATGCAGCAAAGTGTTCCTCTACATGGTAAATTATGTCTCTCAGTTCACGATGTAGTTGCAAAAACATATTCAATTTGTCTAATACAAGATCAGAGTCGCAGCTGCAATGTAATGAACGTGTGCTTCAGGTACACAAAAGAGTAAATGTCATAAGAAACAAATTCTTCAACTTTTTAATCTTGAAAAACCAATTGTACTATTTGAGTGGTTGTAAGATTAATATATTTAAGAAAATAGTCATATTTGTATTAGTAAACTGAATAGGAGGATAGTCGGCTATTGGCGGCCAGATAAAGGAGTTAATTTTTCATTAACGTTTCGACCCTGATCTGGGTCCTCTTCAGATTTATTAATTTTTACTGTATAAAAAAACCAAAACTATAGTCATAATTTTTTATAAATCATTTTTTTAAATATATAATGAGGCGTGGTTGGTGATATGAAATATATAACACTGATGAGTGTGGGTCAAATCGATAAAATTGGTTTACTGTTTCTTACTGAGTGACTGTCGTTGGGCTTCCTGGCCTCTGTGTTACTGATGTGGTTTTCAGGTTATGCCAATGGTGGTGATTATCTTAATAAAATTGGTTATATGTTTTTTAGAACCTTATCTTAACCTAACGCATGTTTTTGTACATTTTGAGCCAGGAAGCTCAGCGAGGTACTAACTTAGTCAACTCTCACCTTAATCGTCGTACCAACCTTTGATCCGCCGGATCACGTTTATCACGTCTATTCTCCATTAAAAACTTGATCGCCGCGTTCAGTTGTCGAAATTTTCGTCGAACGAGAACCAAACACCATATAAAGGTGATCTTCACATTAAATGAAGCTATCTCGGAGAGATCAAATGGTAACCATAAAATTGTATCCGATTCGTGGATGAAACTCCACATCCAATGCGAACCAATGATTGAGAGCAGGTAAAGAAAATTGTTGAAGAATAGATGAGCTCCGAATTCTTCAAATAATTCATTCCAGTCATTGGAAATGCCAAGCTTTTCTGATGTTTTTTCAGCTGTCACAAAACTCTTTATGATGACCTTGACACTGTTCTGATGAATACCAAACACGAACCACGCTGACGAAAGCTCGAGAAATTGACAAGTCAATCCCATAAAGTCCACTATGACAGCTATCGGTGTTTCTTCGGGGAATAATAGATTGAATCGGTTCACGAACACTCGATAATACATGTACCAATACATCATGATGAGAAAACAACTGTACAATAGGCTGGTGCACGAATACTGCAGTTTGTTTTTTTTCGATAAAGACAATGGATTAATGCCAAGAAATTTTCCCCAATAATATAATGCGAAAATTTTTGTTGAAGGTGATTTGATCCACGATTTCTTATCCTTCATTTCTTTTTGACCGCAGTACTTTCTTGCTTGAAGTATGATTGAATGTATATTGTTGCTTCGAGAGAGTCATTGTCGAGAAAATGAATTAGCGATCGATTGTGAAGGCTTTTTAGCAAAGTGCCTCATTTGCTGCCATCAGCAGCAAGGCACTTCCATCCTGCACTTTTGTGAATATCTATCGGCAATTTTTCATTTTTTTTAAGGTAGTTGTCTCGCTACGTGCTAGTCAAATCAGTGCTTACCTTTGAAAAGCATTTCTACAAATTATCGTGGTTTAATTGACGGCTTTCAATAGTATGTAACGATACGAGTGCGATGAAACTTTTTTTGACGAGGGGGGCTTGCAGCACGAACTGAAAGCGAGTATTGCAATCAAACTAGTTGAGAAAAAGTTTGTCGCGCGAGTTTCGTATACAATTTTATTTCATTAGTGCAAGAAGTGCGATTTCTCGCACGCGAAACGGAGCGGAGCATGTGAGAAAAACGCACTTCTCGCACGGAGTTGCATAAAATTACATACGAAACTCGTGCGAGAAACTTTCTCAACTCGTTTGATTGCAACATTCACCTGCGGCTCGTGCTGCAAACTCACCCCCGTCGAAAAATGTTTCATTGCACTCGAATCATAATATACTATTGTGTAACGCATGCACGAAAAGTGCCAGTTTATGTGCGGGCCGACCGCGACATAAGGTGGCGCTTTATAAGAAAGCGTATCATAGTTACTGGGAGCGTATCGAAAATACGTCTGCGCATGCGCACATCGGTCTGCTTTTTCCTTCATTGTCGCGCTCGGCCAGCAACATACCTGACAGTTTTCGGGCATTTGTTACAAAAACTAGTATGCGATACTTGTACGTGAAATCGGACTCCCGACAGCTGTTGTAAAATGGCCGCACTCGTCTTCTCTCGTGCTACAAACAGCATTCGATCCGACTCGTGCAGCCACTTTCCAACCTTCGCCGAAAGTCGGCCTTCACGCACTAGTATCGCGAAGTACTGTTATTTGAAGCGTGTGAGAATTAGGTACTTTTCGCACGGAGTTGCGAAAATTATATTTCGTTATTGAAGAAAGCCTTAAGATTGTTTGTGATACAGCGAGCAATAATCAACGTGCAGTCGATTTGAATAAATAATTATCTCTTGTTTGACATTTTCCAAGTATTCGATGTTAAGTAGTTCATTTCTTCTCCACGAGCATCTGGCTTGAATCCCGCCACTCGACAAATTGTTACGGCTGCGGCTAGTTCGGCAAAAGCAGCTTGGTCCGTGAACATCACAAGCTATTTCCGGCGCATATGAATTTTCGCAGCTGGTGCCCTTATGAAATAAAGGCAAAATCTCGGGATCTTAGCTTTGAGGTGTTTTTGGGATTTTGTAAATCTACAAAACTATTCTTTGCAATTATTTTACAGAGACTGTTGAGCATTTATCTCATACAATATTTAGGTGAATTAAAATTCGCGGGTGAACAGGGAAAATGGAGCACTCGTGCGTGTAACAAAATAAAAAGCAAAAAATAATTCAATATTTATTACCCTAAAGTAAACTCCGAACGTACAAAAATTGTTGATTATTGTAAGATTGTTCCGCGTTCGGCAAATACTAACAGAAATGTTCTGCGTAAATAATGTTGTTACTCCAAGTAATATTTTCCAACAATGGAACATCTTAATCGGAAATTGTTCTTCTGTGCATCTTGTTATTCAAATTTGTTGTAGCATATATAATGCAGTTGTAGACTTTAATTGTTGTGAGTGGCTTGAAATTTGAATTTTCAATTATGAGAAGAGAAGCACTTCAGTTGTAGAGCTGGAGCATTATGGTCAGATAAGTTGTGCCCGTTGCTACGGTCTGCAAACACAAACAGATATTTGTATGGAATCCGAACATTTTTGGGCTCGATTGATTAAAAAGTGACTTACGCGGTAGACTAAAAAATAGTCTAATTTAAATCCGTATAACGACATGCTCACTTGATTTTTAAGTAAATTCAGGGAAAGCGTTTCAAATTCCTGTAAATTTAATACATTTTTTGCATATAACTCGTTGTCACTTAAATTTGACCCTTCACTGCTATCGTTCGTTATTCTTGACAAACAGCTATTCTTTAAAATACCTCCTTTAATTTACATTTAAAACTCTGGAAAAATCAACAATGATCGGAATCCTGTTTTGAATTTATCTTAGACTTTTTTTTGTGTAAAGAAAACGCATTAGTGTGATCAAGCCTGTGAAGAAATCTTATCAGAGTTTTGCCAAGGCCCTGATTAAGTTTCCCTAAGTATATTAGGGGCCTTATGTGGAAGCCTTATAGAGTTTCCTAAAGGGCGGTCACGCTTTTTTTCCGGGGCCTTTACAGTCTTAATATTAGGGGCCTTTAAAGGCTGCCCTATTAAGTCCTTACTAGAATAACAAAGAATTTTAATTAAAACATATATTTTTTTTAATTATTTAGTTGAGTAATGTTGCACTTTTAATGAGACATTTCATCTTTCTCTACACGATGGTACATATTAATCGCTGAGAAAACGTATTGTATTTCGCGCCTCTTCCTCGAGATCAGATATGTAGTACCCCTACTTTCACGTTAGTGTCGCCACAATCTTCAAAGATAAAAATATTTTTTTTTTTTTTTTTTTTTCCCCCGGATCTAGTGTACCGCTACGCCGTGACTCTAGCGTCCCGCGCCGACATCTTCATTCCTTTATTTTGTGTTAACGTTGCCACACGTAAAATTTTCTCAACAGCCAACAAAAATGGGCAAGAGAAAGAGGTCGAGACAAGAAGAATCTGATTCTTCGTCTGACAGCGAGAAGGAGAACAAAAAACTTCGGAAGGAAATAAAGAGTCTCAAGAAGAAGCTGGAGAAGCGTAAAGAAAAAAGACGCCGTAAGTTGAGGTTATGTCTGTTTTCTGCGCAGGTTTCAAGAGGCATTGGATGGCTCATTTGGATTTCGGATGTTACAACCATTATGCAAACGACTCTAATCGTTTCACATCATACAAGCGGCTCTAACCGCTTGTATGCCTTTACTATGTTAAAGGATTGCCTTGTTGGTTGGGGCAGGGGCGTGGCTCGCAACGTAATGTGCGAAACCGTTGGTTTCATGAGTCACACCGGCCCTTCAAATATATTTTGAAAATATATCATTTGAATGGGCACTAACCCACTCAAGCGACTGTGCAAAGACACAGTTCAGAAAATTGGAACATTCCCTTGCCGATCAGTGGAATCTGTTATTTACAGGTAAGCGATCCAGTTCTCAGGGATCTGAGTTGTCGACAAGGGAGGTTATTGCTGCGGAGGAGGAGGTTTCCTTGTCTACGCAGGGTCCAGGGGTCTTCGCAGAAGCTGATATAACAACTTCCTCTGCGGAGAAGACTGACAGCCTCGCAGGGGATGTCAACACTCCAGTGACTGCTTCGCAAGCTGCTACGCAGGAGTCTCAGGCCATCGCTGCGAATACTCAGGATGTGCCAGGAACTGTAATGACTCCAGCGGAAGGACAGTCAATCTCAGACCCAAATTTCGCAGAAGTGGGGGAGATTCTGGAAAAGCCCGAACATGAGGCAGAGCTCGAAGAAGAAATTCTGAAGGTGTTGGGTCCACGTCTCGAGACAGAGGCGATAAGAGGTCCGGCTATTCACAAGGACTTGGCGTTGCGTTGGGACGATGTTCTGAAAAAGGGCCTTAACGCAGATGAGTTAAAAAAATTGGGGGAAACATATCCACCTCCCGAAAACTGCACGAGCATGGATGCACCGAAGCTGAACTTTGAGGTTAAGGCAGCAGTTCAGGAGGGAACGATCGCTCGGGACAACAGAATTGTTGACAAGCAGAAACGCATTGCTGCGTGCCTCGCGGCGATTGGTAACTCTGTTACGCTGGTTCTGAAGCTTACAGACCCGGCAAAACTAAAACTCTTGGAACATTTAAGCGCGGCGGGCAGGCTGCTGGCTGCGATTCAGCGGGATGAGACCATAATTCGGAAGAGTCTTATTCTTACGAATTTAAACGCATCGATTAAAGAGACTCTCTCGAGCGCCACGGCTGACGAATGGCTGTTTGGGCACGATTTGGAGGAGAGACTCAAGACGGCCAAGACCTTGGAACGGACGTCCAAGGATTTAAAGACACAGCCAAAGACGCAGCAGAACAAGAATTCAAAAAACTCGAAGGGCCCGCCCCGTCAATCGAATGTCAAGAACGAGCAATCGAACGGCAAGAGCGCGACAGCGGGCGGGAACAAGAAGACGCAGAACTCAAAGCCGTACCAGTACCAGAAGCCTTACGGAAAGAAAGATCAGCACCAGTCCAGGAAGCGTCACTAGGAGTTTCGGTGGGTAAAGCGGCCGGGAGACTAAAATGGTTTAAATCTTATTGGTCGAAAGTCACAACCGATGACCATATATTACGTTGGATTGGCGGTTACGAGATTTCACTCTCTACGCAAATATGTCAAACGTCGGCCCCCGCAGAAACTCACTGGTCAGTCGCAGAACGCGAAAATATAGCAGGCCAAGTGGCTTCGCTCTTGGAAAAAGGGGCAATCGAAAGGTGCTCCTCGGAGATCGGGCAATATGTGTCAAGAATATTTTTAATCCCGAAACCGGATGGTTCGCAGCGATTAATCTTAAATTTGCGAGGACTTAACGAGCATATAAAGACGGATCATTTCAAGTTAGAGGATTGGAGGGTGGCTAAAAGATTAGTCAGTCCCGATTGTTTCATGGCGTCGATCGACTTAAAAGATGCGTATCAGTTAATACCGGTAGCTCCGTCGTCTAGAAAACTGCTTCGATTCAGTTTCCAGGGTATCCTCTATGAGTACACGTGCTTGCCTTTTGGGCTATGTACGGCCCCCTATATATTCACAAAGGTGATGAAACCGGTGATTGCGTATCTGCGGAAAAGGGGATTCTTGTCCGTGATTTACTTAGACGATATTTTGGTAATCGGAAAGTCATTTTCAGAGTGTCTTCAGAATGTTCGCGAGACATGTTCTTTGTTGGAAGAATTGGGTTTCATTTTAAACAAAGAGAAGTGCGTTTTAACGCCTTCTAAGAGTTGTAAATTCTTAGGCTTCATTTTTGACACCGTGGATATGTCGCTTAAGCTCCCGGAAGTAAAAATTCAGCGGACACTAGATCTTGTTAAAAAGTTCAAGCGGAAAAAGAAATGTTCTATTCGCGAATTTGCAGCCCTGATTGGAACGCTTGGTTCACTTTGTCCAGCCGTCCCATACGGCGGCGTTTACTTGAAAACTTTCGAAAAGGAGCAGCTGCGAGCCTTAGAGTTTAGTCAGAATAATTATGACGCGCTCATGACCATTCCAGAGAAACTAGAAGGAGAGTTAAGGTGGTGGGAAAAACAGGTCATTAATACTCGAGCACCGTTGTCCGAACGGTCATATGTTTTAGAAATATTCTCGGACGCGTCGCGTTCAGGCTGGGGTGCTGTCTGTAAGGGTCAACGATGTCATGGACATTGGAAAACAGACGAGATTGTTTTGCACATCAATGGATTAGAATTGATGGCAGCCAGCTTCGGGTTAAAGTGTTTCGCCGAGACCCGTAGGAATTGTAATATTCTACTCAGGATAGATAACACCACCGCTATTTCGTATATCAATCGTATGGGGGGGTGCCGAGTGCCTGGGTTGAGTAATCTTGCAAGAAAGATTTGGCAATGGTGTGAGGAGCACCAGATATGGATATTCGCTTCCTACATTAGTTCCAGTGAGAATGCGGAGGCCGATGAAGAATCGCGAAAATTGGAGCCAGAGACAGAGTACGAATTATCGTCGACCGCGTATCAAAGGATAGTAGAGGTTCTCGGACAACCAGAGATCGATCTGTTCGCCACTAGAGCAAATACCAAGTGCGAAACATTCGTGTCGTGGTTGCCAGATCCTGACTCGATAGCAATCGATGCGTTTACTCTCGAGTGGGGCGCGTGGTTTTTTTACGCATTCCCTCCCTTCTCATGCATTCTAAGAGTGTTACGGAAGATTGCTTTCGAAGGATCGAGGGGTATAGTTGTGGTACCACATTGGGAAGCACAGCCGTGGTATCCCTTATTTTTATCTCTTATTGAGGGGGAACCAGTTGCGTTTAAACCCTAGGTTAATTTACTTCACTCTTCTCACAGGGAACCGCACCCACTTTGGAAGAAACTTTCCCTGGTGGCCGCGAATGTATCCGGCAGGCGTACAGGCGAAGAAGAACTCCACCCGAATCGATCGAGATCCTGATGTCGTCGTTGACAGAATCGTCTATGCGTCAATATAATTCGGGATTGAAGAAATGGTGGGAGTTCTGTTGCACGGAAAATATCGACCCGTTTTCAAGTTCGCCGCGGGAAGTTTTGATTTTTCTCACGAGAGAATTTAACAAGAACGCATCGTACAGTTCCCTCAACGGTTACTGATCAGCGGTGTCATTGATGCTCGGTCCAAGACTGGCACAAGACGATCAGATTTTAAGGTTCTTCAAAGGAGTGGCAAAACTAAGGCCCGTGGAACCAAAGTATGATTCAACGTGGGACCCGCGAGAGGTTTTATCTTTTCTAACCAATTGGTATCCCAACGAGAGCTTAAGCCTAGAACAATTATCGATGAAACTGGCGACGCTTTTCGCGTTGGTTACGGCTCACCGGCTTCAAACACTAGCATTGGTGGACATACGAAATATTCGCAAGATAGAGCAAAAGGCCTTCGAGATCATGATCCCAGATCAGATAAAGACGTCGGGACCAAATAGAAAGCAACCGGTGTTAAGATTGCCGTTCTTTCTGGAGGATAGATCCATTTGTCCAGCCGCAACACTAGAAGTCTATCTAGCAAGAACCAAGGAGGTTCGTGGAGACATAGTCAAGCTCTTCGTTTCCTTTAAGAAGCCGCACGGAGCAGTGGGTTCACAGACATTGAGCCGATGGATCAAGTCAACGATGAAAAAGAGCGGAGTCGATGTGAATCGATTTACGGCTTATAGCACACGTCATGCGGCGACTTCATCAGCAAAACGCAAGGGCGTGAATATCGATCTGATTCGAAGCACCGCAGGATGGACGAAGGATTCAGGAACGTTCGCGAGGTTTTATGACCGCTGCATCGTATCTGAAAAGAATCAGTTCGCTCAGGCGATTTTGGAAGGATAACATTTTTGTTTTTTGTTCGTTCATAAAGATATTGTATTTTCATTCATGGTTATTCATAAAGATTTTATATCTTACCTGCCGTACCATGTCTTTAAACATCTACATATCTGATCTCGAGGAAGAGGCGCGAAATACAATTAATGGTTAAACGAACTTACCTGTAAGTGAAGTTCTACCATGATTGTATGAGCGCCTCTTCCGAAGAGATCAGTCCCTCCCACCCTCTATTTTTTCCTATGGAAAATATCCCAGGTAGGTGACGGCAGGTGACTTGGTACAAATGAAGATGTCGGCGCGGGACGCTAGAGTCACGGCGTAGCGGGACACTAGACCCGGGGAAAAAAAAAAAAAAAAAAAAAAAAATATTTTTATCTTTGAAGATTGTGGCGACACTAACGTGAAAGTAGGGGTACTACATATCTGATCTCTTCGGAAGAGGCGCTCATACAATCATGGTAGAACTTCACTTACAGGTAAGTTCGTTTAACCATTAATTACTTTTGTTTCTACATTGACGGAAATCGAACCTAGCCATTAAGTAATTACCTTATGAAGCCATTAATAAAGTGCGACATGGAAACCTAAAATTGCCTTATGAGACCCTTATATGGCAAAATTATAATTGATTTGTTTACTTGGTGCCATGATTGAACCTGACTGGGCCCTGAAGTGATTACCCTATCGCGCCCTTATCAAAATTCGCCATGGAAACCTAGGAATGCCTTATGAGAACCTTATCTGGCAAAATTATTATTGATTTGTTTACTTGGTGTCATGTTTAAGTCTGACTGGGCCCTTAAGTGATTACCCTATCAAATCCTTCGCCATGGAAACATAGAAAAACCTTATCAGGGCCCTGCTTGGGAGTGATATCGAAAACCCTTTTGGGGTGTCTACATTAGAGCCTAAAAGGGCCCTAGTTTATCTTAGGGCATCCCTAATAATTTTCTTCACGGGACTTTGAAAAACGGAATTCGTAGAAAGTGTTATTTTTCCTCGATTTTGATTTATCGTCAGACATTTTACTAAATCATTTTCTCTAATGGTGAAAGGTCATGACTATTAAGGGTTGAGGATGACTTACGACAGCTTCCTGAATATCGTGGGGATATTCACTTTTGTTGAGCAGTTCGTGAAGAACACAACCAGTATTGTTAGCCTATAGTAAAATAGTTTCAAAATTTAGTTTATATACAACCTTCAAGTTATGGATGATGAATATTATTCCGGACGAACCTCGGCTAAAGTTGATCCGCAAACATTGGATATTACAATAAATAAAGCTGCAGGATAGATCATCCAATGGCTGAGAGCACCCATGTATTTCAATTCTACAGCTTTTCCTGGATGTCCTTTTATACAAAGATACATTCTATATGTGTTGAGTGTAAAGTAGGTGAAACTATTCCCAATACTGAATAAGACGAATGCAGCAAAGTGTTCCTTGATATGGTAAATTATGTCTCTCAGTTCACCATGTAGTTGCGAAACGATATTAATTTTGTCTAATATAAGATAAGAGTCACGGCTGCAATATAAAAAACTTGTACTTAGCTATACAAAAAAATCGATCTAGAGAATGAATTTTTTACCTGTTTAATTTGAAATAAACAATTGTGCTATTTGAGTGGTCATAAGATTAATATATTTAACAAAATAGTCATGTTTGTCTTGGTAAATTCTTACTTTAATTGTTTTATCAACCTTTGATCTGGCTGATTACGTTTAGCGCATCTACTCTTCATTGAACATTTGATTGTTGCGTTGAGCTGTCGAAATTTCCGTCGAACAAGAACTAGACACCATATAAAGATGATCTTCGCATTGAATGACGCTATCACGGGGAGATCAAATGTTAACCATAAAATTGTATCCTCATCGTGGATGAATCTCCATATCCAAAGCGAACCAATGATTGAGCCCAGGTAAAGGAAATTGTTGAAGAATAGATGAGCTCCAAATTCTTCAAATAATGCATTCCAGTCATTGGGAATGCCTAGCTTTTCTGATGTCTTTCCAGCTGTCACAAAACTCTTTATGATGATCTTGACACGGTTCTGATGAATACCAAACACGAACCACGCTGACGAAAGCTCGAGAAATTGACAAGTAAATCCCACAAAGTCTCCTATGATAGCTATCGGTGTCTCTTCGGGAAATGATAAAGCGAATCGTTCCACGATTAATCGATAATACAGGTAACAATAGATCATTATGAGACAACAACCGTAAAATAGGCTAGTGCACGAATACTGCAGTCTATTTTGTTTCGATAAAGACAACGGATTAATGCCAAGAAATTTTCCCCAATAATATATGGCGAGAATTTTCGTTGAACGGGATTTGATCCATGATTTCCTATTCTTCATTCCTCTTTCACCGCACTAACTTCTTGCTTGAGGTATGATTGACTATTATATTGTTGCTTTGAGAGAGTCATCCTTGTGTAAATGGATTGTCGATCGATTGTCAAGGCTCTTTAGCAAAGTGCCTCATTTATCAGCAGCTAGGCACTTCCATCCTGCACTTTTGTGAATATTTATCGTCAATTTCTCATGTTTTTAATCACTTCTCACTATCAAGATTTAGCATTGTCTCACAGAAATCAAGAGCAAAAAATAATATAATAGTTATTAACCTAAAGCAACCGCCGAACGTTAAAAATAGTTGATTATTGGAAGATAGTTTTGCGTTCAGCGAATACTAAAAGAAATCTTTAGCGAAAATAATGTTGTGAGAGATTTAATCTCAAGGAATATTCTCCGACAATACAACTTTTCAATTAGAAATTGTCCTTTGGTGCCTCTTGCAAGTGGAATTTGTTGTAGCTTATAAATTACAGTCATACTCTTCATTATTATGAGTGGCTTGAAATTTCAATTTCAAATTGTTAGAAGTCGATCAATATTCCAGTTGTGGTAGACTTGCGAGTATTAAACTGTCAAACGCTGTATATTTATCATTCCGACATATTAGTTGTAAAGCTGAAGCATTATGATCAAGTAAGTTGTGCCTGTTGCTACGGTCTGCAAAGACAAACAGATATTTCTATCGCATACAAATATTTTTGCGCTCAGTCGATTGAATTGTGTTACTCACGCGGTAGACGAAAAAATGGTCTAATTTCAATAATCCGAACAACGACATGCTCACTCGATTTCTAAGTAAATTCAGAGAAAGCGTTTCGAATTCCTGTAAATTAAAAAAAAAATTTGCTTATAACTCGTTGTTTCTTACATCTCACCCTTCACCACGATCGTTTGTTATTCCGGACAAACAGCTATTTTAAAAAATACTTTATTTTTTAGATTTTAATCCGAAATTCCAAAAAAATCAAGAATTATTGAAATCCTGTTCTGAGTTTATTCTAGACTTTTTCTCATGAAAAAAAATGCGGAAAACTTTTAAAAAATGACTTCGTAGAATGTTCAATTTTTTCTCTATTTTTATTCGGCGTCGGAAATTTTTTAAAATCATTTTCATTAATTATAAAGGTCCATGACGATTAGAGCGTTGAAGATGACTTACGACAGTTTCTCGAATATCGTGGAAATATTTGTTTTTGTTGAGCAGCTCGTGAAGAACACAACCAGTATTGTTAGCCTGTGGTAAAATAATTTGAAGATTAAAGATATACGCAAGCTCCGGGTTATGCATGATGAATATTATTCCGGAAAAACCTCGTCTAAAGTTGATCCGCAAACATTGGAGATTACAACAAGAAAAGCTGCAGGATAGATTGTCCAATGACTGAGAGCACCCATGTATTTAAGCTGTATAGCTTTTCCTCGATGTCCTTTCATGTAAAGATACATTCTGTATGTGTTAAGTGTGATCAAGGTAAAACCATTCCCAATACTGAATAAGACAAACGCAGCAAAATGTCCCTCAACATGGCAAATTATGTCTTTCAGTTCACGATGTAGTTGCGAAACGATATTAATTTTGTCTAATATAAGAGGAGCGTCGCAGCTGCAATATAACAGAAATTTATTAAGCTACACAAGAAATCGGATATCATAAGAAACCAAGTTTTCAAGTTTCTAACCTTAAGGTATTCCTTGCGCCTGACAATTATTTCACATGAGTTCAAGAAAAGTGAGAGGGAATTAAAAACATTTCTTAATGATATAAAAAACATTTCAAAAAAGACAATGCACCTTAAAGGTACCGGGAAGATTAACTTTGCATGATAATTATCTTAAAATGTTATTAAAAAATTGATGGAAAAAATTTGTTTAACAAATTTCCTCAAGACCCAACTTTTTTTATGATTCACGAATTTCTCTGAAAACGTAAAAAAAATTTCAGATTTTTTAACTCACATTGAATTTTGGGTTTTTTTTAATCATATTTTTTTCTATGTATTAAAGAGAAAAAATTTAAAGTGAATGAAAACGTCTAAAAAAATTCATACATATTCAGAAAAAATTAACGAATCATTTTAATTAAGAAAAACTTCGGGTTTTGGGAAAATTTTGTTGAACAATCTATTTTTTTGATCAATTAGTGAATAACAATTAAAAATATTTATTAGGCAAAATTAATATCTTCAGTACCTTCAGTGTGCGCGAATTTTTTCCAGATTTTTATACCATCGAAAAGTGTTTGCAATTTTTTTGGAACCCCATTATAACGAAAGTGCCCAATCAAAACTCAAAAGTGCTAAGAACCTTTTTAGTAGATGGCCTTTACGAAAAATAGAAAATTCCATAACTTTATTTCCTATATTTTGCCAATAAAATGGCTTTGAATTGTTAAAAAAGAATTTTCGGCATAGAATATCCAACGAAGTTGTAATATTTGTGTTGTTTCATTTTTACCTAGATTGTCTTATCAATCTTTGATGCACTCTATCATTTTTAGCACGTCTACTCTCCATTGAAAACTTGATTGTCGCGTTAAGCTGTTGAAATTTCCGTCGAACAAGAACCAAACACCATATAAAGACGATCTTCGCATTGAATGACGCTATCACGGGAACATCAAATGTTATCCATAGAATTGCATCCGTTTCGTGGATAAAACTCCACATCCAATGAGAACCAATTATTGAGACCAGGTAAAGCAAATTGTTAGAGAATAGATGAGTTCCAATTTCTTCAAATAATTCATTCCAGTCATTGGAAATGCCGAGCTTTTCTGATGTCTTCCCAGCTGTCACGAAACTCTTTATGATAATCTTGACACGGTTCTGATGAATACCAAACACGAACCACGCTGACGAAACCTCGAGAAATTGACAAGTAAATCCCACGAAGTCCACTATGACAGCTATTGGTGTCTCTTCGGGAAATAATATAGTGAATCGTTCCACGAACAATCGATAATACATGTAACAATACATCATGATGAGAAAACAACCGTAAGATAGGCTGGTGCACGAATACTGCAGTTCGTTTTTCTTCGATAAAGACAACGGATTGATGCCAAGAAATTTTCCCCAATAATATAATGCGAGAATTTTCGTTGAACGGGATTTGATCCATGATTTCTTATTCTTCATTTTTTTCCGACCGCGCTAACTTCGCGCTTGAGTATGATTGAATGTTACATTGTTGCTTTGAGATAGTCATTGTTGAGCTAATAGAGTGTCGATCGATTGTACTGGCTCTCTAGCAAAGTACCTCATTTATCAGGAGCTATTAGGCAGTTCCATTCTGCACTTTAGTGAATATTTATCGGCAATTTTTTATGTTTTTTATCACTTCTCATCATCAAGATTCAGCATCACCTCACAGTAATGAAGAGCTAAAAATATTTCAATATTTCCAGCGCAACGAAAAAATATTAAGAGTGTATTCAAAAAGTACTCAAAAGGTATTTAAAAAAAAGTATTAAGAGTTCGCGTATTGGACTTTTTAATACTCAGTTTAATACTTTTTTTCGAAACTTGAGTGTTAAAAAAGTATTAAATGGTATTAAGTATTTAAAAAAGTATTAAATGGTATTAAGCATCAAAAAAAGTATTCAATCGTATTTTTGGAAAAGAATTTAATACTAAGTTGATACTTTCGGTTAGAGATTCAAGTATTAAAAAAAGTATCAAATAAGCATTAAAACTAGTATTAAATGGTATTTTTTAATGACGATTTTAATACTCAATTCAATTTGTTTTTCTGTGAGTATTAAAGTATTAAATAGAGTATCAATAGGTATTAAAAACAGTACTAGAACGTAATTTTTCTGACGATTTCGATACTTCTTTTGATACGTAATACCATTTAATTCTTTTTATACTACTCAAGTCTCGAAAAAAAGTATTAAACTGAGTATTAAAAAGACCAATACGCGAGACTTTTGATACTTTTTTTTACTCTTTTAATACTTTGTTTTGCGCGGTTACTTTCAAGCAACGCCCGAACTCAAAAAACGGTCAATTGTTGAGAAACAGCTTTGCGTTCGGCATATACTAAAGCAAATGATCTGCGAACAAAATGTCTTTAAGGATTTAAGTCCAATAATTTTTTTCTAACAATGTAACATCTAAAACAAACATTGGCGTTTTGTGCATTTTGTAATTCAAATTTGTTGTAGCTTATATATTACAGTCGTACACTTTAATTATGGTGAGTGACTCGAAATTGGAATTTCCAATAATAAAAAATCAATCAATATTCTTGTTATCGTGGATTTGTCAGCAATTATCCCTCAAAAGTCGGATATTCATCATCGAAACACTTTAGTTGTAGAGCTGAAGCATTATGGTCAGATAAGTTGTGCCAGTTGCAACAGTCTGCAAAAATAAGAGAATATTTTATAACCTACGAATATTTTGCGATCGGTCGATTAAAGACTATCACTTACGCGGTAAACTAAAGAATGGTCCAATCGAAACAATCCGAATACCGACATGTTCGCTTGATTTTTAAGTAAATCCAGGGAAAGCGTTTTTAATTTCTGTAAATTGTTATAATTCTTTGCGTATTAGTTATTGTGAGGCAACGTTGCATATTTGTTACTCTTAGGAATAGCTTTTTTTTAAACCTCTTTTGCTTCCCTGTGGAGAAAGCTTTGTTTTTGCCAAAAAAACTTTCCTTGTGTATTTGTTTGTCAGGATACTAAAAATGGTCTTACACTTCGAGAAAAGTGATTTAGAAGAAATGTCTGGATGTATGTATGTGTGTGGCAGATTCAGAAAATCTAAACCGTTCGATCTCGAAAACGGCCTTGACTATTCAGGTAAAATTTCGTACATTGGTATGAAGAGCCTCTTGTTATGTACATATTTTCGAAAAAATTTGAAGGAAATTTGGGCTTTCAAATTTCCTCTAAATTGACAGAATTTCCTGAAATTATGTCTTTCAATTTTTCGAAAACATACCACGTTCTCGGGGTTCCGCATTTTTTCAGTTAATGAGCTAAATATTTCTTGTTTCGGTTTCGGTTTTATTTAAAAGTAGTATCCAATTGTAGTAGATATCGAATTTGGTGAAGGTCGGTAAAGCGGGTCAGATTCTACGTGATTTTCAATTTTTCGAAAAATCTTCGTTCGCCGTAATTCACATAAAATTTCAACAACATCGACTGAAATTTTTCCAAAAAACCGAAGATTTCCCAAAACTTCCTCTATAGGGAGCCTAAAAATTAAATAAATAAACTTTTTCATGAAACCTCGCGACAGATAAAAATGAATGAAAAAGCAATGTGCAAGTTCAACTCTGCATCGCTCTTTCAATTGCTATAAAAAAAAACATAAAGAATTTACAAATAGGGAATTCATTGAGAGTTCATCTCAGATTTTCATATAGTGACAGCACAACGTATTCATAAACATAAGCTAGAAGGAAAAAAACCAATTTTTGAAAGGCTGCAACGTTGTTTTTTAACTAAAAAGGTTATCGTGAAAGATTAAGCATTGATAACTTACTACAGCTTGTCGAAAGTCGTAAAAATATTTGCTTCTGGTCATCAGATCGTGAAGAACACAACCAGTATTGTTGGCCTATAAAATAATTTGAAAAATTCAGAAAATACATAACCTCCAAGTGATAATTTATCAGTATGATTATGGAAAAACCTCATTCACAGTTGATCCGCATACGTTGGATATTATAATCAGTAGAACTGCAGGATAGATCATCCAATGATTGAGAGCACCTAAGTACGTTAACTCGATAGCTCTTCTTGGATGACCTTTTATATACATATACATTCTGTAGACGTTGAGTGTACAGTAAGTGAAACCATTGGCAATACTGAATAAGATGAACAAAGCAAAGTGTTCCTCGATATAGTAGATTATGTCTCTCAGCTCGCGATGTAGTTGCGAAACCATATTAATTCTGTCCAATACATGATCAGAGTTACTGCTGCAATATAAGAACGTTGCATTTAATTATACAAAAAAAAGCCTGCAAAGTAGAACCTTGCAAATTGCTTCCTCATTATTTTTCGCTTTCTACAAAGTATCTCTATGAGGAAGTATGTTGATCAATTTTAGCTTCCTCATAGAAGAAGCTTTGTAGAAAACGAAAAATAATGAGGAAGCAATTTGCCAGGTTCTACTTTGCAGGCTTCTTTATACTCGGAAGAAATTTTTATAAAAATTCAAAGTGACGTGAAATTTTTATCGCTCGATCGACTCGTGTAAAATTGTTACTTAAAAATTGGTTAATGATAGTCCATATGTAAAATCAATTGAAGCCCGATACCTAATGAGTAATTTACATGAGCAAGCACTCGAACGAGATTTTTCAAATAATTCAAAATGCCATAAAATTTGAACCACCCGACCGATTGGTGTCAAATTTATCCCAAATATCTTTTTCAATGGTCGTTTAAGTGTGAAGAAAATTTAAGATCAATCTGTAGAAAATTTTGAAATTTTTTTTTTTCGTGAAATCTTTTTATTTTTTGTTGTTCACCAAAATCGAAATTTTCTGTCATTTCAACAGTTCATTAGACTAAAATCTTAATTGGTAATCAATAATTGTGAAATCATATCGGCAATTGCAGCCGGATATCTTAGAATTTGCATGAGTTATAGTATTTGCAGACAATTTTGAAAAAAATTTAAATTGTAATTAAATCAGAACGGTTCGACAGATTCTCGCGTAATTTGGTACACATAATTTTTTACGGATAATCCATCAATATACAAAATTTCAGCTTGGTGCCTTTTTAATTGCATAAGTTATAGCGTGAAAACGGTTTTTTCAAAATTTTAAAAATGCTGTAAGAAAAAAAAATTTCAACCGATTCGCGTCAAATACGATACCAAACTCTGTTATATGATAAACTACTTGAGTGCCAATAGAGAAGAAAATCCCTAGAAAATTACGACAGTTATCGTGCGTTCAAGGAAATCTACATGTACACACACACACACACGCGCGCGCGCGCGCGCGCACACACACACATACAGACATTTCGTAAAAACCATTTTTCTCGATGTTTTAGACCATTTTAAGTATTCTGACATGAAAATCTCGAAAAAAAAAATTTTCACGAAAACAAAGCTTCCTCTATGAGGAAGCAAAATGGATATCATTGATAACAAATACTTCGAGTCTAAAATTTATTTTTTGGATCCTGTAGTCTTAAGATAAATTGTTGCAATTTGAATGATCTTCGGATTAATTCATCAAATAAAAAAAATCATATTTGTATCGCAAAGATTTTACCTGGGGTGGCTTATCAACGTCTGATCCAGCGCTTTTTTTTCAGCACGTCTATTTTCCAGTAAGAACTTGATGGTCCTGTTGAGTTGTCGAAATTTTCGTCGAACGAGAATCAAACACCAGATGAAGATGATCTTGACGTTGAATGACGCTATTACAGGGAAATCGAATTTGAGCCATGAAAATGGATTCAAATTGTGAATAAGGCCCCACATCCAATGCGAAACTGTAATTGAGACCAGGTAAAGCATATTGTTGAATAACAGATGAGCTCCAAATTCGTTTAATGATTTATTCCAGTCATCGGGGATGCCGAGCTTTTCTGATGTCTTTTCAGCTGTCACAAAACTCTTTATGATGATCTTGACACGGTTTTGATGAATGGCGAAAATGAACCATGCTGAAGAAGTCTCAAGGAACTGCCAGCTGATTCCCAAAAAGTCCACTATAATAGCTATCGGTGACTCTTCGGGTAAACCGTTGCCATGTTTTTGTAATGTTGAGAATCGTGCCATCACCAATCGATAATATACGTAACAATACATCATGGTGAGTAAACAGCCGTAAAACAGACTGACATATGAAAACTTCAGCTTATTTTTTTTCGATAAAGACAACGGATTAATACCGAGACATTTTCCCCAATAATACAACACGAGAATTTTTTTTGAAGTTGATTCAATCCACAATGTTTTACACTTCATTTTTTCCCGATCATCACGCCTTTCCGCTTGGAGCAAGATTGAACGATAACATTGTGGCTGCTCGGAATGCACTTTGTAATTTGTCGTAAGTGCAATGGGTTCGGGAAAATAATTTTCTTCTCCGGAAGCACTAAACGGTAATCGATTGTAAATGCTTTTGAGCAGAGTGCTTCATTTTCGTAGTGTGTAAGCTATGCCGTTCTTATGAACTCTTCTGAGTATAACTATTACGGTGCTTTAAAAGAAATTTATTTCTAACTTTTACCCTCTTAAATGTTTCTACTTCATGTAAAAATAATACCAAACATGAGCCCTATAGTTCAACGCTAAGGGGTCGCTATTTTTAGTTTAGTTTCCTATTTAATTAACATGGGGAAAATTGTTTTTTTTTAACATCATTTAGGCAATTTTTTACAAAAAAAACCATTTTATATTCTTAAAGTTAAGTCTTTGAGCTTCACAAAACACTAAGACAAAGTATGATTATCTTTACCAAAAGACTAGTTACAGTTATTAAAAAATTACTAAATTTTGAAATTCGATAAAATAGCTTGCAATTTTTTGTTGTTGCATAATCCTTAACATTTTGACTCAAACTATTAGACAGTATTGTATTTTTATGGATTAAAAATTTCAAGTATGGTTTCTTAACGATAGTTTCTTAAAAAGTATTTACACTGATGTTTTATATGAAAATTAAACATGATTTTTCACCCCCACTAGAACACTTTTGCAATCGATCAATTACAACTAGCGTTTTTATACATGACAGGTTGGCGTGCATAACGAAGGCAATGAACGTTGTACATATCGACATTCTACGGTTTACTGTATAACGAAGTGTAACTTCAACGTTCCCAGAGTTGATCAACTATTGTACCAACGTTCGGTAATAAAAAAAGGTTGTTCTTGTATTGGCGTTATCGCGTCACGCGACTTTTCCATCACATTTGTTACTGGGTTGAAGTTTTTATCATGAGCTTACTGAAGTATAGACAAGTTTGTTTTGTTTGTACAGTTGTACGAATAAAAATTTGATAAACAATGTTTAGTATTTGCAGTCTACGATTCGTGGATCCTTTTTTTTCACATCATAAATATACAATAACTCAAACTAAAACATAACCTCGGACCGCCCTGTCAGATTAGCCAACCGTAGCTGCAACCACTTTTCTACCGCGAAACCACCGGTTGCCTTTCGCTGCACCATTTACCGCTGAACGACTATAAAACAACCTTGGTGCAGGTGGAAAGACGGTTGTTTCATGGTTGGTTTTGGTTGCTGCAGTCGGAAATGTAGAAAAACACCGGTGGCAGAAACGCGGTAGAACCGTGGTTGCCAAGCGGTTACAATGGTAGAATCGCGGTTGCCAAGCGGTTACAATGGTAGAATCGCAGTTGCCAAGCGGTTACTTTCACGGCGTTTTGCTACCGTCGTTTTACGGGTTGTTTTCAGGTTGCGGTGATCCGATAGGGCGGACAGCTCGGTCACCATAAGCATGAAGAACACAAAAAAAAAGAATGTCCAACGAACACAAAGGATTGTGTACCGACGAGTCTCGCCCAAAAAGTAACCGAAGAAACCAAGTTAGACATGTAACTAATCGTAAACATAAAAATAAAATTCTGAAGAGGCTGAGATCTGGGCAAAACATAAGGAAAACAAATTTGAATAAATTCCCTGAGGCCGTCCTTCGCTGAAGAACCTCACTCCCAACTCATCATATACGGCCAAAGCACCACTTACCAAATGTAGGTAACAGACCCGAGCAGAATAACTTTCATACTCTCATGCGGTCTAAGAATAAATAAATAAATTTATTTAATTTTTTCAATATTTTAGGTTAGTTGTCAGAATAAGTGAACATTTTGGATTACATTTAAATACTGAAAGCAAGGTTTGAATGCAGAAGGCACACACAAAATTTCATTACGCCAATCAGAGAGACAGAAATTAGTGTATATCTGTTTTGGAATCTAGGAAACTCAAAACATCTTTTTCCGCTTAAATCTAGGAGTTTATTTTTTTTAAAATATTTTCCCTTTTTACATACTTTATATGTGATGAGGAAGTAAAAAATTATGCGATAAGTATGAGGTATTTTTGAATAAACAAGTCTGTAATTTCAGATTAGGCATACTCTGTAATTCTCCCAGCCGAATATAATATCCGTTTTAAAATTTTTTCATTAACTTTTCCGTTGCTCGGTAATAAATCGGTGTAAAGTTACCGGCCATAGGAGGACTTAGAATAATCCAGTAGATCGGAGGGGGGAGGGGATCGCTTAGACAGGCAAACAATTTTTAAAAATATACATTGATTAAATATAAGTTCATAAATTTTCTCGCTGTTATGGACTTGAGTATGACAAGCTGTCAGATACTGCCTATCAATTATATGCATTCATTCGTAATAAAGCTGGAGCATCAGGAGCAGGTAAGTTACCATAGTTGTTATAATCTGAAACCATAAGCCAATTATTTGATGAGGATATTTGCTAAACATTATTATTGGAAGTGATAGAACAACGGAAATCAACACTTACACTGAAAAATAAATATTCATCCAACTCGTATAAACCGTATACCGATATGCTCACTCGGTTCTGAAGTAAATCCAGGGAAAGCAAGTTGAGTTTCTGTCAATACCATCAATTTTTGGTAGGCATTTATTTTTAGATAAAAAATCAAGCAGATTGACTTACGAGATTTTCCTGACTATCGCGAAGATGTTCGTTTCTGCTGAGTGCTTTGTGAAATTTTCCGCCGGTTTTATTCGCCTGCGGGGAAGGAATTGTAGAATAATTAGAAACTCTGAAACTTCCTATTAAGAAGATCCAGTCGCCTAAAAAAATCATAAGAAAAATTCTGTAAATGATATACTTCTTCCATGAAATCCCAAATTATAACCTCATCGAACACATAATAAGCATTATAATTTTGTAATTTTGTAAAGATACACAGTGCACTAGAATAGTGTGAGGTAAAAAGTCAAATTTTCTACTCGTCGCTACCTTCAAATCACACGAATAGACATATTATTTTATCTGTTGAAGAGTGCATTCCGGATAGACATTTTTATTTCAAGTCTTTATGACAAAGCTATGATGTTAAGTGTCAATAAACCTTCTCTATTCAAAAATCATTAAACAATTGTTCCAGTAAATCTAATTTTTACTGCATCCAGAATCGCCATATGCGATCCAGAATGCATTGTTCGACAGATGAAATAAGAAAGCAAACACTTAAATTCGTTTCGTTTTGATTTGAAACCCACGACAGGTGAAATATTTTTTATTTCACTTGTACAAAATTACAGAATTGCAATATTTTTTATGTACTTGATGAGGAACAGCAACATGTTTTGGAATAATGAAATCTTTTTTTTTTTAAATTTCTTACGGCTTTTTTAGATGATTTGGTCCCCTTAACAAATTATAATTACTATATTTATGAAAGAACCTCGTTTGAAGTTGATCCGCAAACGCTGGATATTACAATTAACGCGACTATACAATAGAGGAGCCAGTGATTCACGAGAGCCAAGAATAGTAAGTCTCCAACTCCTCTTTTTGTTTTCTCCGTGTAACGATGTAGTGAGAAGATGAACGTAAGCCAGGCAAAACTATTGCCGACACTGAATAAGATAAGTGAGGCAAAGTTTTTCTCAAGATGGGTAACTATGTCTCTCAGCTCACGATGTAGTTGTGAAATTATGTTGATTCTGTCCAGTAGATCGGAGTCACAGCTGAAAGATAATAAATCGTCTTTTAACTCGACACAAATGGTGAAGAGAGCAAATTAGAACTTGACATATTGCTTCTTCGTTACTTAACAGGGGAAACTTTGGTTCGACTAGCCGAGTAATATTTACTAAATTTGTTGTATGATCCACAATAGTACAAATTAAATGAAATAATAGATAACAAGTAAAATAACAACACCGAAATAGAACTACAATAGGTATTTATAAAGAAAATAACATTAAAATCAAAGAAAAAGGTGAATTACAATAATCTACACAAAATTTCATTCACACACACAGGATTAACCTAATATGACCGGAGAGCCCGGTCACCAGCTAATACTCAAACACACAACACAATAGTGAATATTTTGCCAACCAGCAAAGATATTGTTGTCACACAATAAAAGTGTTCACAAACAGAACACTGGTGAGTCTTTAGAATTCATAATATATGTTTAAATTAGATTAACAAAACACAGGTATAACACAAGTTTATTATAAAAAGAGAGCATTGACACACAATATTATTTTTATATTTTTTGAGCGAGCATTGACACACAATATTATTTTTATATATATATATATATTTTTTTTTTTTTATACAAATATTATTTATTATTTTGTACACATAGAACAGAAATAAATTTCTGAAGAGGCCCTGATCAGGGCGAAACGTAAAAATGGACTAACAACAACCAATAATAAGCCGTCTTTCGCCGAAGCACTTCCTCAACTTTCCTTTTTACTAAATTTGACTTTCGAGGTGGGAGAAAAATCCTTTTTCGAGATTCGAGAATATTTCGACACGAGAGAAAAAACCTTTCTCGAGATTCGAGAATATTTCGAGACGAGAGAAAAATTCTCTCTCGACTTCGAAGTCAAGACGATACAAATATTTGTTTCATATTTTTCGAGATAAGACGAGAGAAAAGCCAATTCTCGTCTCGTCTTGTTTCGCGGCATCACTATACTTAACTTTTCACAAATTTACTTCTATGAGGAAGTACGTTGAGCATTTTTCTCATCCTCACAGAGAATACGTTGTAAAAAAATAAACAACATCGACGAAGCAATTTCTGAGGTAATACTTTACATTTTTGCTTCAGATAAATTAGATAAAATAAAGATCATGTAAAATGATAGTTTTGCTTCGTCATAGACAAGGCTTTGCTTTCGTTAAAAAATATTTTTTCGACTTTTTCATATAGCGACACTCAAAATCAACGTCGAGGAAAGTGGTTTAGAAAAAATGTCTGAATGTATGTCTGTGGTAGGTTTGCAAAACTTAAATCGCTTTATGTCGAAAATACATAATATTCACCCTCAATATGTACCAAATTCGCTGATGATCGGTGAAGCGGTTCGGTTTTAATGTGATTTTGAAATTTCCGAAAAATTTCTGTTTTGCTTTGATTCTCGTAAAATTTCAACAAACCGACTGAAATTTTCTATACGGGAAAAATAGCATTCCGCCCTACTGTCCACCAAATTTTGTTATAATCGGGAGATCAGTTCGGATTTTACGTGATCTTGAATTTTCCAGAAAAAAATTTCTTCCGTTTTAATACAGGTAAAATTTCACCAAACCGACTGAAATTTTCTACCCAGGAAAAATAACAGTTAGCCCTGCTACGTACCAAATTTCTTTCCAAAAATTCCCTTGACGAGGAAGTAAAAGATAAAATGAATAAACTTCCTCATAAAGGCAGTTTTGTGTAAAATGAAAGTTAATGAGGGAGCAATGTGCAAATTTCAACTTAGCATCCTTTTTTTAAATCCGTTAAATCCTTACCCAAATTCTCTCATCGATCTTGAAGACTCGTCACATTCCTCGTCTGATTTTTCGGCATTTTTATCATTCATCAAAAACTCAACTGTTTCATTAAGTCGTCGAAATTTTCGACAAACGAGAATAAAACACCACATAAACATAACCATGGCATTAAAAGGTGCAATGGTAGGAAGATCGAAGCTAATCAACAGAAATGGGTCAGTAACATCGTAATAACTCAATAACATATGTGTAATTATGAATGTGATCAGGAAACCGATATTGCAGAGTATTAACCAAACTCCGCATTCCTTAAATTGTTTATCCCAGTCATCAGAGATGCCGAGTTTTTCCGAAGTTTTCTCAACCATCACGAAGCTCTTAACAATTGTTTTCACACGCTGTTGCTTAATAGCAAACAGGAAAAACGTTGACGCAGTCTCGAGAAATTGCCAGGTGCACGATAAAAAGTCCACAATAGTAGCTATCGGTGTCAGTCCGAGCAATAAAGTTGAGAATCGTCGCACCATCAAACGATAATACATTATACAATACAATATTGTAAGGAAACAACCATACAAAAGACCACAGTATGAATAATGTAATTGCTTTTTTTTTGACAAAGTCAACGGATTGATGCCAAGAACTTTACCCCAATAATATACGACGCGAATTTTTTTCCAAGGAAACTTACACCACGCTTTTTTTCTTATCATTTCTTATTATCGAATATGTTGCCTATTCACTCCAAGTATGATTGAAGAATCACAGTCTGTATTTTTTTTTCATTGCTTTGGTCCTTAGGAAATTTAAAATTTCAGGATCTCAATAAACATGGAACTTTATTATAGCTGTCGGAAATGCAGTTTATAATGTCTGATAAGATCAATACACCAACGTATTTTTTTTCACAATTTTTTAACGATAACAAATGCTGTCGAGGGAAATGGTTCACTAATTGTAGCTGGTTGCTCGGGATTCAAGACAATTATGAACAACCATATTGGGGTGAAACGATGATGTGTAATAAGTTTAATGGCCCTGTCGCTGATGCGTCGTTTGCCAAGGCGAAGGCTCCGAAGAAAGGCAGAGAAATGATCGAGGACCTGCGTATAATTATAGCAATACTTAGTGCGTGTATACTGCACTTCAAATATACGCAGTCAGTAAAGTAAATTAGTGATTTCACCGTAATTCAACCACGAGTATTCTCTACTTTTTCGAAAAATTCTGGCAAAATCGGATTTTGTTATTGTGAAAACTTCACCAAATGTTAATATGGTAATATATGTAATTATAGGTAATATATGAATTTCATGAGATATAAAATTTTTTTGATTATTCATTCAAACGATTCTATCTTGGGATAGTTTTATCGCACATACGTTGGCGAAAATTGAAAATGTGAGGAATTTCATGGCCTAAAAAAAAAAAGAATACAGATTTCTATGGGACATCTTACGTCAAATTAACATAAATTTCCCGATAAAATTATCAATAATGTATTTTTTTCACCGAAGGTACCGCTATTATTTAGTCAAATAAATTTTTACCAAGTTCTGTAGATGAATAACGGGTCTTAAGGATTAAAAAAAAAAGGATTTGAACTTGCTGGCCATTTTTAAAGCCATGTCATTTTTTTAACTCTTTTTTTTTGTCGAAACCTCGAATGAAGAATATTAAGAATGATTTTTGTTACTGGATTAGAAAAAAAATGTGTTGACTAAATTTCGGTAGAATCGTATTAGTAGTAATTGCACGGATTGAATTACTATATACACATATATAGCTATTTAATCATTATAGTATCTTAGAATTGAATCATTGCATACTTATTAATAGTAATTTAATCCTTACGCGCTCTAGCGAATGTAAAACTTTGCCAGTCACGTATTTCATATTTATACCTTTTTTCCCCTCAAACATTGCGTATGAAAAATCGGTAAATGACAATTTTGCAATATAAAATTCCGGCAATACGATTTAGACATATGACCATCGACCACCCGATTTTTCGGATTAATGGAAACGGAGTGTTGATATTTGGTTAGTCGACCACTCGATTGAACGACGCTTCGGTGTAGTAACGTTCGGCAATACAAATTTTCGTCAAAACGATCACGCAGTTAATTGGTGTTCCGGCATATTTACGTTCGGCAAAGTGATTTTTCGCCCCATGACGAATCGACTAAATGAGTGTTCGGCAAAATGATGTGGTCCTCAAGATCATTAGATGTAAATCTGGAGCATTATCACCAGGTAAGTCGTGCTCGATGCTAAAGTCTGAAACCACAAAAGGCTATTTTATAATATACTCGGACCGTTATTTTAATTCGATTCTATGGACAATCTCCATTTTTTCCCCCAACTTTCGCCACTTGTTAACTAGTGTGTGTCGAAAATTTTTTTTTTCTTTTTCATCTTGCATCGTTTCAATCTATAGTTTGTACCTTTAAGCAACTCTTCTCAAAATTTTAGGGTGATAAAAAATTGTTTAAAGTTGGCTCAAACGATTTATAGATTTCCTTTTTGATTATTACGTAGATGAATGCGACTCTCAATAAATTCATGTCCCTAAATTACAGATACGATATATTGACGTTCGTGTATCTTTTTTCGTTATCTTCAGATCATTAGGAAGAGAAAAAGTGCTTACAAATTTTCCGGTTAAATCGATAGTTTTCTAGATGATTTTTTGAAGGTCAGAATATCACCCTCGCCGCCATGTAAGATCAGTTTCAATTGAAATTTCAAGTTTAAGGTAAATTCTGGAGCCATTGTTTGTCGTGAAGTTTAATTATAAGTGAAATTTCATTTAACTGCTAAACGGATATTTCAAATTTGTTTGTAAATACGAAAAAATGATGAATTCGATCGAATATTGAAGAGAAACATAAAAAAATACATCGGCTTCGTTCAAAACGTTTGATAAACCTGTCAAATTAGACCAAAAATTAGGAAAAAAATTCAACAAAACATTGAAAAATTTAAGGAGAAAGAAAAAAATGATGAGGTGTCTGTAAATTTTTTTTGGACTGGGTTACAAATTTTACAAATAATGTTAAAAGTGGCGAAAAATCGAGAAAAAATATAAAAAATAAAGGAAAATCGAGGGAAAAAATCAATAAATCATCAAAAAATTGCAAAAGAAGAAAATCATGAAGATTCCAAACAAAATGTCAGATTGATTCGAAGATTTAGCGACATTTAGAAATTTTTTCTCGATTTTTCTTCATTTTTAACATTATTTGTAAAATTGGTGACTAAAATTTGTGTTGAATGAAATTTCACTTATAATTAAACTTCACGACAGACAATGGCTCTAGAATTTATCTCAATCTTGAAATTTCAATTGAAACTGATTTTACAGGACGGAGGGGACGATATTCTGAGCTTCAAAAATTCATAACTAGAAAACTATCGATTTAAACGAAAAATTTGTAAGCACTTTTTCTCTCCCCAATGATCTAAAGATAACGAAAAAAGATACGCGAACGTCGATATATCGTATCTGTAATTTTGGGACATGAATTTATTGAGTGCCGCATTCATCTACGTACTAATCAAATGGGAAATCTATTCATCGTTTGAGCTACCTTTAAAAAAATTTTTATCACGCTAAACTTTTGAAAAGAGTTGCTTAAAGGTACAAACTATAGATTAGAACGATGCAAGGTGAAGAAAAAAAATAACAATTTCGACACACCCTATTGTTTAGTGAATGTGATTAGAAATATCTCGAACAAAAATTTGGATCGTTACATTAGGCAAAAAATCGATCTTGCCAAGGCCATGTCAATACCGAGTCAGGGCCTGATTTGGGCCTAATGTAACGCAACATTTTTTTAATCTCGCAGACTTGATTCTACGGAATTCCTGCTGCGACTTCTCCGTTGAATCGAAGTTCTACTGTATGTAACTATTTACTTCGAATAATGATAAATAAATACTTACACCGTAAACCAAAAAATGGTCCAGTTTATATAAGTTGTACGTGGACAAGTTAACTTGATTATGGAGTAAACCCAGTGAGTGCAAGTCGAATTTCTGTCAATGCCATAAATTCTTCACATATTATTTGTATTGACAAAACTTGAGCATGAGAGACTTACGACACCTTGCCGAATATTACTGAAATGTTGGCGTTTGTTGAGCATCTTGTGGAGCATGCTTCCGGTATTATTAGCCTGTGGGTTAAAAATTTAAAAAATAAGAAGGCGAGTGTTGTAATCACGAGAGATTAGAAAAAGTTTCTCGCATGAGTATCCTATACAATCTTATGGAACTAGTGCGAGAAGTGCCTATGGTATAAATATTATTGAGTAAGACACCGAATAGGAGATAATAATTAATATAAACGTCGATGAACCTCGTCTGAAATTGATCCGCATACACTGGATAATACTGCCAACGTAACTATAGAATAGATGATCCAGTGACTGACAGCACCAACGTAAATGAAATCCTTCCAATTTCTTGAATGGCCCCTCATGTAAAGATAAATCCCAAAGATGTTAAGCGTGAGGTAGGTAAAGCTATTACCGATACTAAATAAGACAAACGATGCGAAGTGTCCCTGAAGATGAGAAATTATATCTCTTAGTTCACGATGTAATTGTAAAATCATGTTAAGTCTGTCCAGCAGCAGATCAGAGTCACAACTGCAACATAACGAAATTTTCGTTTAGTAAAGCGAAATGAAAATTGAAGCAGAAACTTGACAATAGCTTCCGCATTATTTTTCAAAAATTTATAACTACTTCTTTCTTTGTTAAAATACCGAAAGAGCAATGAGCTAGTCTTTACTGTGCATCGTGTTTTTAATAAATTATTGAAAGCAGCTGTAAAGTTGAACATTGGAAATTGCTTAGTTTTCAATTTTGTCTTTTTTTTTTGCAAAGCTATTTCTATAAGGAAGTATGTTAATCGATTTCCTACGAAACTTCTTCTATGAGGAAGTTTCGTAGAAAAAACCAATAATAATGAGGAAGCATTTGGAGTTAAATTGCTGTAAAACGTTAGTCGCATAAAAAAGTATGACGAAACTGTGTACCTATTATTGTTAAATAGTACTGATTTCATGTATAAAATTTGACTTCGCTATCTTATGTTTTGTAAAGGTTTGCAATAACATTATTGTTCCAAAACTTAAAATTCTGCCAAATTTGAACCATATCGCATTTTATGACCAAACTATGTACCAATTATCACTAGAAAGTATTGATTTCATGTATGAAATTTAAGTTCGTTGTCTCATGTCTTGCTAAAGTTTGGACAAAAACGGGATCTTTCCGAAAATTTCGAAACTCTAAAATCTGAACCGCTTTTCTGATTTCGGTCGAATTCAATACCAAACAACATTGTGATACCTGCACTTATGAAGAATTATTCAGTGTGATATCTTCAAATTTACGAAAGTCAGAAGCGCACGTTCTTTTTTGAAATATTTCAAAATCACGTGAAATAAAAAAATTCTGCATACATTTCTCAAACTGCTGCTTTACTTGTGTGTTAAGTTTCAGCTCAATCGGTAGAACGGTTCTTGACTTGTAGATGATTGAAATTTTGAAGCCCTGCACACGCACACGCGCACAGACATAGATAGATACGGACACTTTTCCTAAACCACTTTATAAATATAATTCAATTAAATTTAAAAAAAAATTCCATGAAAAAAAAGCTTCCTCTCTGAGAAAGGACAATTGGAATCGCGTGTTATCAGGAGACTGACATTTTTATTTTGAAATGACCCAAATTAATTGGTCTTTCTTGATTTGACCGCGGAAGCTATTTCGCGATTTCTGAGAAAACGAAATTTTTCAAGCCCTACATTGTTTTCAAGCGTTTCAATAGATCATTAAATTCACGTATGTGTTACGTTTTCCAACTGAAATTTCTTTTTAATAATTAAATCAAAAATTCAAATTTTAATCGAAAGTTTTTTTTTACCTAGATTGGCTTATTAATCCTGAAGACCCGTCATCGTTTGCTCCGTAACTTGTAACATTAACTAAAGACTCAACGGTTTCGTTAAGTCGACGAAATTTTCGTCGAACAAGAATCAAACAGAAAATGAAGATAACGCCAGCATTGAATGATGCTAAGGAAGGAAGATCAAAACTGGCCCACACAAACATGTCAACTCCATTGAAAAAATGGCCCATCACATGGGCGATTGAGAAAGAAAACATAAAGAGCATATTGTTAAGTATCAGATGAACACCGAATTCGTTCAATTGCTTATTCCAGTCATCGCGGATTCCGAGCTTTTCCAAAGTCTTCTCAGCTGTCACAAAACTTGTCGCAATTTTTTTCATACGTTTTTGATTAATGCCAAACACTAACCACGTTGATGCAGTTTCAAGAAACTGCCAACTGATTGCCAAAAAGTCCACTATAATCGCGACCGACGTCTGAGGGTGAGTCATTGTGAATCTTACCCTCAACAATCTATAATATATATAACAATACGCGAAGACGAGATAACAGCTGTACAACATACTAAAATACGAAAATTTCAGCTCATTTTTTTTCGTTAGAGATAACGGATTAATGCCAAGATATTTTCCCCAATAATATAGCAGACGAATTTTTTTTGGAACAGATTTAATCCACGATTCTTTCCTCTTAATTTTTTTTCGGTCATACTGCCTTTCAGCTTGAGGCATGATTAAACGTTAACATTGAGACTGCTTGGAATGCACTGTACAATATCTAACGCGCACAATAGATTCAAAGGAGTGACTGTTTCGTAAAAACAATTGGACCCGATCGATTCTAAGTGCTCTTCAGCTAAGTGCCTCACTTATCAATTATAAATTATGCTGCTTTTATGCACTTTCGTAAGTATGGATATCGATAATTATTTCATTGCTTGCTATTTATAGTTTGAACTTAAATGTTCTATTTTTTTAAATCTGTAAATCGTTCGAAAATTTTATTTATTTATTCACTGCAAAAGTATGTATACTGAGATTAATATTTACCTTCTATACGGAATACGCAACTCAATTTATAATGATTTTTTTTCACATTTGTTCATAAACAAAGAATGCAATTCCAAATATTATTTGCTAGGTCAGCCCCTCTAGTTTGAGTCGTGAAGACAAAAAAAATGCGATAGTAACTAATAACCCGAGCAATAACAACATTTCCTGAATTTCTGCTTCTTACACTGAGAAAAAAATTCAGTTGATTCAACCGCGCACATTTAGTTGGCAGAAAATGTTGTTGAACCAACCATATTATGTTTAATTGAACTATGCCGCGGCGCAATCAACTAAATCCGATGCTTTGGTTGACATATACAATGCAAGAAAAGCCGTTATTTGGTTTTTCTCTCATAATCTTGGATAAGCCGAACTACATATGGGCATATGTAACAAAATATATGATTTGGATTTACTGCCGCGATCTGTTGATAACGTTGTGTTACACGACTAAATATATTGATCCTACGGACTTAAGAATATGTTTGGAAACATGAACACGTTAGTTGTATTTAATACGCATGATGTTACAAAACATCTATTCACTTTCATCAAGTAATTCCGTCAACATCTATACATTCTTCGTTGTTTGCAAATAATATGAAGTTCAATTGAATTGACGGACAGTTCATCGTAGCCAATGTGCTGACTAAATATTTAGTCATTCTGAATGTATGGTGCAGACAAATAAAATTCCTACGGTTATAGACAACTAAACGACGTATAAGAAAACCAGAGATTTATGGGCCTAAGCCAACATTTTCATTTTTTGTTAGATTAAACGAACAATGAACCTGAACGAATCATGAGTTGGGTTGTACTACCACACCGATTTGATAAAAATTATTCGATTATTTCAAACATATATGGTTTACATCGCATCTATTCTGCCATCAATTCGAATACTTGTTGTTCAGTATAAATCTATTACATAGTTACTCCAAGTCATAACTTTTGGTCGATTCAAAGGAAGCGAAGCATTCGTGCACAACCTCACAAAATTTCATTGTCTGAACAACATTTCGTCATTCACTACAGCGTATATCGTTAAGCGTAACCACCAAGATGTATCAGTGGAATCGCTCTGGCGGATTCAATATTTTGTTGTTTTGAACTTGAGAATATGTTTGCCGCAAATAACATACGGTCATGACATCACGAATATGTTGAAGAATATGAATTAGGCTTAAGAAACTAATAACTCTGTTAATAGAACCCTGATAATTTTTCAACTAGAAAAGGATTAAATTTGTTTTGATAAAATAAACCATTGGTTCCCATTATTTAAATGAGAGTTCCAATTTTATCACATTTGAAGCTCAAATATCATACTCACCGTTAAAGTGATATTTTGTCAATTTGCAATCCAATAATTTTATGGTAAACAAACTACACGGTCGAATTTACTAATATTTGGTACCTTCGGCAAATAGCGTTGTTGCTATGCAGACGATTAGTGTTTGCGCATGCGCGCCTACTGTCTTTTGACGACGTTTCACAGAGTAGGGGAAGTGGAGGAACTGGGAGAGTCAGTTGACGACCGGGAGCCGTAGCAACAAGGTGCATTTTTGTACGCAATTTCACTTAATTAACAGAGTGATTAGCAATGGCGAAAATTGTGAAGGCGTGGGGTCTTGACGATCGCATCCTGAAAATGATTGAAGGTAAGTAAATACAGCATACTTTCCAAGATTAGAAATTCTCAGATTATGTAATTTTATGGCGTCGTATTATCTTGAAAAACATATATATACTTTGGACATATATCACAAAATCTCAGTCAAGTCAACAGACGTTTGGTAATTTGATATATATATATATATAGGATTATACTTTCAATATATATATCACATAACATTTTTTTCTGAATGTCGTAAACGAAAAACTTTTCGACCTATGAATACAAAAATATGGATAACGGTGGAAGAAATTGTCCGTTGAGACAATAAATCGTATTACAACCAAAACGACGCGAACAAATGGGACGTTTGGAGAGAAAGAAAAACCAAAACACGTAGTTCTTTGTTGTTCCATGCTTGATGTAAGACCCGACTTTGTAGAAGAATTTTAAATTGTATGTCCCGCGACTATGCGCAAATGTAAGAGAAATCGACGCGACGGGTCTAATGACTCATCGAAATGAAAAGTCGGAAATCTAGCTCACGACCCCCAAAATCGCCGAGACTAGAGCAGTCGTTATCGAAACCTCACCGCAAGTACCGGTCGCATATCATTATCGGGCGCATCGAAACTAGTTTATAGGACGAATTCTCATCTCGGTGTCCAGGCCTGGGAAAAATCATTCCGATGGAATCATATTTGAAGAAAACTTGCCTATCGAGATGAGTACGATTTATTTATAATAACTCTGCGCAAGTAACAATGAATTAATAATTTTGACCTTTTCTATTTTGTATTGAGCGGTGAGGTCGATAAAGGAGTATATTTTTCATATCTTTGCTATATGAAAATAAAATAACATAGATAAGAAGGCGAATACCTTTTGTAAAATAGATAATTTATGTATTATACATTTTGTAACACATCTTTCCATATGAGGCAAGTAAAACTAAGATGATTATCATTCACATACCAGCACTTGTAGTCATTTTTCTTTATATCCTATTGACGATATATCTTCGGCATTGTGTGACCATTGTTGCCACTATACAAATTAATTTTAATGCAACAAGGGTCTAATAATATATTTTATACACGAGAACTGGCACCTAGAGAATTTGCTCATATGAGATACATATATATATATATATATATATATATATGTAAATACAAATAACGAATTATTACAACTTTCAGTTTCATTGAACAAAATTGTGTCGTTGATACGAGGTCTCAGTTAAGTCAACCGTGATCTATAATGTTAGCTGATTTATTTCCAAATCACGTACAATTTTACGGAATATCGTCAACGAAAAGCTAAAAAGATTTCATGTAAACAAAGACGAATTCGCAATTGTAACATTATATAGAGTATCCAAACAGGAAGAGACGCGCACAGAAGGGAGAATCGTACCGAACGAGAATTCAAAACACGTCGCTTTTCATTGTTCTGTAGTGTCATAAATGCTTGGTTATTTTCACGAAATTCTACTCGTGGTAACAGATATTCTTTAGTTTCGACTAAATCTTATTCGAACCGTCTGAGGTTCAGTAAATTCAACCTAATACTTTTTTCGAGACAATACGACGCCATGAAATCCCAGAAAATCTGCTCCAAGTCAACAGATGTATGGTAATTTGAACTATATTTACTACTAAGATATATATATTGTAACGCTCATTTTTAGTAGCGTTACAATCAGGCTCGTATATGCTGCCTTCGCCCGCGGGAATTGCCACCTCTCTCGACGCAGAACTCCCTCGGGTGATTTCACAGGGCACCAAAAAGTATTATATTTCCGTTGTATTAATTCCAGGATTTTTCTTTATTTTTTTTATGTAATGACACCGCGAGGGGGAGATTCTGCGGCAGCTTTAGCTCTCGATGCATGCGCTACGCTTCCGCTTTTTAACGCTTCCCAGGAACCCTAAAAGGAAGGCTGAACACCGAACACGAGCCGAAAGCCGAGCGAGAGCAGAGCAGCTGATCATCGACATCGGCTTCATACAGCAAATACATCGAGCTGCAGCGACCGTTTTCTTTCGCGCTTTCTCTACCCGTTGCATGTCATAATTTACTAGTAACTAAGCTTCAATATTCTTTCGCTTTTTCCCCGCAAAATTTTAAGCCATCAAGCGGCGAGATCCGAGGTCTAGGACGCTTTCTGTAAGAGAAAGAGTACTAAAATGTATTTAAAAATCGAGCGCTAATATATGCGAGGCCGCGTGAGAACTCGGTTCTCACGCTAGGCGTTACTAGTGGCGATCGCCTAAGGAATTTGCCTGGAAGGGGGAAAGTAGGAGAAATAGCCGGCCGGTGTCGCGAATAATTTTTGGTGAGCCCGGCATTGTTCGTTGTACGTCCAGGGAGGTGGTACTTGTCGCGGGGACTCGAGGCCACGTAACATACCCGGGAGTATCGGGAGAGTTATCTGAAGGATGCAAGGTAGGATTCTCTCATCTCGTTAGTGTCGCGTTATTGTCCGGGGATCGATTGTGTTTCGTTGCCGTTGTAGTAAAAGTGTCCGTGTCGGTAGCCCCGCGATAGAAAAGAGGATTGTCGGAAGCCGCGAGACAGAAGCGTTTACAGATCGCGGCCATGTGCCTCTGTAGTTCGTGTTGGAAAGTGCCGCCGGTTCGCGATTACTACTGATCCCAGGGATCGCCGAGTATCACCCGAGGGAAAGTGACGTGACGAATTAATCATAGTGTAAGATAGTGCAAAAATCGAGTGCGAGTATCCCTGGAGAGCGTGATCGTGACTTTCTTTTTGTCGCAGCCCTCGTGACGAGAATCGAACTCGATCGTTCGTACCGGATATTTTTGTGTGTGCGTCGCGTGGTGATTGTATAGTGCCTCAGTTATTTTTTTTTTTTGTTCTTTTGCTGATTTTCGAATAATTAATGATACTAAAAATTAACGTAGAGTCACGGAAAAATTATCCGAATTTTAATTAATATTTTCTGAGGTGACAACACGCGCCGAGCACGTAATAGTATCCTCTGCACTGCCTGCGTGTGTTGCAGTCGTATGTTTTATGGGTTTTCGTGATTTTTGTGTCTTTTCTTTTTTTTTTTTAATTATTGTGGAAATTTAGTGTTGTGTTTTGAATCGAGAAGATCGGATAAAGTCTCGCGTAATCATGTGTAGGATAGTAGGTAGGCTTGCGCGGGTGAGATTCCGGTTATTGGCAAATTAGTTCGTGTGTGCGGTTAAAGTTTTTTTTTTTTTTGTATTATTTTTGCGCCGTTCGTATAGGAAATCCCGGGCAGTGAATTGAGTAGCTGTCTGTGATTTTAGTAGGCTAACGATTGTGGAATTAGAATTAGACACAGCTGATTACCGGTTCTTTATGAGTGATTTTGAAGATAATAAATACCGGTTTTGTTATTGTTGACATGGTAGATTTGTGGTGAGCGTTATTTATTTTAAAACGAGCAAGTGAGCTCGAAATTCCGAAATTCCCGAACCGCCCCTCTACCAGAAGCCAGGACTGCAGCTACCCGGACAACATCTCGCTTCTCTCAAACCTTACATCTTTTACCCGGCAGTGTCGCGCTATAAGCGTGGCTGGCGCCCAGGTTTTGTTTTGTTTAAATAAACTGCCGAGGAGGAGTTTTGTGGCGACAAGATCAAGCTCGTGAAAATTTTGGCGTTACAATATATATATAGTTCAAATTACCAAACGTTTGTTGACTTGACTGAGATTTTGTGGCATTATTTGTCGTCGTATTATCCCGAACAAAAATATCAGGTTTTTTATTGTTCTATGGTGTAATAAATTTTGGTTTATTGCGACTTAATTTCAGTTATGTTGCATAAAATTTGGTCGTTGGTACAAAGTCTCAGTCAAGTCAACAAATGTTTGGTAATTCGAACGTATATTAGGGTGACGCAAAAAAACCAACTATTCTTTTTTTTTAGTCTCGTGTAAAAATGTGTTGGCTTACCATGTTTTTAAGACCCCCTTTCAAAGCGCAGCTAAAAAAATTATATGAGGTCGCTCAACAATTTTGAAAGTTTCCAAAATCGCAAAAAATTGATTTTTTTTTTCATTTTTATCTTTTTTCTCGTTACGGTAATATGTTATAGACGGAAAAAGAATATGTTTCCGAATTTTTCAGTTCAAAATATTAACATTTGGAGGTCCCTCAATTATTTTTTTCAATTTCCGATATCCTCAAGAATTTTTTTTTTTTTACATACTCTTTTTTCTTGATACGAAAATATTTTATAGACGAAAAAAAAGTTTCCCATATTTTCAGCTCAAAGTATTTTTTTCTCAAGGTCGCTCAAAATTTCTATTAATTTGTACGAATTTATAAATTTTAATTAAAAATTATATTTTCAGTATCGTCTTTAGTTTTTTGCTCATCTCGTGGTGTATACTCATTGATTATCTCACTAATTGGAAGGTAAAAAATGTTTTGAAGCTTATTATTGATAGTACTAGAAGGTCGCTCAAATATCTAAAGTTCTTACAAATTTTAAAACATTGTGAGCAACCTTCAAAAATTGATATTTTATGCTAAAAATTTAGAAAACTTAATCCTTTTAAGTTTATAAAATCTTACCCTAACAAGAAGAGAGATATTTTTTTTTTGCGATTTCGGAAACTTTCAAAGATGTTGAGCCTCTTTAAATTTTTTCGGTTGTTCGTACTAAATCTTTTTCTCAGTATGAATTAGTTTGTTTAAACGGTTAAAATTTTACTATATCGAAGATTATTATTTTGACTATCTTTCATACGTGTTTTGAATATTAGTTGCCATGGAAATTTTTCGTAAAATATATAAAATTTAATTTACTGCCCGGTCCCACGTTTTAGAGCACGAAGTAGATGAGAACATCGTCCCGAAACTCGATTCAGCCACTATAAAAAAGCTGTTCTCACTAGTCGGACTACGCGTACAATTTCTCGATAAATGGGAAGAGGCGTATGGTCAACCGACGGAACCTGTAAGCGTACAGATTTTTGTTGTAATTCAGCGATAGAGTCCAATTCCTATAATCCATTATCTTCTGGTAATTCAGTTGGTAATTCAACTGCGGAAACAAAACCCGATGACGATTACCGGTTGACACGACAAGATGCGTTCATGAACGAAACGTCGTTTCAGCTAAAGATAAAAACGCTTAGTATTCAAAAAATCATGTCCAAATCTTTGCAAGGTTTACGAATTCTGAAAGCCTACCAGAAAGATGGAAAACTATTTTTAAAAAAGTCGCACTAAGATAGTGGACATAATTCTGTCACATATTTTAATTGAAGTGGAATGGTAATTTTTTATTTTTATTATTTGTTCTTCCCTCCACGAACCCTTATTATAAATCGAGTAGATACAGATAGGGATAAAGTATGCATTATTTTTTTTCACGTTTCAAGTAATTTTTGTCATTTCATGACTATCATATGCAGCTTAAAGAATAGTGACCTCCAATTTTTGGCGAAGAAAATAGTTAATCAGTTCCCCACTGAAAATACGACCACGTATTACGTTCCGCCAGTGCCAAAGAGACTGTCTCGACATAAGGATAAATCAATCCCATCGCGCGGAAAGTTGGTCGATAAGTACCGAAATACCAAAAAGCATTACAAATCCCTGACCGGTTGTAGAATTGAAAAAGATATTTCGGACGTCGGCGCAGACCGTACCGCCGAGCGAGCTGCCGGTGCGTGGTAATCCAAAAATACATGTAGTTCTAAGGCTGCTTACTGCGATATTCTCTTACACGAATATTTGTTCAGATCCAGAAGATATTCATCTCGCTGTGACATGGCTCCAAAAGCACACAGCCCCGTGGGAAGAAGTCGGTGAGAAATGGGAGATCACACGAGAATTACGCCGCCAAGAAATTGCATCCGCCAAGGTGTACGCTATTTACGATCGTTGGCCTATCTTGAAGCAACCAATGGGCTGCACCCTCATCGAATCAGACTTCGCTTCGATGAACTTATCTGTTGTTCAGAATGATTACGAACATTGATTCACGTTTTTTAAGAAGGTGGAAACGGTTTGCGAGCGAAAAACTGACGATAGTAATGCTGACGCATTGTTCGATCTATTGCAGCTCGACGATTTAGTGGATGGTGAATGCAACATTTATAATTATACACTTAATCATCAACTTACACAGTACAATACTAGATTGCTTGATTTCATAGGTGCTAAGTTGGTCATTCAACTTCTTTTGCTACCGCACTTGCTTCAGCCGAGAGGGCGTTCCAGGAAAAATAAGAAAGATTGGAAACCATCAATTAACGAATGCAAAAATAGCATTATCGTTCATGCAGTGGTAAGTTCGTTTGTTGCTATATATTCGAGTTCTGGTAGTATACATTTCCAAATTGAATGTGAATATATCCAATTAAGATACATATTGAAAATGATCTTTTACATACTAATTTGCAACATACATTATATGAAAGTTCATTAAATTTCTTTATCCAATTTTCCTATTCCAGTTGCCAGGAGATGTAATCAAGATACATGAGGATCGCGTAACTGCTATGCAACGCTTCGGTCTAACTGTCCAACCGTTTATCATCGTTCTTGGGCCTAACCTGACAGAATTTAATAGATTCTACGTGTCCGTCGACAAAATCTTGTATTCGATACCCACCGCTTTAGCAGCACTGGACATATGTTTCAAAACTTTCCACGTGCTTAACACCGAATATACCGTCGAAAGCGAGCATCTCTGCCTCCACATCCAGAAAGGTCTGTACAAATTTACAATTTTGTGGGACAAGTCGATTTCCTACGTTTCGGAAACTCTGGGGATGATGTCGGAGTAGAACGGAGAAGAGATTAAATATGGGATAAAGAAAAAGTCATATAAACAAGAGAAAAAGGCAATCAGTAAATTACTGAGAGACAAAAGGAGCATCTCTAGATTTGTGATGTTGAGTAAAATCCATTCATATTCACAAGCTGCCTAGTTTTATCGGGAAAATTGTAATTGAACACGCGAGCGAGTTCAATTGTTCTCCCTATTTTATTTTATTAATTTTATTTTTTATTATCAAGTTTTTTTATTTTATCAATCACGCTACGATGTACCCTTGTCCATTTTGTATCGAAACGTTGCGTTCGGACTCGACCTTCATGCAGCATATCAAGGTCCGTCACAAGGTATTGATAAAGTCAGTGTCTCATTGTCGTCACGACAATTGTTCGCGTAGTTTTAATAATGTATATGCGCTAAGAAGACATATAAACGCGAAGCATGTGTCGTATTTAAGAGATACCAAACCTAATGAAAGCACAAGAACGACTCACGAGCGTGACGAGTCTAATATTCTCAAAGATATCAACGGTTGTGATAATCCTTCAGTAATAAAGGATCTCTTCTCAGACGATCATTGAACCATGTCCAAGTATTAGAGAATTCGCATTTAAAGTTGACGGGGGTATAACTTCGCTCATTACTAAACTGTATGCTAATTCGACCTTACCGAGATGTTTTGTACCGGCATTGATACAACATTTGCACGAGTTATATAGTTTGACGTTCATACCGATGCTGAGGCAAAAGTATGTATGTATGTGTTCGGAATGTAAAGAATCGCCCATAGACCTGAATATGATGTTTGATATCATGCAGCAAGCGTTCAGCAGCCACGAAAGTGAGCATCAGAGTATGAAGCGTTTTAAAGATATGCAGTGTCTAATCAAACCAGAATCAATAGTCATTGACGCATCACTTCAGTCCCGCAATAAAGATGGTCAACACGAATTTGTCGTAGCAAATGCAGTGATATAAGTAATTCCGATGAAAAAGGTTCTTAAACAATTTCTGCAATTGCCGAACGTTTTCAACTCGATACTAACACATTTTAATTATTGCAAAAAAAAGCGACGCTATCATTTCACCTGTCCAAGGAGAATTGTGGCAAAAAGTTGAAAGCCGATTTGAAGGAAAACTGGTACTGCCGCTCATAATATGTTTTGATTATTTCGAGATCAACAATCCTCTTAGGTCTCACAAAAATCTTCATAAATTAGGAGCTGTCTACTTTACGATTGCTTGTATACCGTTCGAGCACAGCAGTATGGTAGATATATCCTACTTGCACAATTGCACAACACGAGAGATCATAAAGCTGTGGGAAACAAAAGAACTTTTGCCAATATTATTGATCAGCTTATAGACTTAGAAAAACAGGGCCTGGTCATTGAGGTAAACGGTAAAGAGCGTACAGTTTATTTTGCGTTACTGTTGATAGTTGGAGATAATCTTGGAATTCACGATATTTGCGGTTTTACAAGGAGCTTCAATTCGAATCATTCGTGTCGAGTTTGTTTGAAGGAAAAAACTGTTGTACAATATCAGCTTAAAGAGGGGTCTCAGGTTTTACGCACCGTAGAAAACTATAATTTTGATGCGGCTAACTTGTCCAATGGAGTGCTAGAACCGTGTGTTTCTAATGAGATACCAAGCTATCATGTTATTGAAAATTTATGTGTGGATATGATGCACGACATATTCGAAGGCGTTTGCCGATATGAACTTGCGAGAGTCTTGATCAGTTTCATTAGCGAGAACTTTTTTCGTTAGAAATTCTTAATTCCCGTTTAAAATTTTTCGATTACGGTACGAGTGTAGGTCAAAATATTCCTCCATCAATATCTGGCACTTTCCTCAAGACACGGTGCTTAATACTATCTGCGTCCGAAATGAAATTCCTCGTTTGTAATTTGGGTTTGCTTATTGGTGATCTTGTCCCATTGGATAATAAAGTATGGAAACTTTATCTTAGGTTGCGCGAAATTATATGCATATTGTTATCTCCAAAAATAACGGCCGAGACAACGGAATCACTGGAAACGTTAGTATCAGAACATAACGCACTGTATTTGGAATTATTTTCGGAAGCTTTGAAATTGAAACACCACCTTATGGTGCATTATCCGCAAATAATGAGAACGTTAGGCCCGATAGAATTTTTGGCTCCTGTGAATTTTTCTTCTATACGATTTCAGGGAAAACATAAGCAATTGAAGAAAACTGCGAAAGTCGTACCATCGCGTCGGAACCTTGCATTTACGCTGGCTTTAAAAAATCAATTGACTCAGTCGTACCGATTTCTTAGCCAGGTAGGATTTTTCGTGCATTTAGAATCAGGTCCTATTACTTAACGTAACGGTCAAGTCTCTCGTCGCTCTCCATAATTTACAACACATAGTTCCTTTGCATATTGTTGATAACAGCATATGTATGTCTTGGGTACAAGTGAACGGAACATTTTATCGTACGGGGATGGCTATTACCATGAACACAAAGAACGTTGACCATTCCTTTGGAAAACTGCAATACATTATTATTCATAACAGAAAAATAGTATCGTTTCTATATTTGGAATTGAAGACACTACGCTTTTGCCGTCATGTGCATGCTTTCGAAGTTGCCGAAACGCAAACATTGGGATTTGTTAATCAGAACGAGATCGTCAATCACTCGCCTACCAATCTGCATCGAATGACTGATTGTAAGTTTTACGTCCTCTGTACATAGATCAGGAACAACGGAATAGTTGAATAGGGTTCAATGATCGGGGAAGTTGTCAGATCGATACAAGATACTTTTTATTTTAATTATTTCTGAAGTTGAGGAGGTATAGTCGATAAACTCCGGTCAATCCATTACCAACATATCAATAATTCGAAGTTTTGGTGATTATATATCCGGAGATGAGAATAACTGAATGTATCATCGATATTCCTCAAAATATTATATATTTATTTATCGGCAATACCAGAATTTCATATTTTATCGTTTTCCGTCATAGTGACTATAATAAGAATTACAAGAAATCGTTCCATTGGATTATGTTTTTTTCATTCTATAAAAGTTTTCGTAAAGAAATTTATTTGCACTCATTTAAACAATCGGTACTTTTTTATTTCTGTAATTCGTAGGACAACATTGTAAAAAAATTCCACATGTATCGTGTTCCGATAACATACTTTCTGCGATTTTAGGTTGAACATGACCAAATAAAAACACACATATATATATGTATGACCCATTGGTTAAATCCAAAAATTTGCTCATTCATTAATTTATATTCCTGACATTCCTCGCCCTAATTGTGGCAGAGTGCTTCGTCAATTAAGACGAGTAACCTACTAAAATAAAAATATCCTATCCTAGATAATATATCGTAGAGGCAGAAACTTGGTGAAAATTCTTATACGTATAGGCTCTTACACTATTTGCTTCCATTTCCTGCGGTAATTAATCTGATCTTGGAAGAAATATGCAGCTCATTAAGATGAAATTCACTTAAATTGAGTGAATGAGACCATATGATTGACATCTACATAGTTTTTCAACGGATCAGTTATGACAATAGGATTAAAAACAAATAATGTATATTCGCCAACACGGATCAAAAGACGCGGTAGCGTCGCGACGCCAAGTATTTAAAAAAAAATGTTCATGTTGATGTCGTGATTTATCATCGTTCAAATGTCATACAAACGTTGGTTTCGAGTGTGATCGCTTCTACTCAGAATATTGTATTTACCGATGCTGCATTGAATAAGTTCGAATATCATCACCTAACATAGTTTTTTAGTATTGAAACCAAATTGAAAATGCAGAGGATATATTTTCATAAAAAACCTGTAATAAACGGACAAAATTTTTTTTATTTGGCAATGATTAAGTATTAGTTGGAACCTATAAAAAATTATGCCAAAAATGGAATCAAAGGCGATCCATAAAATATTCGTTAAAAGAAACGCTCAGTTGCCCGTGGAAATAGGTTTGTATAGTGCGTTATCGAAAAAAAATAATTGGTTTGAACGTCTGCCATGATAGTAATCTAAACCAAACGTTATGCTACGAAGGCTGGATATACAGTTCCAATGAAAAAATATTTGGTTTAAAGGGCTGCATTAATAGTAATCGGAACCAAACATTGTGCTACGAAGGCTGGATATATAGTTCCAATGAAAGCATAATTGATCATACTAACAGAATCTTGATGTTAGCTGAACATCTACGCGGTTCAATCAAGAAATTGATTTAGTACTGTTCATGGATCTCTTGTTTGGCTTCAAACTTATTTATTTGGGTGAAGTAAATGGTATATCGTTTTCAAACATAACGTTTTGAACGTTCAACGCAAGCGTATTTACACAATATGATTGCAGCACATCCATTAGTCGATTCATTAATTTGACAAAATTCCGATTGAATAGACATACTTTCTCAGTCAGATGTATGGTATATTTAAAAACTATTGGTATTTTATTGGGTTTCCAGAAACCAATGAAAGTTGGGTGGAATATAATGTCTGGTTACTTTCAGGTATTGTTACGTCCGAGTAACAAAAACAATTAGAAATGCCCTGTTTTAGACCTTAGCTAGGGCTAATTGGTCTGGGATTTGGGCCGAACGATTTGAATGTAAATTTATCTTCTTTGAAGGATTTTCTTTATTGAAATAGAATCGAGGATGATTCTCCGGAATGTATTTGCTTTTGAGACAGTTGATAATAAATGTGATTTTAATCAATTGAAACGGACTTGATTTAGGAATTATGTTCTTTGATTCTAAATATTTGTTGCCGAAATAAGCTTACACTACAGTCTTTTTAATGGGATGCTTGAATGTTGTGCCATTAGTTAAATAAAATTTAGATTTTGGAATGAAATGAATAAGACTCAGAATTTCTCCAAGTCTTGGATAATGAGGAATGTTATGACTTCGCTTCTCCGCGTACAGTCAGCTGTTATTAAAGTTAAACGCTTGTAGCAATTCGCATTCGTTAACTGTTTTAAGCTGGGTCTGTCTGCGAGAGAGAACGACAGTCTTTGGGGGAAACATTTTCAATTGTTCTGCAAACGTTTCGAGTTAGAAGATTTTGAAGGAATTAACGATTGCAACTGTACTGCAGTACGTTCTGGGATTAAAAGGTTTTTGAGGAAATGAACTATTGCAACTGTACTGCAGTACGTTCTGGGTTTTTCGAGTTAGGATTAGAATGAATGCAATTGTACTGCATTCATTCCTGAAGGTTCTGGTTATCGTAGAGAACTTACTTGTTGAACTGGTTTATCACTTTTACTTTTTTAGAACTGATGACCGTTGGTACAAAATTTTTAAGACTGACTATTACATTTTGGTGACTAATTACCCTCCTTAGTTTAGGAGATGTTGCCCGGTGATTTTACATTTTGAGACTGAAGAAAAATACAAAAATTGTGTCCTTATATGCTAATGCAGTCAGCTTCTTGTTTTACACAGAGTGAGGAGAGGGCAGTTCCTTGAACCTTCTAATTGGTCGGAAAAACTATCGTCTCCCACTTTACGAGTTAGTTTTTTTCGCTTTAGATCTAGTGAGTACATTGTTGGGGGTTTGAAGAGGGCAGAGTTTACGCTTCATTAGCTGTCAAACTGCCGTCTTCCACTTCCCTGTTGTTTGCGTGGGGTGTTCGTCGTCTACGAGCTAATGGAGGGCCTTATACCCCTCTTTTGCAACTAGCCCCGTCTACCCCTTCTATGATACTATATCTATTTTCATTTTTACCTACCACTGACTACAAGGCTTTTCTTTGGACTTACTCTACGATGCTCGGAAGGATGCATCTTATTTGGAGATTAACATTATTTTCCCTTTTACCGACCACTGACTACAGGGCCCCTTTTCTGGGACATGCAGTGGTGTTCGAGGGGTTGCATATTGTAGGGGTGCTTCGTCGGGACGTAACAGTATTTACGCATTCCCGTTAATACCTTGCATGTATCTATCGACCATATGTTGGATCATTTTAACAAATTGAGCGTTTGTAAACGAGAAACATTTTGTTGTCCCTAATATTTCTATTATAATACCAATCGGACGTAGGTTGAAGCAAGTTGATGCATTGTTGATCAGACTACATATTTAGTTGGTTACAACACTGTTTTATTTGAGCTAACATGGAATTAGTTACTATAACGTTATTTTCTAACCGACAAAGCAACACAATATTTGGTTGTTTTTAGGTTGATATTTTTTCGAACGTCGGCAAACACCAAATTTGGTTGGGTTGAATTTTTTTTTAAATCTGACTGAATTTTTTCTGAGTATACTGCTTATTATCACCATTTTTTTGTGTCCATGTTTCAAGCTCGAAGAGTTGACCTAACAATCGACGATGTGAAAGGAATTCACTGGCAAATGATATTGAGAGGTGTCTCAATTGCGATCTTCGATTTCCAACAAATTCCCGATTTAAAAAAAAATTTAAATTGATGGCTGAAGAACTACGGTCGATGCCCAGTTAACAATATATATATTTATATGTTCATAAGTTTTAATGATAAGCAAATGTAAGTATAGATAAGGCTGAAAAATGTATTATATATTGTTAATAAACACTTACTACTACTATTTTAAATTGAATCGCGTATTTCTTATATAAGGTCAGAATACATACTGCTGGAATAAATTAAATAAATAAAAAATTATAAAGTTTTGACACACCCTAATCTTTTCCACTACATAAAATGTAGTAAACGTAAATATACATTTTTTAACTTGAAAACAATGAATCAACTTTGAAATCCGAAACTAATTTTTGAATAAGGTAAAGAACCTCTCGTAAACAAACCAACTATTGAATTACACGGAAACGAACTTTTCACTCGGAACATAATTTCAATAAACATTCGTATAATTGTTAATCAATATTTTTAACGGTCAATCATTATATAATGAAAAGAAAAAAAAAAAATTTTCCCGTACCGGGAATCGAACCCGAGCCTCCTGGGTGAAAGCCAGGTATCCTAGCCACTAGACCATACGGGAGTATATGGATGTATCAACTAATCATCGTACATGTATCGTATTTCGATGTATAATCAAATTTGTTTTTGACCACATCACAGGAGCCAAAAAATTCGACACTTATATTCACCTTATATTAAACTGAAATTGATTTGTAAAAAAAAATACGAACACAAAAAAAAAAATCCCACACAGGAATCGAACTCAGTTCAAAAAATTTGTCCAAAGAATTGTCAAAGTCGCTTTGCGAACAGGTATATCATAAATTTTCAAGATATTTGTCGACATTCGAGGAACACGGAGAGCAAAAAAATTTGTCAGAAGTGGGATTCGAACCCACGCCCTCAAAGAGGACCAGAAGCCCCATGATCGACTCAGTTTAACTGAGAAGGTATGAACAACCTTGAGTCTGGCGCCTTAGACCGCTCGGCCATCCTGACACTTGAAAACTTGTTGCTTCTAAACGCAACACAATCGTAAACTATGAAAACTCTACTATATGACTATGAAGTGCGATTCCGATTAATAAAACTCTATGTTTCAAGGCTGTACGTTATTAAATGTAGAAAACAACGTTATAGGATGAATACATGGAAAATTTTGCAGTTGGGAGCGTAATGTTCGATCGGAGAGTGGCGTTGGTGTTGTATTGTGACGCATGCGTCACATTATCGTGATTACAACGCGGTTCATTCAAATTCGTTATGTCAGAATAATAGCAGTTGCATGTATCATTTGCATTAAATTAGAATAATCGCTGTGTACAATTAGTTAACCTAAAAATCTTTTCTAGGTTAACTTATCGAAAAGCTGATGGTAGTAACGGAATCCGCTACTGCAAGCGCTGCTATTCAGCTGGTGCGCTGGGCGCACGCGCGGCACGTAACTGTTTGTTGTGGCGCAATATTGAAAAGCATAATTCGAACGTTTACGAGCATCACGACATTGTGACACAGAGTTACAGGTTAATTGTCATGTTTTGAAATATGTTTATTAATGATTTAATTATATATTTTTATACATGTTGAAAATTAAGAATATGTTCTCTTTCGCGTTTCACCCGCGTTTCCTAGAGCCTGGCCGAATGTCAAGAACATTAATAATGTGAATAGTGTCAGGGAAAAGAACAAACCTTTCTTTAAAATTTATCTGCTTATTGTTTTATAATGATTTATGATAATGAAATTATTTGTTTATATCAATGAGAATTATTAATGAAATGAATCATGATAATGAGGTGTTGAGGTTATCGAACCAAGAAATTTTCATGAAATTTTATTTATGACATGGTATTATTGTAATGGAATTATATCAAGGAAAGCGTTTCTTTTAAACATGACTTCCGCTTAATCTTGTTACCTGAGCCCCTTTCTTCTATTTTTGCTAAAACAAAACCCCACTTCTTGACTTTTGACTAATCAGGGAAACATTACACGTAGGGGAATAAATGCAGCATGGAAGCTTTCGTGTTTTCGACTTCGTTCCGGAATTCATACTTCTTTGCCGCGAAATGAAGTACGGTTAGTTATATTTATCTTCAAGTTTAATTTATGTAAAAGTAGTGAAAATTGTTTAATTTTTACGTTTTGAGTTTCTTTCAAAGATATTAGAATTACTGTTTTGTATGAAGTTAAAAGTGTTAATTTAGACTATGAGTGTTTAAATCGTAAGAATTGTTCCGTTTTATTAAAGAATCAAGTTTAAGCTTTTCAATATATACCCGCTACTCAGGTTCGAATTTCTATTCACCAGGCAGGAATACGGAATGGACCAATTAGATTCTGAATAACTCGTAAAACTCGCCCCGCCACTTTTCCTACTTGCCATAGGAATAGATCGATGAGAAATTTATTTGTGGTCATTTATAACAATAATGAAAAGTGTTGTAGGATGGTGGGCAGCTACAGTTCGGTGAACTCCCAGAGTGTTTAGTCTAAAATTAAAAAATATGTAAATTTATTTGTTACTAACCACTATTATGTTTGAAGTCAGTATGTAAATTTAATTATTGAACCAAAAGTAGTCAGTAATTTAAAGAGGTAATGAAGTCATTTTGAAAGTCGTTAAAAAATAAATAAATGAATATTAATGAAAGTTTAAAGGAGTAAAACATTACCATAAAATACCGACGCACAATATTTGTTCGAGGATTTGGATAATTACACTACGCATTATCACTTGGAACCTTAAATAACAAGGTTACCACATGTCAACTATGGATGACTTTGCGAGACTAACGACATTGGTCAAACAAACAAGTGCTTGCTGGGCAAGTGCTGATGTACGTGGTGGTGCGCTTACATGTTCGGTGCTATATGGCTTTACAATTCAAATTTTAACGGTCTTTAATTAGATGATGGCGTTGTAGAGTAATAACAAATACAACATCATTTCTATAACTGGTTCCACAAAGGATAAGATCGAGCGAGATTATAAAGCAAATATTGTATACTCGATTGATTGTAAAGATTGCAATTCGTCATACATTGGACAAACTAAACGCTACTTAAAAACTAGAATTTATGAACATAGAAATAGTTTAGGGCACAACACCCAACGCACAGCCTTAGCCACACATGTGATGGACTTAGTACATAGTTTTAAGTTTGAAAATGTTAAAATTTTAAATAGTGAACAAAACTTATATAAACGGTTAATAAGTGAAATGATACGAATAAAAAAGCGTGAAAATTCCATAAACTACAGGACAGATATCGTCAACTTAAGTGTAATCTACAACGCAATTATCTAATTAAAGGCCGTTAAAATTTAAATTGTAAAGCCATAGCACCGAACATGTAAGCACCACGTACATCAGCACTTGCCCAGCAAGCACTCGTTTGTTTGGCTAATATTGTTAGTCTCGTGAAGTCATCCATAGTTGACATGTGGTAACCTTGTTACTTAAGGTTCCAAGTGATAATATGTATTGTAATTATCGAAATCCTCGCATAAATGTTGTGCGTCGGTATTTCATGGTAATGTTTTACGCCTTTGACATTTAATTAATATTTATTAATTTATTTTTTAAAGATTGACTTATTAGACTTTCGAAATAACTTCATTATCTCATCAAATTACTGACTACCTATGGTTCACTAATTAAATTTACATACTGACTTCAAACATAATAGTGGTTAGTAACAAATAAATTGACATATTTTTTAATTTTAGACTCAACGTATACCTAAATGGTTACTCTGACGCCAATACATAAATTACATGCATGTTTGTGCTTTAGCTATGAAATAGTTCATTAAGTATCACATAATACATGGATAGGTGGTTGTTAGATTTATCACTCACAATTTTTGAATATATGCTTTATATATTTTTTAAAACAAATAATTGTTTATACTATTTTAGAAATAAATCTGAAGAGGGTCCAAATCTAGGACCGAAACGTCAAAATAGTTTGTATTAAAAATTATTTCTCTATCGTACACTCTGAGAGTCGGCCAAACTGTAGCCACCCACCAACATTTCATAACAATATTTAGAAGTGATATTATTCATAAATATTTTCTGCAATATTGACATTCAGAGCTAACGGACTTCGCCTATTTTGTGTTAATTCCTCCTCAATTCACAAGGGAAGATTTAATCCATTGTTAAATGGAACCAGAAAAACTAATAGTGTTAAATATTTTTCAAACTGCCCATAAATTAAGCCAATCGGACGTTACCGAAAATTCAGTTAATCGGAGCAATAATCCAAAGACGGAAGTAGGGGTATTTTGAAACGAGGATTATTTACCGTCCATAAGATTGATTTAGTCGAAAAATTGTGATTGTTATAATTTATATATTTCGTTATAGAAATGCTTCATGAAATATATGTAAATAATAATTTTGTAGACTCCGTATTCAGTTAAACGTAAAACAATGCGGCGCACCAATTTATCTTTGATAACACCACGAAGGGAAAAAGGTATATTTTAGCTGCACAACCAGTTTCTAAAAATATTATTAAAAACTATAGGCGTTATTGTGTTACATGATTTGTAATGTAATTTTTTTAGACCGTAGCTACTTATATTGTACGCAATAAGAGTGTATAGCATGACCGGTTTGAAGGTACATATGCGGTTGGTTCGATTAGTTTTACAATCGATTTTATCGAACGCAAAAACAATTGATCCTGTGATATTGATATAGAGAATAAAAGATATTTTGAATACAAGGTACATAATCTGACACAGATGATGGATAATCGTGTTTCATTCCTTGTCGACTAGAACTGAACGTAAATATAAGCCAACGATGTTCATTACGTGTACATAGTACACAAATTCCTGCAACAGTAATAATAATATTCGTCGTGTACTCGATACACCGCAAACGAAAAAAACGTCACGCGATTTGCGAGCGGACAATCGACGATGACGAAGTCAGCGTTTATCTTTTTGATTTTTTTCTTTTTCTTTCCTTCCATCTTACTGTAATAAAAATATACACTATATACTCTGAAAGAGAAAAATAAGCTCGAATAATCTTTGCTATCCTAAGTTTTCAATCAATTATGTACAGCGCTAAATCTTGCGTTTCACAATATATAAAAATTATGATTTCTCGTTGTTATTTTTCTTTCGCTTTTTTTTCGTGTATCTTATTAATATTATCTTACGCCGCTCGTATGTGTTTAGTTATTTTATTGAACTATCATTGGGTCATTAGGAAGATGCTTCTCCTGTAGAAGACGTTGAAGGTATTTGCTGAGGCACGAATGTCACGACCTCGTGGTAAATCAGCTCTTTCCATTTTTCAACTGGTAAATCCATGTCCTCGAAACTCTGATCGTAAGGCAGGGAAACCGGCTCGTCTGTCGGATCGGCGTATTGAGCCAGATATGGATGCGCCAGCGCTTTTTCCGCTGTTATTCGCTTTTCCGCGTCTAATTCTAGCATCAGCTCCAGCAGGTCTATGGCTAAAATTTAACGATTTTATGCATCAGTTGAAATATACACGGCTATATATTCTCGAAAAAAATTAAATAATATTTTTTTCCAGTGAATATATGAATAATGATATTATTACCTAGAGGATTAGCTCCACGAAAGACATCCTTGAAATTTTTCTTTTTTAGCGGTGGTAAACTTTGGATGTAATTCCTTGCCTAGAATTATAAATTGTTGTATTTGGAACAAGCTCTGATATTACTTTTTTTTTTGTGCAGATCGATTGTGGCCCTTATCTTTTTAACATCTTGTGTATCGCGTGTTTTATGGTCTATTTGCGAAATCGAAATTTCGCGATTTTAATCCTAAGTGGGATTAATGAAGTAAAACTTCTTTATGCGCGGTACAGCAACTCATGGCGCTAAATCTCTGGTAGAGTGAATTCGGGTGATATATAAGCCATTCCACCAAAATTAAACCACCATTTTTTTCTTTCGTTGAGGAATTTAAAAAATTCGGGTTTTTTTATTGGCGAAACTTTACAATTTTGAAACCGGTAAGTAAGAAATCTGAGGAGATATTAGAATTTTATTATTTTTCATTCAAATGTCTCTATCTTGAGACAGATTCATCGTACATAAGTTTCCAAAGAATAGAAATTTGGGGAACTTTATGGCCTACAAAAAAAACTTAATATAGAATTATACGACACATTTTGGTTTAAATTATCTCAAATTTTCCGAAATTTTTTTCGATAACATTGATTGTTTTTACCGAAGGTATCGCTATATTATAGCCGAATAAATTTTATTAAATTTTGTATACGAATAACAAATGTTACTAATTTTTGTAATGGCTAAAAATCGTTTGCATCATCGTCCCGCGTCTTAGTACACGATAGAAAAATCGTGTACCAATTCCAATATCGACTTCAAAAGTTTCACTTTCACCGTTACATCTTAACTACACACCTGTTTCTTTGAATACCCTGTTGAGTAACCAAGTATTTTTTCTGTGCCTTTTAGAATACCCAGAACTTATGTTCCTTAATTTCTATTTTTAACATCGCTGCGATTGAAATATTTTATACTTGAAGTGATGTGTTATCTCTTAAACGGTAAAAAAAAGGTCATATGAATTTCGTCGCCATCGTTAATCTCTTAGATAAAATACTAGGGCAGTGAACCGCCGTCTCACTACTTTACTGTTTGCAATCATCGCCGTTTATCCGAAAAATCAAATGTACTGGAGTAATTTAAGTGAGGAAAATTCGGGCGTACATTACATCATCTTAAGATGAAGTGCTACTGCTCGGTCGGTAAAAAAATTTGTAAAATACTTTTCTGTGTCCCGCTTCATCTCTCGAACAAAACACGAGAACGATTCACTTTCACAACCCTGCGAAAGTTCTATTTCCTTAACGCATATGATTTGTGTTGTTTGAGTATCGATAAAACATGCTCTTTGATGGCCCAAAGAAAAAATGTGTATCATTCGTTATTGGGATAATCCCTAAGATGTCCCAGATATTAGTAAGAAATTCTGGCAGTCAAAAATGTTGTTGGTTGATGACAATTTTCTCGTCTGTTTTGCTGCGACAATAATGCCAATTGATATTGATCGTTGTAAATGTGTAATGAATGCATGTAACGTAGTGTCTGTAATTTCCTGCTTGAAAAACAGTCTCATTTAAAAATTCTCATTGAAACATATTAATCACTTCCAATTTACCTCTTGGCTGGTAATTTTGCTCAAAGTATCTTCCGTGGGCGTGCCACAAAGCACTAGTACTCGTGTTAGGTGGTCAATGTCTGCTTGAGGGGTTAAGGCTTATTTGATTAACGAGCAAAAACCGATATCACACCGTGAGAAAGCGATCTACTACTTTGATATCAAATAAGTTAGCTGCGCAATGTAACCATCTAAATAAGGTGTCAAATTTCACACCGTGAATTATGGAACCATGACAAAAAGGCATTAAATATCAATAACTATCGTGCTTATCGTGTATTATGAAAAGTGTAAGATCATGCGTGTTTCTAGTGTTAAAACGACCCAGTGGAACTATTAATCCATGCTCTTGCCAATCATTCACCAAACCTCTTAACCCTTTGAAGCCGCGATTAACAAAATGCGCGTGCTTGAATTATCGATGTAATTTTCATTTTTATTTGCATAAATAAACCTTCAAAGGATTAAAATCGTAACGTGTCATAAAACGTAATGACACGAGCCCACTTACCGACTCTGATGATATTTTCTGCATGAACTCGTCCCGTGGAGTGCCCAGAATTTCCATTATTAGATTCAATTGATGTATATCTGCTCTTGCTAAGGCTCCACCGATTTGTACTCAAATTTGCTGAAATTGTTACTACAACAATAAAACCCAGCGATCATTCCGAAAATCTGGTAAACGTCCTTTAGCAGCTCAAAAACGAGGGTCTAACTCGATGATAGTACTTGAAAAAAAATTTTATGTACGCTACCGTCTATTTATACTTTCATGTGAAAATACACAAAGAGTATTTTAGTTTTGGAGCGTCTAATGGACTCCAAACTGGCGTCGTCAGTGACCGTTACTTGACTGAAATGACTAACTTTTTATCTAACTCGTGCTGAGAATTATCCATTTTTTTGCGCATGTTCGCAACAATTTTTTGGCGAAGCGTTAGACAATGTTTTACTGCTCGATTGCAATTCAGCAATTTCTCAAAGCGTTCAAGCGTTTATAAGCCTCGTAGATCCTTAGCAAAAGCAATTGTAATTTATGCAAATAGTTGCGCATTTTTTAGTGAGAATAATAGTTAGCAGAAAATTAGCTACTGTACGATACGGTTCAAAGCGGAGTGTTAATGTTTTGATAGACATTGAATAAGTAAGCAAGTGAGTAAAATCAACGTTGGGACGTATTGTAAAAGGATACGATCGGTGCCAGGGAACAACGTTCTTCCGGTCAGCAATTCAGCCATTATGCAGCCAACGGACCATATATCGACTGAGAATTGTAACGATCGAAATATTGTAAAACATTTAGAACGAGAACAAGAACAAAAAATATTTAAAAATGTGAAAAATGGATCAAATTGATTTCTGACCTGTTTGATTGTAGTGCATCCAATTCAACATTATTTCCGGTGCTCTGTACCATCGCGTGGCTACGTAACCCGTCATTTCGTTTTCTGTCGGTCTAGCTAAACCAAAGTCGAGAATTTTCAGTTCACAGTCTTCATTCACCGCTATATTTGATGGTTTGAGGTCCTGAAATCATTTTTTTAATGTAAAAATAACGAAACTAGATTTATTCTTCGGTGTTTTGTACACAATGACAGATTAATTTGTACTCGAGTAATTTAAAATATGTTCAGTAATGGACAAAAATTGACTCGTTTTCTACAGACTGTTAATTACTAATGGTGAAAATATATATCGCTTCTTATTAGCAATAGCGACTTTAAAATGGTTCTTCGAATTTCTACACGTGTAGATGCCGGAAAAGCATTGTCTTGAAGTAATTAAAGTAATTATCGTTATGACATTGAAAAATTAATTAATCACCTCTTTGCATATTATTTTTGGGATTTGAAAGAAGATGGTTTTTTTATAATCACAACTTTGGGACAATAGTATTTTAAGAACCTTTCAGAGCTTTTCTGCGAATATAGACCCATTCCGTGAAATAGATTGAGATTTAATAACGTAATAAAATTAAGATAGATTTTAAACTAAAATTGTAACTGTGTGCGAATTATTTCAATAAGTTGGTTCCAGTATTTTTGAGGAAAAAGAAGTATTGTTACCAGAGCTGCAAAAAGTCTCTGGTGAGTGGTTCAACTTAAAATGGGTAATTATAATTGTAAACTAAACAAAGTATTTTTTTTACAGAGAGAAAATAGCTTTTTTTTTCAATTCCAAAAATTAGTTTTGTCCAGTATATATGTTAATATCATGCAATTTTATACCCTGTGTATGATTCCTGCTGAGTGAATGTACTTAAGTCCCCTGAGAATCTGGTAAACCAGAAACTGTACATGATCATCAGAGAGCTTCTGTGTCCTCACTATATTATTAAGATCAGCACCCATAAGATGTGTGACAAGATATCTGTCAAAGTCAGGAAAAAAAAAACCATTATTACATGAAAAATTTGCTTTTTGTCTGTGAGTTGTCTTTGAGAATTTACTGACACATGCTGGAAGTCTTCCAACGAAGTAGATGGATGGAATACGTCAAGAAGGCCAATTACCTGCAAATAACATATTCTTTGATAATTTACTTGTGCTTGACTGAGACAGAATTAGAGAGACATTCTTCTGGGACATACATTTTCGTGATTCATGTGCTTGAGCATTCGCAGCTCTCTGTAAGTTCTCTTGGCGTGAACATCAGATTGGAAAGGTCTAGCCAACTTCTTGATGGCCACCTTCTGATTGCTCACATTGTCAACTGCAGAGCTAGAAATATGTTAGGTCACGATTTACTGATTTGTTCAGATATAACACTTGTGTTTAATAATTCTCACTCTTAACTTTGAATTTTAATCCTTATACAAGTTTATAATATATATATATATATATCTAGATTCTTTGAAGTAAAACTTGTATAGAGACAAAATTTACACGATAATCAGTGAAATTAATAGTGGAAATTCCTGGAAGCATTCCAAAGCAATATCACAAAATAATTTAGTTGCATTCCTTTCAGAATGTCACTAACATCCAAACGTCTCTGTCAAAATGCTCAGTTAAGTATGAACTGAAAATCCAATTCCTTCATGCTCCAAAACTTATAAGTCATAGATATTTATTGATAATCATGCTGGTTTACCAATGTCACAAACATGAAAACATGCTTCATACACAATATTTTGAGTAAAAAAATAATACTTATTAACTTTTGCATTTTAGGAGACTGGTGATGATTCAATGGTTCGGAATGCACAATATTTTCAAACATGTGGCTTGAACTATAACGAGTTTGTGCTACAATTTACTGTCCAATTTTCTAATGAACCATCGCCATCTTTTAATCCCATAATTAGTGTAGAATTTTTTCTGAGCTTGCTTACAAGTATTATGCATGTAACAATGGGAGAAATAATTAAATATTCAATTCAGAAAACAAGTGACATTTATTCAGGAATTTCATAATAATGTCATACATATTTAAAATTGCTCGGTTACTCTAAAACTAACAAAGCAGACTTAAAATAACAACACAATGTAAATCAGTTACTGATTTTGCTGAAGCACGTTTTATTTTTCTGCATATAGCGCTCACTAAATCAGGCAAAAAGTATGTCATGGATTTACTTCTACTAAATCACATGAAAATAAACGGTTTTTAATTTCCATATCTTCAATACTTTAGAGCTGTTCGAAGGTGTAAAAATTTAGATAGAAGATTTTTTTACAGTGTTCACAAAATGAAAACAGTTTTGAAAACGAAAGAAGTTATCAGAATTTAAGGCTTCCGAATGGTTGCATGCTGAACATAGAGATGGCAATCATTCAAAAGTCTTACATTTGATAACAATTCTAACCGCAAAAGCCTTGAGCATGAAAAAACAGTCATTTCATTCATGGTCAAAAACCTTTGAAATGACTTTTCTCAAAAAGATAGTAATTTATTTCAACAATACATTATTACAACTTGTATGTATCTTGTATAAGTACGAAGGTCGAAAGACGCATTCTAGATTCGCTGTAGGAATTTTATTTCATATCGTTATTTATTTAATTTTGCGGGACATGCCTTTTTTACAGTTTAATATAGTTTCTCTAGTTAAAATATAATATCTTTCACAAAATACAGGTTAGTATAAGTTCCCGTTTCGCTCTACGCAGATTTAACAGTAAAATGGGAAAAACACATCTACGAATCTGTATGGTATCTATCAGACATTATGACAAAAATGTGATTTCAAATGCGTAAATAAATCTTTTTCATAGAAAAATCACTAAGCAATTGGTTAATGCATATCTAATTTTTACTAAAATTTGTTCCCCGATTCGGTCTAAAAACTACGACAACAGAAAAATCTTACTTTTAACCGCAAGATTTTCTTGTGCACTGTAAGTCTTTACAAGATTATAGAATTGCTTAATGAACTATGAGAGCAACATTATTAATAAGAATATAATTAAAAAAAAAAAATTGTATGATTTATTTTAAGTAATTTATTGCCTTAAGAAAACAAGTGACACTTATTCACGAATGTCACAAACATCAGAACATAAGTTATCTGACAGTCCAAAACCCTGTCTCAAATATTTCAAACATCTCAGTTACTCCAAAACTAACGAACCAGACTTAAAATAACAACTCTACGTAAATGAGTCAGTTTCAATCGGAGCACTTTTAATTTTCGGAATATTCAGTAAAACAGTCGAAAAGTATATAGTCATCGGAAGTTGCGTGGGTCGAGGAAAGAGTTCACAAGTTTATAGGCACGTGACTATCGATCGATTGTCATAGTGGCTTAATTAACATTGACGAAAAACAATTCAAAGCGAAGACGAGAATAGACAACCAGTTGATTGCGGCATGCGAGGAGTCAGAAAAAGAGACAAGGAGGGAATGTCAAGGTTCTTAAGAGTCAGTTTCATTCGCAACCGATTTTTTAATGAATATACTTCAAGTGTCATAAGTTATTATCGCCGTTTATTTTAAAGATCTAATATCTCAACAATTTACTGTGTCTTACGAATTTTTTTTTTTATTCATCATCACATATGTTGAAAACATATATATTGCCGTTTGTCAGGCTCATATCTCGCGCACGAACGACAGCAACTTACCATACTTGACCGTAAGCGCCTGAGCCAACGGGAGTCAGCATCTGATAACGTTCAGGAACCTCCCATTCCGTTTTGTTTATTTCGATTTTCTGAAATCTCGGCATTGTTAAACACGCTTATTGTATCCACCGAGATAGCGCGGCACTTTTTGTTTCTGTTTACGTGTTGATGTCTGTTTACGACACTGACTGATTTACTGTCTCTTAGTAAGTTTCACTCGCTGAATAACCACCGAGCGCAAGTATTCTCGAGCGCCGCGACCATTTCCAAATTAGTACGACCTCGTGTGTGTAGGTGCGAGGTTAGTTCTATATGTGCTGGATTCTGTTGCTCAACCGGCTATGCGCACGCGCATGCGCGTTGCGACTATGTGTTAAGCGCGCGAGATTTGAAATGGGTTTTAGTCGACGTGAGTTTTTTTTCGGGGTTTTGTAGAAGTTTTGAGGTGGATGACCCAATTAATGATCTTCTAAGCTCAGCACGGTGTTGTTAAGATCAAATCAAATGAACGAATCACTTCGATGTTCCATAAGCAAATGTATAAGCTTTATCATTGTACCCACTTCATATTCAACAAAATATTTTGTTAATTTTATTCGATATGTATGTTTGTTTCAAAATACAGAGGGTTTCGAAAGAACTAAATATTCTGTAGACACGTGGCGCTTAATCAACAACGTTTTCAGTTACTTTAATTGAATTTCTTTCATCCAAATCAATATACACATTTGTGTGCGAAATTATTTAGTTCGATTGCATCAGATATTTCATAAGAAATATTACATGATTCAATCAAGTTACGAATATATTCAAAGTCACTTGAAGATTCGGTTCAACAAAATAAGATTTATTCGAATAAACCAACTGTTATTCAAGGGAACTAAATTTATAATCTGTTGTTTCAACTGAGAGCGATAATAAATCCGGTTCTGGAAGTCAACATTGATCATTTTTTCAATTTAAACAAACGTTTGTTGACTTGACAAAACCTCCAACCAACAAATCGCATTTAGTTCAATCAACTGCATTTTTTTCAGTGAAAGTAAGTACCATGAAATTTGAACCTATCAACCGACTTGTGACAAGTTTGTACTTGAACTTTGTTCTATGTAAAGCCGTATGTTAACTCAATTTAAACTCTGTATTCATATAGCTTATTACTAATATAGCTTACTAAATTATCTTAGTAAATAGTAGTATTTTCATTGAAAAACTCTGTTATTAGTAAAATCAAGAGGACAACTAGATACTTGCAATGAACTTCTGTTTTTTTATGAAATTTTTATCGTTTGGAGTAAACGAAAAGATCTGAGAAAAAAATTCGTTTTTATGTGATGCATTATTTATTAAAAAGTTCTGTTCACTAAAAATGACTGCAAAATTTCTACACATTTGCGAAAAAATTTTTGTTAAACTTACAGAAAAATGTTGATGAACATTACAGAAAAACCTGTAAAAATATAGAAAGTAAAAAAAAGTTCATCGATTTTGAATAAAGAAATTACGAAAAATGATGTAAAATTAATAAAATATTTCTGAAGACTTTTGCGGGCAAAATAACTTTTTCATAATGGCAAAAAGAATTGTTCTATTCTTACCGTGCTGAGCAACGAAAACGCCCTTGATTCAATTTATTTTACATTAATTACCAAAATATGTGGAACAAATTAATATCCCTTGAATTCGTCGAAACGATTTGAAATCGATGATCATCACTGAAAATGAGGGATTATAATGGACGGTATGAAAGGACACGAATATACAATTATTATTTCCATATATTTCATTATGTATTTACAATTTGACAACAAAACTTTTAAACGTAACACGGAGCCTTGCTCTCGACTTAGAGGATCGGATTCCTCGCTGAAGCGTTCGTAGAGAGGGAGAGCGTGGGGTGAGCTAAAATCGTATCCAGCAATATAATAAATATTAATAATAATGGGTAATAATAAATTCAATGCAATCCACGATAACTGATCGACGTCAAAACGCGGCAGTGTGATAATATAACCCTTAATTAAGTATCCGAAAGCCCCCAAACCATATTCTGCAAATCACACTCGCCATTTTCACATCGATTATAATAATCCTCTCTCTCCTCTCTCTGTCTCGCTGTTTAACGATTTCTCGTATAATCGGATTGTCCATATTTATAATAACGATGCTGTATTAATTCACACTTGTGTATAGCTGAAATCGTCATTATTATTACTTTATAATAAATAAATGAATAAATAAATAAATAAATAAATAAATAAATAATTCAATTGAATTTTTTCAATTAAAAGATTGTAACAAATTATTGACTCCGCATCTCTTTCACACTTCGATTCGAGATCACTGGGCGTACTATTTGAGCGAAAAGAAATAAATTAACAATAGACAATAACACCACGATCATCTTTTTTTGTCTTTGCCTTAATTTTCCTTTTTAAATTATGTACATACCTATATTTATCACTTACATTTCCAACTTGTTGCGAGTCTGCTTTATAGTCGTACGATTTATTTTTTATGTGTGTGTGTGTGTGTGTGTGTGTGTTGTTTTTTTTTCAATCGGTTGTTCGTCTTAAAGTTTTATGGCAGTGTGCTATGTACGAGCAACGAATCTCGTTAAGATCTCGGTACTTGACATTGAAACCTCCGTTTAGATGACGGCGACAATTTTCGCTCTTTTCCGACAACCTCGCCTTGTTTTTTTATGTATAAATAGAGTCTTTATAGATTAAACCACGACGATTCTATGGAGTGACGGAAATGGTTACGATTTAATTCTCCCTTTATTTAAGGAGGTTGAAGCATTTCTCACTAGTCAAATCAGTGTTCAATTTTCAAGTATCTTTCCACAATTTTATGTGGTTTAATAAAGTGTTCCGAGATATTACACATGTAGTAGCATTAGTTTTCCACATATAAACACATTAACAACTGTGATATAAAAAATAAATCGATTGATATTTGTAAATGTCTGATATAATTTTTTTTCATCCAGTTTTTGATCAGAAAAAACCGTAATATCGATTCGATTATATCGAGCCATATCTCATGCTATTCGGTGAAAGATACTTCATCGATTGACCGACTCGATTTTTGATAGTATTGATAATTCAAAAGATACTACCGTTTAATTATTCCAGCCTAGCCTAACATCAGGTATAAAAATGGCTGTAACTTTTGAACGACTGGTACTAAAAAAAATCGGGACAGTTTGTCGATTGAAGATCTTCTGGTAATCGAAATAAGCTATTGCTTGTCATAATTGGAGTATTATTATGATTAATAAATGAAAAAAAAACTGTACGGAAAAATATAAAATCGCACATTTGGACGTATCGGTCGATTTTTTGCTCGAATTACGATTGTGAATGTACCTATATACTAAGGAATTAATTCTGCAATGTGAATAACGCCACAAAACTGTTGATTAAGCCATGGAAAATTTTCAAATAAAAGTTTTTCAACATTCTGAACTAATTTGACTAATGTAGAACGCTTCAACCACTTTAAAATCGACGATCGTTTGCCTCCGCCTTCTGACCTCGATTTTCCATCAAAGTTGGGTCACTCAATATTTTTTAAATATTTTGTTGTTGTTGTTTTAAACACCTTACGTAATACTACGATAAGATAGTTGTGGATATCAGTGAGCGATGCGAGTCCGTAGCCGCGGGACAAAGTTCTCTACAGAAACATTACCGATTTTGAATGCAGTCGTTTATTTAAAATCCAAAACTAAATGTTAAAAACTTCGGAACTCATTAATGGGATGTATAAAAATTTTATCAACCAAATAAAGAGGTTTGCATAAAAAATTTTTGAACAATGTTATGTAAATCAAAATAATGAGAAAACCAATGATGTTAGCTATTATTTTCACCATTATTTCTTATTCCCGGCAATTTAAAAAATAAATCAATGTGGAAAATTTATTTTCTTCGTTTTTTTAAAATCTTTATACCATTCCTCTCTAATATATTGAAATAATCTAAATATTTGTAAATACCATTTTTAAATGGAATGAATGACGCTCAAATTCACGCTATTCGTTTATTTATTCCGTAAATAATTTGATATGAATCATTCAAAATACTCAAGCAGATTCGTAAAAAAATGAATGAACATTTAAAAATGTCACTGGAATAACAGCAACGGGCCATTATTTGCCCATTACACGTTATTGTTCGTTTTGCCATTTTTTAACGTGTTGTTTTTTATTCTGTAAAAATGCTCATATAGTTTCTTACAAATTGTGATTAGATATTTTCACCAAAACTATAAATATCAAATTAGTGATGCAATAAATAAAGAATTGGATTTGAAAGTAACGAAGACTTTCCCTATTTGAATTTTATCGAACAGTATCATGACCGCTACATTCTCCCGTCGCTCTCATCCTGCAAAAAAACGTCAGTATTCCAGTACGACGATTTTTTATTATTTTTTTTTGTTAATAATAATCTTAGTTAGTGTAAAAACAATACTCGACGCGCTGTTATATCAAGTTGATTCTTAGGAAGTAGCAAACGGTTTTGGCGTTCTTACGGTATAAAGTCTTTCATTCTTTATTTATTTACAAGGAACATCTAACATCGTAGTGAATAGTATTTTGTTTTTTTTTATACACGGGTCTTGATCATCTTTTTTTTTTAATCTTGTCTTGAGCCATGTTCTCGCTTACAACATCTAAAAAAATTTCAATTTTAGACTACCTACATCGTTTCGTTTTATTTTCATTCAATTTTCCTTTGAATTTTCGCGTTATCTGCTATCACAGATAACGTCGCTTTGATTGAAGTTCGAGTGATTGTGCCACTCGTTTAGCCATAGAGACGAGATTTTATCGCAACGATTACGCCCCAGGCTGAAAATCCTTTTTTTCGTTCGTCTATAAATATTGGTATAATATTTTGTTTCAATGTTTGATTTCTTTGGCATCTCGACATTTTCGCTATGTCACTGACGAAGGTATTTTTCCTAATTCCTTCGGCGTTTCCGACTGATCAATAATACGCTAATCAATCCTTTCATCCCTGATATTCTAGTCTCGTTTTGAATTGCTCGTTTTTTCCCCTTTCAATTATTTTCCTTCCGCTTCTCTCTATACTTTATTTTATTTTTTCTGTGTGTGTTGGTGCACGTGTTTTTCTCGTTCATTTACCCCCCTCCGTTGTCTCAAGACTCGTCCTTGATAAAGTCCTACGAGTCCCCCACAAATTCACGTTCCGTATGATCCTGACAAATTGCGCTAGCTTCAACGCCATTTTCTTAACCATTGTTTTTGGTTACGCATCGGCTGACAATTTTTTTCATCCTTTTATTGAAAGAAGAATCTTCGTGTATCATCGGCCGTGAAGTGGCGAGTCCTCGTGAGATCGGACGAGCCTATCTACAGCAAGGTCGACGCCGTGAGAACATCCGGGACGACTGGCCTCGGAGGGGAGTCCATACATCACACTCTCATCTCGCTCATGCTCGCCTGGGACACACGGCTTGAGACTGTTGCTCCCTGAAGAAGGGGTTGATTCTCTGGTGGGCTTTTTGCTCGGGGCGGAGGTGGTGCTCTTGGTACTTTGAGGTGAATCGAACCGTTTGGTGGACCCTGTAATAATTACAACAACGAGAAGTGTTAATTAAACGTATTTTTCTAAATTTTATTGAGTGCCGTAATACAAGGTGTGACAAATGTAGTTTGTAAAATATGATCAAATGTAGTAATAGAATGTATGAAAAATGTATTTTGTAAAATATGACTAAATGTAGTAACATAATGTATGAGAAATGTATTTTGTGAAATATGACCAAATGCAGCAATAGAAGGTATGAAAAATGTATTTCGTAAAATATGACCAAATGTTGTAATAGAATGTATGAAAAATGTATTTTGTAAAATATGGGTAAATGTAGTGATAGAAGGTATGAAAAATCAAATTCGTAGAATATGACTAGAACGAGTAATAGAAGGTGTAAAAAATGTATTTTTAAAATGTATCGTAAACTTTAAATTTCAACGTCTTACCGAATCTGATCAGGAAAATCAAATGTAATATTTTTTGTCCAAAATTTTTCGAATTTTACAAAAAAAAAATGTATGTTCATCATAAATTGTTTAAAGTGACATTTTTTACGGTGATCAGCTCGTGTGACTTTTTTCATATTCGCATTTATAGTGTGAATAAAATCGTGCGGATACTGATAGAACGTAATTTTTTAAAATTGGAATGACGGTTTTTTAACTATCCCATTTTGTTAATTTACAACTTGTTAAAATTGTATTCCAAAACTTTTTTGTTAATTTAGGAAGAAAAAAATAAACAATAAAATCAATTTCGTTGACTACCTATTATTTTTTTTAGATCTAAATGTGCCACAAAGATATGAAATATTTGAAATTTGTTATTGTAAAAAATGTTGATGACCATTTTTTTTATAGTAAAAATGACAAAGATTATTTCGTAAGATAAAAATATTAAATTTTCGATTATTTCATAAAATATTTCGGTTAAGTTAACTATTTAAAACTCATGAGTTTCCTTGATAATTCTAAAGCCTACCACGTATTTGATGTGTGGAGTCGCTGTAATTTTAGTGATATTACATAAAATCAATAAAATACCTGCATGCTCATTTCTTGCATCACGGATGATCGCGGCAGTGTCGCGTGCTGCTGGCTGTGTTGCTTTTGATGCTGGTAATGATGTTGATGTGGCAGTGTGTGGGTGCTTTGACCCTGTTGCATGAGTCCCTGATCATTAGGAACTCCCTTCATAACATTCCTGTAAAAAAATACCACCCGATAAAAAAATTATATTGCATGATTAGAATAAAAATTTATAATCTATACACTAAAAAAAAATATAATGATGCCGGTTTACACTAAAGTGAACCTTAAGAAAATGCACACACTTTAAATTATTAATTAAATAAATAATTATTTTTCAGACTGAAGGGCTCTGGTCGATGGCAGTGCGTGTACCCATTAATATCATAAATATAATATAGGAAAACCATGTACCGCAAGAAAAAAACTGAAAAAGTAAATAAAAAACGGTACAACGTGCAGTCAATAAAACTCTTTTACTACTACTACGACTAATTAAATTTTTATCGGAAATAAATATATATCGGGCAACCCACCACATTTTGACCAGGATTTGACCTCGACCTCTCCGGTTAAGCTCGAAATTTTTTGTAAGCTTAGCTAGACTCTCAAATGCACCAGATTTTTTTTCTGTGCCAATTTTTGTTAATTATATTTTTAACGTGACATATCGATTGACATTTTTTAAGAATTTGTAAAAATTCTGAAAAACACTTTTTTGAATTAAAGAAAATTCTAGTCTACAGCCAAAGTAGGCAAGATTTTTCTTTTGATAGTTTAAAATTTTTTTTTTATTGGAAAAATTATTGTTTCAATAAAAAAAATCTTAAGAATCAGGAGAAGATCAATTTAACCTACTTTGGCTGTAGGCTAGAATATTTTTATAATCAACAGAGTATTGTTCAGAATGTTTGCAGATCCTTAAATAATGGCATTCGATGTGTGACGTTAAAAAAACATTTGAAAAATGTGCATAGTTTGAAAAAATCTGAAACAGTTCTAAAAAATTCGGTTGTACATGAATAACCATTTGATTAACCGGCTGGAGTGGATTATATTTTTTTTCTTAATAATTATAAAAATAACAAAAGCTTAACAAACATAAGAAGAAAAATCTTGCCCACTTGGCTATAAGCTCTAAACTTTGATATTTAACAAAGTATTTTTTTAGAATTTGTCCCGATTTTCAGATCATCGCATTCGATATATTACTCCAAAAATATATTTCAAAAAATTGCCACAGAAAACAAAATCTGGTGCTTTTGAGGGTCAGACTAAGCCTACAGAAAATCACAAGCCAAATCGGAGAGGTTGAGGTCAAATCCTGGTCGAAACGGGGTAGATTGCCCCATGTACAACAATATGTGAAATTCAATATACAATCGTGCTGGAAACGGTACTGAATCATGAGTTGCATATCTATTAAGGATGTCGGAGCGCGCTGGGGTGCTCAACTTCCTAAAAAGTGACAATTCAGCGAGAAATTCGAACACTTCTCGATGGAATAAAAATCTGAAAAAAATCAAGCATACAAAAGGTGCGGAAAAGATCAATATTGAAGATTAATAATTGCAAAATTTTATTAACAAATAGGTGAAAAAAAATTGTTCAGCAAATTATCTGATTTTTTTTTCGAATAAAAATGATTCGTTAAATTTTCGGAATACGTATACATTTTTTTAGAATTTTTTCTAATGTTTGAAAATTGCGGTTTTTTTTCTTGTATGTGCTGTATTCGCAAATCTATTTGATCAATCGTTTAGAAACTTTTTGGGTGTAATAGGTGGTTTTGTGAGGAACTCATATAAGAAATTCGCGACTCAACATGCATTTTTTAAGAAAAAGAAATTCCAAAAAAACGAAATTTCGATGATTAGAATAAATTCTGAAAAAATTCGTACGTATTCAGAAAAATTGATAAATCGTTTTCATTCGAAAAAAAATTTAGGTGACCGATAATTTGTTGAACAATTTTTTTGCCAGCTATTTGTTAATAACATTTTGCAATTATTAATATGCAAAATTGATCTCTTCCGCACCTTTTGTATGCTTAATTTTTTAAAGATTTTTCTTCCATCGGGAAGTGTTCGAATTTCTCTCTGAATTCTTACTTTTCAGGGAGTTGAACACCCCATCACGCTCCTACATCCTTAAGGACGTATGATACGTACAGTCCCGCCAAAACTGAGTTTCAGAGACAACTTCGATCACTTCCCGATGGGATAAAAATCTGAAAAAATAATGCATATAAAACGTGCTGAAAAGATTGATTTCGCATATTAATAATCCCAAAATGTTATTAACAAATTGGTGAAAAAACAATTGTTCAACAAACAATCAGTCAACCTGACTTTTTTTCTAATGAAAATGATATTTTAATTTATTTGAATGCATGCGAATTTTTTAAGATTTTTTTCTTTATTTTGATTTTGATTTTATTTATTTGCAAAAATGTGCGCGAAATAACGAATTTTGGATATGTGCTCGGCATGAAACCATGTACTACACTCAAGATTTTTTTGCAAAACGCATATCAAAATTTGCTATATTCTGCGCACTTTTCAAAATAAAAAAAATAAAAATCAAAATGAAGAAAAAGATCTGAAAAAATTCGTATGCATTCAAATAAATGAACATATCATTTTCATTAGAAAAAAAGTTAGGTTGACTGATTGTTTGGTGAACGATCGTTTTTTTCACCAATTTGTTAATAACATTTTGAGATTATTATTATGCAAAATCAATCTTTTCAGCACGTTTTATATATATTATTTTTTTCCGATTTTTATCCCATTGGGAAGTGATCGAAATTGTCTCTGGAACTCACTGTTGGTGGGACTGTACGTCTATCATACATCCTTAAATAAGCGTGATTGATTAAAAGCTATTTTAACATCGCTTTATAATTGTAAATTAAATTTAATATACCAGATTATTCGTAAAAGTTCAAGCTCATTGTATAATATTCATTTCCCAATAATTTATTCAAGAGAAATGTTAATTAAATCGCCAGTTTAGTTCATAATTTATTAAAGTTGAATAAATGCATTCTCACGATGCAACGTTCTAGAAAATTGTAATACATAGACGCACCTTCTCAGCATTTCGTTTTCAACGTCGACGATAACTTGGCCACCGCCCGTAAAGTGTGAGTGTGGCGGAGGTGGTTGCTTTAATTCCGTAAAGCTGCGAGGGCCGCACTGTACATTCAGCATTTGTTGTTGCTGTATGCTTTTCGCTTCGAGCCTCGTTTTATCGCGTTGATAATAAACTCCGGCGAATATTAGGACGTTGAGGATTAATAGGCTGCAGCCAATTGCGATCGTCACGCTCAGTGCAGTTGAATATGCGGCGTAACTATAAAAAACAAAAATCATTATTGAGAAAAAAAAAATCAATAAATGTTTACGAGACTTTAGTAAAATCGTGAAATTATTCCATTTTTTGCTTTCTAATAAAATATTGCCAGTTTAAATATCATTAATAAATAATAGCGGACGGTACTCCATTTCGATTCACTAGTAATAAATCTCATATACTACTTATTAGTATGAATAATATAGATAGATAATAACGTACGCAAGTTGAATATCAATTATTAATATAACTCAACGAGCAGTCAGTGTAAATGCGCTTCAGATATATTTTTCACTTCAATAATTGGTGACAAATACATCAAAGTGGAAGCTGTAGGAAAATATTACACTGAATGCAAAATTATTGCGTCAAGTCGCAAGCTCATGATTTGTCTATTTCTTTTTGGTGAGAAATATATAAATAATATATTACGTAATATGTTTTACGCCCGCTTTGCATACCGCCGTAACTCAAATAATAAAGGGTCAAAAAAAAATTTTGTTTGAAAAACAAAACGAATATTAGCTCTCAGCTGCAAGAATGATTTTATTGTTTTCAACTTTATATTAGATTGTATCAAAATATATAAGTAATACATAAGTAATATATGAGTAATCCATGCAGGAACAAAAGTATTGTTCATTGAAAATCAGTACAACTTAAAATTAATCTTCGATTTGGATTATTTTCTTCGTTACTATCATAACGGTCGTTTTTTTGAATTTGTTATTGGGAATTTTATCAGATTCTTTAACAATCGAATCGGTTAGTCGATTTCCAATTTTTTTGTTTTGTTCTTTTCCAATCGTTCTTATTTTGCTTTCTTTCTGCGAGTTGAACTTGAATCGAAGAAACTGAATTTTTCATTTTACGCCCGCAAGTTGCAACGTCGATTTACCCGCACAGTGTTGAAAAAATTCTTTTTTTTGTTTGTTTGCCACATTAAGAAACTGGAATCTGGTTCATAATATTCCCTAGTGAATGAAAAGGCTCACACGAATTTTTTTGAGGTGGCCCAACGAACTTTTGTATTTTCCGTTTGATTAACACGTAGAAAATAAATTCTTTCCTTTGAACGGATATGATTATTTTTCAACACAATCGACAGTGCTATATGTGGTAGCATTCGATAGCTTGAACCATTACCTACAATTCTGTGTATCGTACTAAATTTTTTACCACATAGTGTCTGAAATATTGAATTTTGCGTAATCAGATGTTTTTTACTTTTTCAAAAAACGAGTATACGAGACAAACTGCCATTTTCCTTGGTAGCATTTTTATCGAAATCAGGTCTGCGACCTCTACGAAAATTCGTACGAAGCTTTCTTTTGACGAGGGCCATTGGAGTGGTGGACATTATAGTTTTTTTAGGGCCAGGGAATTTTATTTTCAGACACACCCTAACGTTTAATCTAAATAAAGTATTTTTTTAGACGCACCCTAACATTTAATCTGAATTAAGTTTTTTTTTAGACACATCCTAACATTTAATCTAAATTAAGTTTTTTTTTAGACACATCCTAACATTTGATCTAAATTAAGTTTTTTTTTAGACGCACCCTAATATTTAATCTAAATTGAGTTTTTTTTAGACACACCCTAATATTTAATCTAGATTGAGTCTGTTTTTAGACACGCCCTAACATTCAATCTAAATTAGAAAAATATAATATAGTTCCAAAAAAAATATGACAGGATGAATGATGATTACCCAGCAACGTCGAGACTGGCAAGTGTATCAGTACTGGCATTGTGGACGTTCTGAAGATTTGTGCTTTGTATGAGACTGACGCACGTCGTGATACTGAAATCCGTAGTACTTGGAGATTCGGTTGTGACGTTTCCTCTCCTTGCGAGTTCGTCTCCTACCCTACTAAGAGGATCGGGCCTGACTGAGCCATCATAAAGGGTAGGATCATTATGACCACGAAACAGATTGTGCCTCGGTTCGACGTCTTCCATTCCAGCTCTGTGAAGCTCAGGAACCAGTCGCAGCCACACAGACAACTGATGAGCACGGTAATGATTTTTTAATCGTGGTTTAGGACCTGTAAGAAAAACAAACATGAATTAGACGAGATACTTAGTAATTTATTATAAAATACTTTTTTTTAAACTGAACTTTTTATAAAGTAGTTAAAATTGAACATTCCATGACAACATTCGAGCTGCATAAAATGAATCTTAATTATTTCCTAGTGTCTTAAGTTTGTTGGTCTTTTTTTTGTGACGCCATGTTGAATTATAATAAATTTTTAGAAATATCAATAGATCATTTTTCGGATGACAGAAAAAATGAAAGTTATCCAAATCATCCTCTGGGTCGGTTATACTAATTATGATGTTATGTATAAGAATTTTTGTTGATAGGAATAATGGTGAATTTTTAATTGTCGGTAACTGCCTTGCAAGTGTCTGACACATATTTCCAGTGTTTGAAAACATCAAAAATGAATAATCGAAACTGCCTCCGACACCATATAAATTACCAAAGCTTCCAGAAATCAGAAAAATAGTTAACGATAAAATTACAAAACAATTGAGCTGTTTATACCCACATTGAATTTTGAAAAAATTGGTGAAAGAAATTGAGTTGCATGAAATGAAAGTTGGACAATTATTTTTTAATGTATGAACTGTTTGGTCTTTCTTTTCGGAATTTATGTTGAATAATGTTTATTTTTCCAAATGATCTTTATCTTCTCTGCAACAGTGTTTAAGATACATTTTCAGTGCTTGAAAAAAATTAGAAAGCACGAAAATGTAATGGGATGAAAATAACAACCGTGATTTTCCTTTAGTCCAATTTGCAAGCGAATAATTAAAACTGTCTCTAACATCACATAAATCATTAAACCCCCGCAAATCAGTAAAAATAATTAGCTACAAAATTACGAAACAATCGAGATTTTTACGCCCTCATTGAATTTCAAAAAACAAGAAATAGGTGGAAGAAATCGAGTTGCACGAAATGAACGTTGGACGATTAATTCAAATACATTTCTAATGCTTGAAAACAAGCAGAATAAATTTAAAAAAAGTATATTCGCAACTATGATTTTTCTTCAGCCCAATCTGCAAGCGAATAATTGCAAATGTCCTCAACATCACATAAATATCAAACCATTATCACGATAAATTGTCAAACCGCCATAAATCAGAAAAAAATTATTAGCGACAAAATTACAAAACGATTGAGCTGTTTATACCCTCATTAAATTTCGAAAAAAAAAGAAATAGGTGGAATAAATCGAGTTGCCTAAAATGAAAGTTGTACGATTATTTTCTACTGAGTGGAGCTCTAGGACTTTCTGGACGGAGTCTCTGGAGTAGTAACAGCTCGGAGTGCTCAGCCAACCGTCACAGTAGTCAGCAACCCTTAACGCGGGCACCATCTCACCCCCTGCACCCCGACCCTCGCCCCTCCCCCCCAGGCCCCAAGCGCTATATGTCTTCGTAACGTGGTTTATGGTCGCCGTTGCAGCTTCCCTCGCCTGCTCTTGTGCCACATATTTTACACTCTCGGTTGCGTACAGCCGAGAGCCGACTCGTCCTGGGAATCCGCGTCGCTATAAATCATCAGCCACGTCCTAATCAACGTCGAGCTTGCACAACGGCGGCATGGGGTGTGGGGAGTGGGGAATTGGGGGGGGGGGGGGGGGGGGCTATGCGTGCGGAGAAGGCTCGGTGGGGCAAGCGTAACAGTCCAGGGGTCGCGAGCGTTCGAGTTGTATAGTCCCGTAGGTGCATTTGGCAATATAGTTGACTACTGGGTGGGGTATACGAGCAGCGGGCGAGGGGAGGGGGAGGGGGGCTTACCTAACGGTCATGCACAGTCGACGGGACGAGTTGGAGATCCCGCGAGCTTCCAGGACGTTGCCAAATATCGTTAGGATTAGCTCACGTAGGCACGAGCCCAACGTCGGGGTTCAACGTGAGCGATCGTACTATCAGGCAGTTCATGTCAAGTAGCTGGACGAAGGATAATGTTTTTTTAGGTGATTTTTAATGTCGACTTTTGGTTATTTGTCTCGTTGTTAATTTGTTGTTGAGTTTCTTATTTTGTTTTATGCACATGTAGTTTTATGGTTGTGTTGTTGGTAATTGGAATGAGGATCAAATGCAAGGTTCCTGAAGTTTCCAGAATTTTGTATTTAGAGTTCTCGCAGGGCTGAAAATCGCCAGAAATTTCGCCGTGTTATTGCACAGTTATTGATTTTTTTTTAAGCATAGACTTTTTTTAGTATTGTTTTACTGCAACATGGCTTAGGAGTCGATGACATGTCGTCAATCAATGACGATTTACTAGTGATTAAGATAGTCAGTTTATTTTAGATCATCGTATGCATTTTTTCTTAATCCTGTACTTAGAATATTTTTGCAGTGCTGAAAATCACTAGAAATGGCTACGAATGATTCAAACCCATTTAAAACAATGTTGACATCTTTTAGGATTATTGTACTGCTAATTGATTTAGAAGTCAATGACATTTTGTTAAATATTTGACTAGACTCAATAGCTTGGGGCCAATAAATATTCTTGAATCAATTTGCAAAGAAATTCTAATTCATTTGGTAGTATACATTGTTAATTCGAAGCGACCAATCGGCCTGTCATGGAATGCCCCGTAGACCCTACGAGTGTGTACAAAGAATCTTAAGCTTCTTTGGCTAACGACTTGGAGAACCTTTCGACCTCGTTCGGCTTAACTCAATTGATTCTTTGTAGTGGGCATGTTTTTCTCTTTTTTTTTCGTAGTCTGCTTCATCAGCCTTTCGAAGAATCTCTTCCAGAAATTACCCCGTATCAAAAGGAGATCCATTCGATGTATCGATCCTCTGAAGATCCTCGATCGATGATTTTACATATCTTGCAGCTTGATCCCTCAACAGACTCGCAAGTTATAGAGATTAAATTATTCAAAGGCACACACACACACTGAGAGAAAAATCTGGTAATTCTGAAAATAATATAGTTGGACTGACGATAATGTAATTATAAACTATAGTTCTCAGGAGACACGTCTTTATTTTATGGTTATACCAAATAGAAGAAAATAGTTGGATGAACCATTAATATAATTCTCAGAAGAGCCGTTTTTATTTTATGGTTATAGCAAATATAATTACAGTAGCAATCATCAAAATGATAATAGTTTCAAAAACTATTCTAATATTTTTAAATATGCCGTATTGTTGCGTATATGATTTCAACATTTGTTCCCAATAACCTTGCAAGTATCGTTTATTGAACCATATTATCATTACTTCAACCACAAAACATTGCAAGCGTTCTTATATTCGTTTTACCACGTGAAATTGTTGAATAAATGATATGCTTTTCTCTCAGTGCACATACACACATAGACACATGACACATACACTCATACACATCCAAAACATTTTTTCTAATAATGATTTTTCGACGTTCGGAAACATTCTAGACATAATTACATGAAAATATATAAAATGAATATTTTCCTGAAAATATAGGTTCTTGCGGAAGCAAGACTAATGAACTTAGCAATTTTTAAGTAGTGATCTCACTGTGTTCCGGTTCTAAATGATTTATGACTCAATGACGTCTACACGGAAAAAACGGCTTCGCGGGGAAAACCAACTATTTATTAGTTGAGTTAAAATTCGTTGCCACAACCATCCGGTTGGTCGTGGTAACGACGTGGTCACATTTACCATTCCGACTTAGTTGACTTAAATAGGTCACACAACGAATTTTATTTGTGATCCAACTGAGTAAGATAGTTAGAGCCAAAATAGTAGTTGGCTCAACTAACTATTTAGTTCAAGCAACGATCGGAGCCAACCACCTGAAAGTAGTTGATCTAACCGAGTAATCGTCTGTCGCTCAGAGCACTAAGTCGCTTTGTTGGGTCCAACTATCTTTTTCGTTACCGCAACAAAGTCGTTTTTTCCCATGTAGCTGAATATTTGACTAAACTCGATAGCTGAAGACCTATAAATATTCTTAACTCCATTTCCAAAGAAATTCTGGTGCATTTGATATCTGTATACATTGTTCATTCCAAGAGACTAATCGGCTTATCATGGAATGCCTCGTAGACCCTACGAGTGTGCACAAAGAATCTTATGCTTCTTTGGCTAACGACTTGGAGAACCTTTCGACCTGGTTCGGTTTAACTCAATTGATTCATTGTAGTGGGCGTATTTTTTTTCCTTTCTTTTCCCAGTCTGCTTCTTCAGTCTCCCGAAGAATCTCTTCCAGGAATTACCCCGCATCAATCCAATCGATATATCGATCCGCTGAAGCGTTGCTACAAGCTTTCCTTTGTCAACAGCTATATGCACCAGCGAAATAGTGCTAGTCGAACAGAGAAAAGCCTCTTGAAAAAGGCTCTCTTGCAGCCGGCAGCGAGAGTTCGGTCGCTCGGTAAGACGTATGGCAGCTTTTTCGTCTGACGACGATGAAGGATGTGGCAAGGATCGAGTACTAGTAGTGCACGGTTACCAACGGTCTGTACAAGTACGAGCAGACCACCATCGTCACCGATAGTACAAACGTGGATTCTGCTTCGTGTACGTATGTATATATACGTATATATATGTACACATATACATATATGTAAGCCATGAAAACCAATCTCAACTCTTTTCCACGTTGAGTTATTGCATCACCGCTCGAGTTACCGATACGTAGCCACCTTCTCTCCGTAGCTTACCTATATAAGTGCACCAAGCTCAGAAGCTTGAATTATTATAAAAATACCCAACGATCTATCAATTGGATGTCGATAAACTGCGAGGTAATTCGAGAGCTTCAATTTTCACGGTGGGTGGGACATTTATAAGTAACTTTTTTTCTTTCACCGTGAGATGCATTTCATAGGAAAAATCTTGGGTTCGTTTTTTTTTCTGGATAATCAATAGTTGGTTAAAAAAATGAATGGCACAAGAGAGTTGAGTATTTAATCGAGGTGGAAGGAAATGGGAATTCTGACTATGCTATTCTCTGGATAATTTTCAGAGGATCGGATCGTTTCGATATTTCCGAGATATCTCGAATTGCGATTATTTCGATATCTTCGAGATATCTCGGATTGCGATTATTTTGCTGTTCTGGAGGGATCTCGAATTGCGATTATTTCGATATTTCCGAGATATCTCGAACGGCAATTATTTTGATATGTTATTTGAAACTTTTTTAGAAGAGGTTCGAAAAATTCTAAAAAAAATTGTCAAACGGTGAAATCCCATAAGGAACGTACCTTATATTCTAAATTCACAAACCAAATATGCATTCACATGGGAAAAATTAATTAAGATAGTTATTAAAGTTTCGCTACAAGTTTAGTCCTGGAAATAATCTGACGTTGAAAAAAAGTTTCTTTTAATCTTCAATGATGACAGAGATTATCCGGTAAAGGCTGAGGTTTGTTAACCTATAAATGTTGACTGCGAACTGATGACACTGGTTACATAGGAATGGTAAAGCGTGGTGTTAAGGGGTAAACTTAAGTAAATGTATTCTCTGTGCTATCCTCTGTACCGTCGCAGTGAACAAATATTGTCAAGAAATTCTATCCTTCTTCGTGTTTAAGTATGAGCAATTACTCGCTGCATGCTTGACAACACTGCGACGTTTTCGCAATCTGTTCGTCGTTTACAGGTCCTAAGACTTGAACGCCAAAAGGTAGCCAAGTTATACGAACTATTCAGGGGTCAGGAGTAGCTAAGTTTGCAATGTCCAAGCCCGAGACGGGATCTCCTTGAGATTCTACGTGAAGACGTGCACTTCCTTCGAACTTCTGGCGTGCCTTGAAATTGAAATGTGATTCGACCCTCGGTACTTTCCAACCTTTACATATATGCATACCCAATGAATGTTCTATGCAATACTCTTGAGTAACTTCTCAGTTAATCAAGCATCTTGTATTCCAAAAATTGCGAAACATTTCGTTCGTCTTAATCCTGAGGAAAAAAATGTAAATAATATTGTTGAATATGTAGTGTTGAATGAATTGCTCCGAATATATATTTTTATAAAAAATATAAATACATTTAGTTAAAAGAAATATATATCGGACAATCCACCACATTTCGACCAAGATGTGACCTCGATCTCTCGATTTGGTTCGTAATTTTTCATAGATTTAGTTGGATCCTTAAATGCACCATTTTTTTTTATAATGCAATTGTTTTTAAATTCGTTTTCAAAGTCACAAATCGAATGCCATAATTTAAAAAATTGTGAAGATGCTGGAGAATACTTTGTTCGATATCAAACTTTTTCAGCTTGTAGCCAAAGTGGGCAAGATTTTACTTGTCATAGTTCTTAAGATTTTGTGATTAAGGAAATAATGTTTGTAATGGAAAATGCTTAAAACCTATGGTGAGAAAAATCTAACCTTCTTCGGCAACAAGTTAGAAAATTTTGATTGTCAACAGAGTATTTTTCAGAATTTTTTCAAATTTCTAACTTATGGCATTCGACAAGTCACTTTAAAAATAGATTAAAAAAAATTGGCATAGAAACAAAAAATCTGGTGCACTTGAAGGTCCCACTGAGCTTACAAAAAATTACGAGCCAAATCGGAAATATCAAGGTCAAATTCTGGTTGAAACAGGATGGATTGCCCTATATATATAAATTTTTCTTATAGGCCACAAAATTTCTTATATTCTGTTGTTCTCAAATTTAAGGCACGGTGGACAATTTTCAAAATATCAGTATTTAGATTTTTAAAAAAACGGAATACCTATAATTTTTCATCCTCCTAGTATATTTGTTAAGATTATGTATCAATTATTTTTAGAAATTACGTTTTTGATTTTTTAATCCTATGTGATCTTTACTGTGAAAGAGAATAGAAGAAACTTTTTTATTCGTACATTCGCCTTCTTGAGTTACGAACTTGTTTCTCTAAGATTTTTCGAGGAATAAAGTGTCTGGTGATATTTTTACTACTTTACCGTAGTCGCGTAACAAACGCTTTGAGGTCGACGGTTGACGTACGGCGTATGGCGGGCAAATCTTTTAGTTTGATTAAAAGTTCTCATATTTCTTTGCTATTCTCGCGCTGGCTCGTGACCTCCCGGAAATGTTAACGGTTCGTTCGAGAGGAAATTCGTGAAACCCTCTTCGGGTTGGTGACGGTACTGTAGGGAAGAGAGTTACGTCGAGAGTGTCGGAAAGCAAATATGCAGAGACGCTTAAGTTCAGGTGCCGTACTTTAATCCTTTTAATGTTATTAAGGTGTATATTTCACGTCAATTACTTTCACCATTAGTCTGAGTTGTAGCCATTTAGAAATTAAAAACTCAAAACGGTAGTTCGTCACAGCTTTTACCCTTCAGTTATTTCTTCAATTAAACACAGTATTTAATTATATTTACTCTTCAAATTTAAAAAAATTTAAGAACATAATATGGGAAAGAAAAACGGCTAAGTAAACAAAATTGAATCTGCAATAACGCTAAAAATCTCTCTTTTGTAATAGTTTCCAAATCAGTATTTAGTAATTTCTGTCTGGCCGTCGGCGCTACAAGGAAACACAATGACTTTTGCAAATAGCGGTACTTCAGTGAAATTAAATGTAAACATGTACGGAATTCCATTGTATTAAAATTTTTCTAGAAGCCTAGTGAAAATTCTGAAATATATTTGTAAGTTGCTGGAGATCGTTTTACGCAGCGCCATCTCGAGAGTATTTTCAGCACTACACAGCGTTTCGAGTTCCTCGACATAAGGTAAACAAGTTTTGGCGGGAATTACGACTTATGGTTACTTCAATAACAGGATTATTAGAATTTTTGTATATTCATAAGATTTTCGCAAATAAATGACCAACAAATGGATGCAACTGATAAATATGTACAATTGGCTGTCATTTACGATAAAAGGACTTCAAGGATTTTAGATATTCCGGATTTTTTTGTGACCTGAATACCCGCAACGTTCGTTACAATACATATTTCGACATCTTGGACGAGGGCGTCACAGTCTGCACAATCCATCGACCATACAGAAGCCAAAATAAAGACCGACGACAGCCAGAACGATCTCTGAAGGCCAGAGGGATTGCAATTCGATTTCGACTACAATGCAGTTGCCCGTTATCTCTTAAAAAAGGAATGAAAAAAAAAAAGAAACAGTGGAACAATCGAGAGTGAAAGCTTGATCATTTGGATCAGAGCTGGACATGACGAGGTCGATGAGCGACATCCATGTCGAAACCCGAAATTTTCCCTAGGTCCAATTCACGCCTACTGGAGCGAAACGAAATGTCCAATCATCGGAAACACAGAACAGCAACAGAAACAGCAACAGATTCTCACATACGTAGACAATCACTGTAGAAAATGGTTAAAGTTATCGAGGAAAAAAAAATTGGTTATTTTCGACGAGAATTCCCAACGGTGCCTGGCCGTTAGATAGTTCGTTAACGTCCTCAACCGAAATAGAGTTTTTCAGTCTTTCATCGTTTTTTTTCTCGTAATTGCCGATCGAGAAATGTGCACATTTCATCACGCAATTATTATAGCAAGGACTTTCGCAAATAACTCATTCAAATTTCGCAAATAACAATTTTTTTTCACTGTTGGCTACTCTTTAAAAAAAAAGAAAAAAATGTCCAATCAAAATCGTACGGACGATAAAAAAATGTTATTTCTGTTCGAAAAAATTAGGGAACTTTTTCCAGGGACAGAGGAAGTTTTGCAGTTTGAAAGTTTATCATCGAGACATTTTTCAGACTTTTGAATTGGACACTTATTGGCCTGCTATTATTGAAAATTGATGTCTTGAGCATCTTCTATAGCGTCGATTGTTTCAACTTTTTTTATTATCATGAAGTTCCTGAATAAAAAATCAAAAGTGCTTAGATCCTTTAGAATAATTTAATCTGGAGTACGATAGTAATAATAATGATAATAATACAATCGATTATTGATTTTGAATTAATGTTTCATATATTATTAAAACTTTCTGTTCAATATGTGCTACTGCAAATTATTCATCCACGCGGTTTCTTGAAGATGAAATAGTGAGTGCTCTATGCGAAGTTGTGCAACCTCGAGAATTTATTGGCTGCTGTGAAATAGTGCAGGAATAACGAAAGCCCTTTAGATCAAACTATAACTTCCTGTCTAGTTGACTTACAGAACTCGTTAAAAGCCGGAAGTACGCATTCGATAAAGTTTGGTTTAAATTTCTAACGATGATGATTTGGGCTTTTTTCAAATAAACGAGTAAATTTTAAGTTTTCTACCGAAGTTGTATAAAGTGTTACACGTACATTGAATTTTCAATATTCTGATGTATTGCATTTACACAGTATATCATTTCCCAATTTATTACTTGCTCTCCAAGCATTTTCCTCAAGCTTGTAGTAATTATTTAGGATCATTTAAAGAGAAAAAAAGTGAACATATACACTTATATACAAAATGTTCCCTTCATGAAATATAAAATGTGACATTTGGCATTTCCGAGTGTGCTTAATTGTTTCCGGGTGAAATCGACTCGGGCGATTTATTTCAATATATCAAAGTTGCAATACTATCGAATATTAATAAAATAGTGAATAAAATAGTGGACATGGTCAATATTTGGGTGGTGCGTCATGATGGACCAATGTGTAACGACCCACATGTGCAATTTCGTTGCAATGATTAAATAGAATGAATTTATATTGACCCAACGAAACATACCAAATAAGTACAACCAATAATAAAAATAAAAAACAAAACGTACCAATGGAAAGCTTTAAATTTGATTGATCAATTCTGAAAACTTTAAATTCTCCAACCAAAACTTTTTCAAATCATTCCCAAAAATATATTTAAAAGGAAGAATAATTATTTTCTGAAATGTTTCTATACAAGATCAAAACGGAAATTGTTAAGAAAATATTCGAAGTGCTTTAGATCTATCCAAGTTTCTATTCTTTACTCCTTGAGTGCACAAATTACATTATTATCCAGAAATTTTAAGGTGGTTCATATTAGTCGACTTCAGATGACGATTAGTCGTCAAGACTAAAGCCAAAATTTGATGGTGGTCCATTGTAATCACGCTTATCCAACATAGCATGAAAAAAGTGAAGTCAAAAAGGCTTAAGTAGCTCAATCGTTTCCACAAAATACGGCAAATTGTTGATCTAAAAGGGTCAAAGCCTATAGCCTTATCCCAGCACGTTCGACTCTGAACTGTTTTTTACATTGCCGGGGTGTGGATTTTTTTTCTGTTGGCTTAGCCCTTCCGCCGGCGAGACCATGAAAAAGTTGTCTGACACAACATTTCTAAGCTAGCAAGAGTGAGGCGCTGCCCACACGTTGTTGCTTCGCCCGGTTTTAGGCTTTTTTAATACACCTTTTCGTGGCTCTTGAACCAACCACCGCCGCTGCCAGAGTAAGTACGTGCCAAAGGGAAACCGACCTCGAACAAGGTTTAACCGACCTAACGTGGTTGCCTCGTCCTTTTCTGACTTTCTTTATTTTTCTATAACTCCGGTTTATCGGGTAAAAGGTTAAGCGTGGAATTAACAAGGTTAAGAAAATGGGGCGCCTCGATAACCGATCTTGGGTACACTGAGAGAAATATATAATTAAATCAACGGAATTAGCCAAATAAATCATTTACTTGGATCTTTTCAAGTAATCCATTTACTTGAATCAATTATATCTTCAATTAATTATTTCGTTTGATGGAAAAGAAATTTGATTCACTCAATAAAATATTTAAAACTGTCCTATAAAAAACGTGAGATAAATTACTCACTCATATTATATTGTATTATATCGTCAATCCTACCAACTAAATGTATCGTTCAGTCAAAACAATATTTGTTTCAATGTGGACAATAGTTATTTTCATGTGGATGATATTTATTAGGACCCAGTTAATGTTTAATGGCTTTAATTGAATGGGTTCTCCAATGAAACATATACCCGATTTATTTTTGAGCAAATAAGTAAATGAATTTTTCAATTTACTGAAGATAACAATATAAACACACTGGATCTTTAGTCTTCGATTCCGATAATATTATTTAATGCACGTAAAGAACTTTTCCGTTGCTACTAAACATTCAATCTGCTGAAATAAGGCATAATTTTAATCAACCCAATTGTATCTATGGAAACAGTTTGCATGTATATAGATTCAATTAAATTTGATTCTTATATATATTTTAAATACATACAATCCGTTACTCAATGAATTCAACGAAATACGTAATGCTTCAATTGTCCAGATTTGGAATTTTTTTTTCGTATGAATTTTCATATATATATTTGGAATTAAATAATAACGTAGCAAAATAAAATATTTTGGTATAATATTGAAAAATTATATTGCAGATTTATCCATTGTAAAAAAATCGTATAATATGTAGACAGTGAAGAAATCTTGAAAAAATACAAACACACCGAAAATATCAGCGACCATACTACATACCGCAGGAATATCGCATATATAAATAACAGTATCTTATTGCCACAGCGTAGAATCAAAAGCGTTGGTGGAAAGGCCCGAAATTCCGTCAGGTCCTAGAAATGTCTTGACTGTGGAATTTCTCTTTTCTACTTTCTTTCAGCCCCTTTTTGCACATTCCCGGGCAATGCTATACGTGCCGGGTATTTTATTGTTTGGCCCGGGTGTTTCCGTGTTGATCCAGCAAGCTGTCTGAACGACGGAACCGAGAGAGAAGAATGAGCAAGTAGAGGAAAACGAAGCAATGTGAGTTACCCCACTTTGGCAAGCTGTTTACCCTCGATCGAATAGAGGGATGGGTTTCTGAATACAAAGTGTTCTGAACCGTGTAAGAGACCAGAAGCTGCGTTGGAGATTGCCATACGTTGATCTAAAAAATACTAAAAGGAGTGGAAAGAAGAACCAGAGACTTTCCAGACATTTTAAGGAGTGAGAGAAAATTGTGGAACAACAGTATCGACGCAGTTGAGCTCTAGTAAGAACTGGAGGGTCAAAGAGACATAAAGATAAAAATGCAAAGAAAGGAACAAGTCCTAGGCCCGGAACATGAGGATATTTCTTACCCTTTTGAAAAGCGCGTGTAAGGGGATGTTGGAAAATCGAAAGAAAAATGATACGCGCTTCAGGGGCGGAGCACAATCGAACGCTACTACTACATGTACCATTGTACACTTCACCAAACAGGTTCGATACACATCCGAGTGATGTGGATCGGATGGAGGGGTTAGTTTGCCACTCTTGTGGATATTTTCGTCGCCGCACTTTGTGGCGACGAAGCGAGACGTGGATGCCCCTCATTTTTCCCTCACTCCACCTGGCAAAACTGGTGCCGAAACACGTTTCTGACAGAACGGGATGCAAGCTCCTCCGCGCTCACCAATTCAATTCACTGGGACACGTGTTGTCAAGTCTGCACAATTTTATTGGAAATGATGGATGCTCTTTGCTCTATATGCTTCGGTGCGACCGTTTCTCATCGTGTGTATGTACGTACTTCGGACGGTACGAAAGATTTATCGTTTCGAGGGGTCGCACAAAAGCAGGTTCTGAGCTGTGAATCGATTGAATTGTAGGGTGAGATGCCGCTGGAAATTAAGTAGGATAATTTTTATGGACGAGTGCGGAATCAATCGATATTATGTTGATCCACTTGCATTATTCCACAAGCGGAACAGGTTCCACATTTTTGCTTGTTATCTGGCGGTCTTGAAAATGTTTGATGCGTTTCTTACTGTCCATTAAGAATATTCAATGTACAGTAGAACTCTGATTAACCGTGTGTTACTATTCTATCAAAATCAGGCTTTATTTTTTCAGATGTTGTAGTCACTTACGTCTGAAAATATTGAAAAATCTGCTGTCCGAAACTTATTCGGACTGATAATTGATCCTGCAGAATAACTGAGTTCGGTTATGAAGTTCTGTGTTCGATTATGAAGTCATGTCAAGCTCCTAAAGTGTCAGCATGATCATGTAATAAGAAAAATACCGTTGATAAAGTTAAATCGCTAAGGGCCATGAACAAAACACGCGGTTATGACTTTAGATTACGTATATACAAAGGCAAAATTGATAAATTGCTTTTCCATGAAATATTCCAAGCCTTATTCAACACTGGACTCTGTTGGCAACGTTGGGCAACACATAAGCTTGTGACTTGATCGTATATGCGTTTCGTTCGACAAGTTGTGCTAGTCTTAAGGGGATGATGGGGAGCCTGATAAGGGTGGGAACCCAATTTGTAGACGGGGTTTCTCTTTGATCGAAAGCAATTGCGATAGAAGCTTGGTTCAGCGGTGTTCCAACTATTATCGGGCTGGAGGCGAGCCGCGAAATGTTCGGTACATTCGAAGGGTAGTTTCAGTGGTGTACAGACGCACCCGGTTGGCTGCGGCACCGCCCAGACTTCACTGGGGTAACGAGATTGTCCTTCGCTGACCAGCCGTCAGGTCCAAACGACAAGTGAAGCGAGGCTAGGTGAGAGACCCTGTTCTGAGCAGAAAACCCCTGTACAGTTTCCTGGACAATTGTTCGGGCTTGCTTAGGTTTCTAGAGGCTTCTGTGTCATCTGGCCTCCCATTGGCTCTTTATTCATATGATTTCATGCTTTGATGCTGGTACCCGGTCCTTAATTCTCATTGCTACCATTTTCACCACTCGCACAGTTCTCATCGAGATTCTATGGATGCGCATAAATGCGTTAATAAACTCCACCTTCTCATCATCGTTAGCGTTTAATGTACTTCTCCCTTACCGTCAGAACCTACACGAATACCTACTCGCTTTTGTTGACTCATTCCGATTCCTAAGGAGTATAGCTGTTAGAGTTCCCGCGTCTATGTCATTATCTATTCACATATATATGTATATATAGTATGGCTATGTAGTGTAGTAGTAGGCAAGTCTCAACTCCGATTCCCTTGAGGCTTCATCGCACTCCCCAGCTCCATCAAGCCCTAAAATGCGACGACGTAGGCGTGGATACCCACGCTCTGTCTCAATTTGGAATCGCTGTAGGTGCCTGGCATCATAAGCGGAGGTAGTGGTTTCGTATACCCGAATAACTTTTGGATAATTGTTTTTGAAAGTGATAGTACTGGTTAGATGTCCCATGGTCAGATGGTCTTGTTGACTATTGTGGACCATGGAATTGGCTTCATTTTGGATTAGGTTGCTGAGCTTCTGTGATAGACCATACTTTAATATCTGGTGATTTCTGGTCGGATCATGGTAAATTCGGACATAGAAGTGCTTCACGATTAATTTTCGGATCGTTCTAGGTTCACTGAACTCGTGAAGACCTTATTCCAATTGATTAGCTGCCCAGACTCCACCTCAGAATACCCAGATTCGTTCCGGGACGTCCCAGTTTCTATTCGTAGATGTCCAGGCTCTATCTGTAAACATCCGGATCTTAACCGGGACTGCCCAGACTCCACCCAGGACTATCCAGACTTTATCCGGAATATCCTGACTCTTTTAGAACTACCTCGACTCTACCCGGGACCAACCAGACACTACCCACGATGACCCGATCCCACGATGACCCGATCCCACCTGGACCTACTCAGACATCATCCGCGATATCCTGATTTCACCCGAAGCGAACCAGACTTTGTCCAGGATATGTTGACCCCGTCCGGAACTATCCAGGTTCCATCCAGGACTGCACAGTCTCCACCTAGGACTATCCAAACTTCACCCGGGATATCCTGACTCTTTCGAAACTACCTCGACGCTATTCAGGACCAACCGAACACCACCCACGATACCCCGATTTCACCCGGAACTATCCACACTCCATCTGGGACAACATTGGCAGGTTATTAAATTCTTTAAAACTGGTTCATGTAGAAATGCCCATTTTGTAAAGCATTTGTGATGTAGCAATCTAAGTAATTCTAATAAAAATGTAGTCACGTTTATCTCAGACCAATTGTTAAAAGTCTTTCGGCGCTTGGCAGAGTTTAATTTCAATTATCTTCTTGGTACCTGACAAGAGAGGTGAACTCTGTCGAGTCAACGGAGAATGTGCAGCGATAAAGGCGGAAGAAACCAAACTATAGAGCGAAGCTGAAGCAGTCGCTGCGCGAATTCTCGAAGAGTTTCGGGCGAAGAAAAACCCTGCTCGTTGTACCACAGTTGCTCTACCACCAGCCTCCATTCGACACTATTTTTTCTTGCGTACTTTAAGGGGTGGACTCAACGTGGCACTTTCCTAATTGAGAGTCTTCCTCTTCCCTTCTCCGGTTTGAGAATCCCTAGGGTGGAATCGACCTTCTCAGGTTACAGCCCATCTCCAGCCCGTATTCTGTTTCCAACCTTATGGATTATCCCTTCGTACATCTGTGTCTTTCTTTATATCACTCAACCCCCCTTCAACGCTCCAAGTAAAAGAGTTCTTTGTCGTGAAAACGAACACAATCACGAAATGTACAAAACGAAAAGATCCCAGAAACATTTGGGCGGTCTACCGCATGAATTTTCTCAGACATATAAATTCTTGGTGACCTATTGCACCAATTTCAACAAAGTGAGGACAGAGCTGCGAGCTTTTGAAGAGGGTCAGGCGCCGAAGACGAATGGTAAGGATATGCGGTTCGCTGGGTTTACTGCGCTCTGACGGAGGAATTGAGAGGGCAAATGGAACAAGGCACTGCAGTCGGAATGAGAGAGAGAAATAGCGCTGAAGACAGAGGCAGAATAGTGTCGTGGTCCAATTGGCTCTTCTCCTATTCCGGCAGAGTAAACAGATTAATTAATTAACGGGAGCTCAGGGCCGTTATTTCTCTGTGTCGGAGCCCGCTAGGTCGAGCACCAGGATGATTGGGACTTACAAGCGCATTTAGTATAATTGCCAGAACCAAGCGGCATTTTGAACAAAATTTGCAGAAACCTCCTTTCCTGGAGAAGGCTGTAATTTAGACATATTCAAGCTATGTAAACAGAGAATGTTAATGTGTCTAATAGCAATGGTTTAAGGTGCACTTTACACGTCTGAAAGATTCTGGGATTCACTATTTCGGCATATAAAAAAAATGTAAAGAATATTCCAGTAACTATTTTGGGTCTAGGTTCATTCTGATAATTCATGGACCAAATAGATGAAACCTACGCCAGAATTTCAAGCTAAGAATTGTCTCATTCAGTTCACGTTAAATTTGTGAAACGAAGATACAGATCTGATAAGAACAAATGCCAAATCCGATATGACAAAAGATAAGTTATCAGTACCAGAATGATCTTCGTGTGGGATTATCGTCAGATATCAAGAACGGGGTAACACTTCTAACTTTGTCTCTTCTGTATATGTCGGAGATCAATTATATTGGCATCCCCATTGAAGACACATATCCTAAGCTATTTCAACGATATCGCAGATTGCTCCCTGATTATCACCACGACTACTAAGTAACCGAGACAGTTATTACAACGAACAATTTGATGGTAGCCAAGAACGTCTGCAAAAATACCGACAGCATATTAGGATCAATGCTTCGAAATTCCTCCTACCAGAAATGGAAAGTCGAGGGAGAGTTTGAATGGTGAATTTCGAGGATGAGTTGAACTGGATGAGAGATAACGATAACGCAGTTGGAGGTAGATTCGAGTGGAAGTTCGGTGGCCATTAGGAACGTCGATTTCGAACAAACATGTTACTCCAATTCCGTCTTCATATCCGTTTCTAGGCAACGGCATCTCAACTCCTACTCGACCCGTTGCGTTCGTCCTCGTGAGTTTGTAGGGTCTTATTTACTATGTTTACCTTACGACTAGATAACGATTGGCGTGCTCGTCGAGGTGACAAGTCATGCGGCTCATACCGAGGCGCTGAAGGCATGTGTATATCTTGGCCACTTCGCTGGCGTCTTCCTTGTGAGTTGAGGAGGCATCCAAAGCTTCATAGTGAGATAGTATATAAAGGGCGTTACGGATGGGACTCAAGGGTGTGCATCGTAGCGCAGGCAAGCACGCTAACGGTGAAGCAGGCGTGAGCCGTGCTAATTGGTATCGAATTAGTGGAGCACAGCTTCAGCGATCTTCGAAATCTGCAAGTTCAGACACCAGCGACTAATTGCATATTAATTCAGCCCTCGCAACGAGAAACTCCCCTCGTTGCGAGGGTTCAATTCGCTCTCGTTCACACGACCTCCTTTCTCGTCCTGATAAATCAGCTTCTGACATCTTATCCCTTAACTCCTAATACCGTCGTTCGACAAGAGGAATTGAGAATTGGGAGAAATGACAAATGCGAAATAAATCGCTACCCTGCTATTGGACGTTCATATCATTGCTTCGGAAGTTAATAAACGAGCCGTTAAAAATTGAGTTGAAGAATTAACATGGATAAAAAAATGACAAAAATTGAGGGAATAACGCGTACTACGATATGGCAGAGCGAAAAAAGCAGGGCCGAAATCTAGAAACGGTGAACAAACAAAACAAGTCAAAAAGGGCCGTCAAAAATTAAATTGAATGATTAACATGTATTAAACAAATTACCAAAATAAAAAGGATATCACGTACTACAATATGGCACAGCTGAAAAAAAGTGCTACGATAAAAAAAACTGTACAAAAATAAAACAAGCTGAAAAGGGCAGTTAAAAATAAAGTTAAATGATTAACATGTATTGAAAGAATCAACAAAATAAAAAGGATGACACTTACTTATAATATGGCAGAGCCAAAAAGAATTGCCAAAACCCCAAAACTCGTAATTGATTCCGTGGTTTCTAAAACTCATTATAACTTTTGATTGAAGCTTTGTATATTGAAAAGGGGTTCCGATGGTAATGACACAAAATTCTACAAGCTCCGACTTTGCATATTATTTTATTTGTTTCAGCTTGTGAGTATAACAAAAGGGAACTTAGTGCTTCCACTCTATAGCAAAGTGAAAAAAATGTTTACCCCTGATACCTAAAGAGCTTAAATGGATTTTCTACAGAATGTCCGACAAGGAATTAAAATCCGTGATAATCCTATCTTTTCTCTTCGTGATAAATCAGTTTCTGACGTCTTAATGTTTGAATCCTAATCCCATCGTAAAATCAAAGGAATTTAAGTATTGTGGAAATTGGCAAATGCCGAAAAAATTCCCACACAATCTAGAGATTGTAAACTGACGTAATTTCTTTGGGAGTTCATGAAATCATATATTTTGAGTTACCTTTTTTTTTAATAGTTCCTTGATTTTGTACCTGGTTCGAAGCTTTGTAACAGATCACATGGTTTTTAATAAAATTCATAACTTTTCATTGAATCTTTATACCTCGAAAATACTCGAACCCAATGATGACACAAAATTATGAGGAGACAATCTACAAGATTCTCCTTTCAATATAATATTTTTGTATTTATCCTAATCCCTTACAATCATAGCAAAAAATCCTTCACATTCTGCTACTGCATTGGAATCAATTTAAAAAAATAAAAAAAATTAAACTTCACAAATAAAAGACTTGCAATTATTTTCTAAAAAAAGGTTAAATAACGAATAAAAGCGCGCGATAAAGAAAAAAGGTCTGAGAAAGTGAATCCACGGATTTGCTCTGTTAGATTGTGGACCAAAAATACAGTGTACGAGAGGATAAAGAGTTTTTCCCGTACATTTGAAAAATAATGCTCAGCTAACGACGCAACGACGGTTCAGAGCCCACAGTTGGTCGGGAAAAAGCGGATGGAAGTGGAAAGTTCCTGTACCGATCAGACACACGGATTCTCAAGCACACGCCTCTTCTCGCCCAAGGAAGCGATTCCTTTTTTTCCCCTTCTTCCTCGCAGACCGAGAAGGATAGACCGTGAGATAATCCTTTACCCACAGTCGATTCGTTCTCGTTGCACACAGAAGGATTCTAGCGAGCTGCAAGCTGCTGCAAGCAATCCGATTTATCTGGTGTGCTACTGGGCGCGTTCCGGAGATCCACAAAAGGCGAACCCTTCGTCCGTTGGTCTATTGTGCTTGGCATCGTCCTCCTCGTCGTAGTCGAGGGGTAGGAGGGGGAGGCAAAACTCTATACCGCCGTTCGCATTGGTGAAATTAAAGGAAAGCCCGGGTGGCGCTTGAACAAGTGGAGCTTGAAGAGAGCAGAAGACTGGCTGAAGAAAAAAAGGAAGATAGCATGAGAAAGAGAGACAAAAAGGACACGCGCGACTCTGTGACGCCGGGTCTATAGCAATCCGCCTTCTTTAATGTATATGTATGTGTATATATGTATATAGGTGCATATATATAGGTATAGTATAGGCTCGTAGTTCGATCGAACGTCTGCCGCGGTGATATCGCCGGAGCTTCGTTCACCCCAGTCCACCCCTCACTTTTACTGTGCGCCACCGTCACTGGCACCGCCAACCACCCTCCATCGAACCCCCGAGGCTATCCGAGGACGATCGCCGCGGCCATCAGTGCAACGAAACGGTGAAACGACGATCAGCTTCGTGGACTTGGAAAATCGAATCCGGGCATAGTGTCTCCAGCCGGGAATCCAAATAGCCAGTGACACGCCAGTCGCTTCCCCCCTCCCCTTATGTTCTTGTCCCAAAGGGAATGTATTTGTCCTTGCAGGAGGTGCGAAGCGAACTATTAATTTAATAATGTCATCTTGCTGATTCAGCTGGCTTAAATTGTGATAAGGAGATTTTCTTTTATTGGTCGTGGAAAATGTAGATAGAATATTTTTTAAGTTTTTATTATAATAACGACAAAAGAATTCAAGGTCGAGGTTTCACGATTCATTTAAGAAAGTCATCTTGTTGATTTAATTGAATTAAAAAGAATTTTAAAACTAAATTTTGGCGATTGGGAAAAATTTGAAGAAAAAATTTCAAAAGTTTCTTCGAGAAAATCATCTTGTTGATTTAATTTGATTGTATAAAATGGGAAAGATTTTTTTTTCGATGGTGAAAAACGAGGAGCAAATATTTTTAAAGTCCCCAAGGGAATTCATTTGTCTTTGTAGAAGATACGAAGCGACCTAATAACTTAATAATGTCATCTTGTTGATCTTGTTGGTTTCATTTGTATTAAAAAGATTTTTTTATTGATGAAAAAAAAAATGGAGAAAATGCTTTATAAATTTCCATTACAATAACGACAAAAATCTACGTTCAAAAGCCAAAAAAAGTTTAATTGAGTCATCTTGTTGACTTAATTAAATTAAATAAGATTAAAGAGATTTTTTTTTCGCTCATGAAAAATTTGAAGAAAATATTAAGTTCTTATTACAATAGCGACGAAAAATCTACGTTCAAGATGTGCATTAATTAAATGTAGTCATATTGTATATTCAATAGGAGTAAACGGAGGAATTTTTTTTTTTCGATAGTGAAAAATGTAAAGCAAATTTTTTTTAAAGTTCCCGTGGGATACATTTGTCGTGCCAGCCGACGTGAAGCGTTCGATTAATTGAATTAAATCACATTACATAAGATAAAAATTCTATAATATCCTATTACAACAACAATGAAAAATCCATTATAAATAGAAATTGTATACAAGAGCTTTGTCAATTACAACACCTCGATAAGTCAACGCGGAGATTCTAAAAAAAACTTGGCAGGCTTTCGAGTAGCTCCCGTTCATGGGCCATTAAGGAGCTAAAGGGTTAACCTAGTGGCCTGAAAAAAGTTTTCAAAGTTACCCTTTTTTTATTGTAGATCGAACACTCAAGCTGGAAAATGTCCAGCGCCGAAATAACTCGATCATCTGCTGAACGTCATAGATATATGTCAATAAATAAAGATTTTTGTAATAATAACTTTAAGTAACGTTAATTTTTTTAAAGAATGTTCAAGAAACTTAATGATTTCGCAAAAAAAAATATGTCAGATTTAAATTCAGGGTAAGTTCTGCTACTGTAATAATATAATTTTCACCTCTCAAAAAAGTCTGTTGAATATTCTTGGGTGATTGAAAAAAAAATCCTCAAAGGCGAAAATAGCGACAAAAAATTAATCGACTTGAATTGCATGCTCGTTAAATTATTCATTTCGCCGAATTAGTGTTCTGCTCTTAAAAGTTTAGTACAGTTAATAACGAGAAAAGTACAAGAAGCTTATAAATTGAAATTACTGCTTTCCCCTCTTGCCAATTTATAATGGTAACGACATTGCATTTAAGCTTGGGCCTATATGAAACCTCAGAAAAGATTATTACCGCTGGAACATTGAGCCGACTGTATAAATATCAGGTTATGCGAAAAGTTTTTTTGCGGTGGGGAATAATGGAGAAGGGCACGCGGGGTGAACACTGTGACGAGGCAAAGTCGTTAAACTGGAGAAAGCCTCTTTGCTGGGGAGTTATCATCTTGTAAGCCCTCTTCAGGTCGATAATGACAGGGGCGCCAGAGTTTCAGCTGATTTAGGGGACGTTGAAATAGCTCGTCCTCAAAATTTCACAGTGAAGAATATGGTTGTTGAAAATTATTCGATTGTTGAGGAGAAATAATAATTTGTTAGCATAAGACATTGAATAATCCGTGGTAAAATGGACTAATTCGTTACGCACATACAAGACGAACTTCGGTTCATTACCATTTTTATTATCTGCTTAAACTTTTACGTATTTCTTATTGTTGAATGGTAGTTTAAATTTTGCGGATAAGAATAGAAGCTGCAAATTGCCATCCACTGAATTATTCATTGCATTTGTGTCCATTTTTACGGTGCTATGCCTATTATGCAAAAATACGATATTACTAAAGTAATTACGAAAAAAATTTCATTAATGTTTAACACTTTTGTGTATGGAAAGAGTGGAGGAGTGGAAGTTTTTAAATTTGCTTCTTTTATTTTGCAGCGCAAATGCCATTTTTATTATTAAATGAAAATTCATGAATGATATGGAGATATACTGCATGAAGATAGCAATTTAAAAACACTGGAACATTGTAGCTGTGTAATTCAACATATTTAACATAACAGTACATATTCGAGTTTTGATTAAAGATATTTTTAGCGGACCTCAGGTTCACTCGCCAATCTCTCAAACGATTTATCATGAATGTGCTGGCTACAATTCGTCATCTTCACATAAACTTCTATTTATGGTATGTTTGGGCGGATCCACCCTGTTTCGACCACGATTTTACATCGACCTCTCCGATTTGGTTTGAAATTTTTTGTAGACTTAGTTGGACCCTTAAATGCACCAGAATTTTTTTTATGAAGCTATTGATTTTTAAGATTTTTTCAAAATGAATTATTGAATGTCATGATTTGAAAATATAATCAAATTCTGAAAAATACTTTGTTCAATATCAACATTTTCTATCTCCGAAATTTTTCTATATTTATATACCGAAAAATTATGAAACGTTCTCAGTAACATGCTCAATGAAGAAAAAAATTGATTTAAAAAGATTTTCAGAACTTTCTCTACAAAAAATTTCCAAGGAACCGGTGACTTTTCATTTATCGTCCAGACTAACCACTGAAGTGACTCAGTCCCCTCAATTTCCATTTTATCCATTCTTGTTATACCTGATTATTCCCCCTGTTTCTTCCCTTCCGTCTCAAGGGCTCCCTCTAGGATGATCAAGATTCAGTGATACAAGAAAAAAAAAATTGACACTGCTGAGGTTATGAGGGGAAAAGGGCGTGATTAAGCAATAGTTCCACACCCAACCCATGAGATATCACGACCCGGGCAAGTTCGTCTGGGAACAAATGAGAGGGTGGCCTTTAGGGCAAGATTGCGCCTCGCGGATAGCAGGAAGATAAGTCGTGTAAAAGGAAGAGAAACGTTCTCGTGGTTCGGGGGCGCAGTGGAATAGCGATAGAAAGGGGTTGGCGGGGAGAGTGAAGGGAGTTTTCTCTGGTTGCTTGAGTTTCCCCAAGCTGAAGATTTCTCCTATCCAGCGAGAAGCGTTATAACAAAAAGGACAGAGAACGTCTGAGCCAACACCGCGTGGTTCCAAGCGGTACGAAGGGTGGAAAGGGTGAAAAGGGCAACGGGGCGAGAGGCATGCCGCTAAGACATCGAGAGACAAATTCGGTCGTCGGGGAGTTGCCGTCAGGCACGCGGCCTGCGCTACCTTGAGAAATAGTCGCGAAAGAATTTCTTATTAGATTGGAAATTGAAATCTGAAAGTAGTATAGGTCGGCGAATGCTCCCACGAAGGTGGATAGAAAGCTGGAAAGCCTGGGAAGCTCAGAGGTTTCTCTGTGGCACGAGAGTGACTGCTCCCGTTTGTAATTCGTCTTTATCCCTTTCTCCCCTCTTCATCCCTTTCTCTCCGCAGCTCTTTCCACGATTTCGATGCTAGCTCTGGTTGCATCCCCATGTGAGTCGAAAAGGGCCATTTCGGTTGATAAATATCGTGGCTCACACTGAGCGAAAGGAAGAAAGAAGGTGAAATGGGAGAAAGGCTTTTTTACCTCCACTTGCAATTGGTACATATCCTGCGGAAATAGAGCATCCAATTCTTTAATAGATTCGAGAAAAATTTCTTCACTTTTCTTTGAAGATATATATAGGTATATTCCGGTCGGAATTGGTAACTTCAAAGGAAGAATGTGCACACCCCTTTGAAGGGGAAAAAAGGTGGGAAGGTAGATGGGCTATTAAAAGTAATAATAAGTAGGCAGCCATTGTACAGCGACGAGAAAAAAAAATAGAAAGAAAAATCAAGTTTCTGATGATCTTGGGTGAGAGTGTCTGTAACTACGTATAGAAGCCTATTCTTCGATAAACGAGTTACATTGACACTGACACACCCCGGTGGAGTCAGTTGTTGAGAGAGGATTGGGTACAGTCGAGCCTGGGATGTAAAAAAAGTGGAGGGGCGTTATTGGCCATTAGGGTTTGCTTTATCGCGTATCGCAGGGTGGAGAGACCCTTACGTACCGCACGTGGAGGTCTCGAGTATCAGTCACACTCTTCCACAGTGCTGTTTTTTTTACGTCCCGCTTTCTTCAACTCGCAATTTCTCGGCATCACAAGGCCAAGATTTCGAGGACTAGTTATATATATATATATATATATATATATATATATATATATATATATACGTATACTTTGATCCCTGGGATTCGTCTTCTTTTTTTTCGTATTCTGCTACTCTGTGGTACACGAACTTCGCGCCCTCGTGAATTCAGAGTCGGCAATAAGGAAGCAGATCGGAATCACTCGGGTTCGGTAAGGAAAACGGACTGGGGTTAGGATACGTCATGCGTGTTCTGTGCAGATAAAAAAAATGTCGTTAGTGGGCATTCGACCGAAGGTCTTCAAGTACAAGCTCTGCGAGCATATGCGAAATCTTGAGGGTCAAGGAAAACGATGAATAGCTGGTTTTGGTAAATGTGGAAATAATTTTTTTCCCAAAAGAAATAATCAAAGCTTGTACTCGGTCTGTAGATGGTAATATACATTTTTTTTTCGTAACACACGCAAAAACGTCCCACTTTTCGTGCCTGCTGCATCTGTCGCAAGGGGCAGTTTATTATCAGCTTTGAAAAGGATAAACTACGCATGCGCCATGTTGTGCTTTCCATTTTTTCACACACTTTTTTCGCACCAAAGAGCAAAAGATACTTTTTCTCACTAAAGCGCTAAAATCTACTTTTTCCTCCTAGTGCGCAAAATGTAATTTTTTGTACTAGTAAGCAAATTATACTTTCTCGCCTGCGTTTGGGTTTTGGACTAGTTTCCAAAACATATATTTTTTCGAACTAGTGTGCATAACATATTTTTTTGCACTACTGCGCAAAACATACTTCTTTTCGCACTAGTGCGCAAAACATACTTTTTTCGCACTAGTGCGCAGAATATACTTTGTTTGCACTAGTGCGGGGAAAATACTTCTTTCACACTCGTGCGCAAAATATACTTTCTTGTATACTTTTGACGTGGAAACGTATTCAACATTCAAGCATACTTTGGGAAATATTGTTATAAGTTCAATGGATCGTCACCAGTAATTTTTATGCATGCTGTATTAAATGTAATATTCAACTTTTTTAAATGAAAAAAACGTACGCTAAACTAAAAACTTTTAAAAAGTTACGTTCAACATGAAAATACTACGAGTGCATATCAGATTTCATATATCGCTTTATGCATAAATCATTTTAAACCGGAATTTTAGCGCATTGATGAATTTATCTCCCGTTACATGAAAATTGTCATATTTTGGATTACGAAGGATCACATCTTGTGAGTCACGTCAGGAAAATGAAGGGCGCTGGAATTTTGAAGGTATTTTCGGCGAAGAGGCAGATAATATAACATAGCGGCTTATCTTGTTGTCGTTTCAGGATAGAGAATGTATATGTATACATGCAAATACATAATGTACGTGCAGAACATCGAAAATATACAAGTTGGTAGTAACGTGTCGACTGCAGCACATGCCACGAAAACATAAGCGCAATGCTGGACATAAACCGCCGAGGACGGCTATCATATTCCTGGACAGTTTCATGTGTTGGTACTATGTATACTTGCGGCCCAGTGGGGCTCGGAGATACAATGCAACATTGCGCAATATCAGCTATCCAAACTCTTTTAGTTCACTTGCATCTTTACAAAATATTCTTGCGTTCCTGTGCCGGGTGTCGTCGATGTCTTGCATAAAGTATGTGCATTCCGTTGAGACACGAGGGATTCCGGGTCTCGCATTCTTGTCGACAACTCCTTGTCGTCCCGAAAACTTCAGGGGTGAATTAAATAGCCATTTCTACTGCCTTTTGATTGTAGCTACTCTCACGCGAAGACAAACATCTGAGAAAAACTATTCGATCGGTATAGTAGATGCATCAGAGTAGTGCTATCTGATGGAAATTAGGAAAAATTTATGGAACAAGCATTTCATAGGAAACCATGAACTAAGCATTTCATTGAAGTTCGCTTAATAAGCATTTCATAGCAATTCATATAAATTCACAGATAAAGGATTTCATAAAAGTTCATGAATCAAGAATGTCTTAGAAATTCAGAGATCAAGAATTCCATAGAAATTCAGAGATCAAGAATTCCATAGAAATTCAGAGATCAAGAATTCCATAGAAATCCAGAGATCAAGAATTTCATAGAAATTCACAGATGAAGCATTTCCAGAAAAATTAAGAGATCAAGAATTTCATAGAAATTCACAGAGTAAGAATTGTATGAAAATCCTCAGAGCAAGAATTTTATATAAATTCACAGAAGAGGAATTTCATAAAAGTTCACAGATGTAGAATTTCATAGAAAATGACGGAACATGAATTTTATGGAAATTCATGGATCAAGAATTTCACAGATCAAGAATTTCATAGAAACGCTCGAAACGAGAATTCCATAGAAATTCATAAAACAAAAATTCCATAAAAATCCATAAAACGAGAATTCCATAAAAATCCATAAAACAAGAATTCCATAGAAATTCACAAGACACACAACTACAGACCAAGAACTTCACAAAAAATCACAGAACAATAATTTCATAGAAATTTAAAGAATTTTTTTTTACAAAATGGGAACATTATCAGTACAAAAATAACGACGTCAATGGATTTTTCACTAAATTTTTACGAAACGATCGAGTTTCGTTATCTCGATGATATTGTAAAATTTTCTTATGCAGTGAGACTCTTAATTAATTTGCTTATAAGACAGCAAAACGTGCGCTGTTGTTTTCTTGATAAGCTACAATGGAATCTTTAACCGTATGAACTCAAGCTTTAAACATATTAGAGAGGGTTTGTGTATTGCGCCTTGTAGATCTTGGAAGTAATCAGGCCAAAGTCTTAATCGGAATTTACCTTCTGGCGCTCTAACACATTACCCTCGTAATACAGTAATGTTGTATGCCAGCGTCGCTACAGAAACTTTGCAAGCAACTGGCTGTGCTCCCTCGGTTAACTCATCCCTAAGCATCCCTTAGGAGCTGCTGGTACGTCGTAGACTGCATCCCCAACTTCGGCTCACTCTACGACTCGCTCGTTTCGCCGGTGCATTCCATTATGCATCGAACGTTTAAGTAGCGCCGTTGTATCGACATTCGCGTTATACTATCGCAAATGAATAATGTTGAACGCAGTCCCAGCACCAACAAATGCTTATTGATTTATTCATCAGTAGATAATCTTTACAGTTAAAAAAAAAGTTTCTGACGTGCTCTAAAAGTATGATAATAGGCTAAATGGACCAGTAATTGAGCTTTTGCAGAGTTCATAAGAAATTTCGATGACTTCACTGACCATTCGATTTTCAATTTGACTATTTTTTCTAATTTTGGTATGTAATATTTATTTTTATATACTTTGCGGTGAAAACACGATTTTTTTGGATTTGAATGAAATAATTTAAACATTCTGGCGATGCGTTGGAATTTTTAACGTCAGTCGCTAATTATTATATTTTATAGAAATCTATAGTGAACAAATTGTTAGACTTAATTGGTCATTTACTGGTGACTGTATCCTAATAATAATAATTATTATTGTTGTTATACTTTTTCTATGGTAATAAAGAAAGGTTATGATATTTTTATTGCCTATGTGCCTGATATGTTCAGCAACAAATGTCACTGTACACTTAATGAGAAAGCACAACGCTTGAAATCTGTTACTAAAATCTCAAACCACTTTCCACGGTGTATAGCCTCCCTCTGCAGGAAGAGATAGAGACCGTAAGCGGGAGGATGGCGTGTAATTAGAAGCGTCGCGAATTAAACTGATTACAGGACTGAACCAAGCCAGTTCACGAGCTCTCACTAGGAAGCCTTGTCTCATTATCGGAAGGAAGCTTCGAAATAGCGCGGAACAAATGGCAAGACATTTTTGCTTGAAGAAATTGAATCACCTGCGAATCATAAAAATTTAATTGTTCTGTTATTGCGTATATGGAACACTGCAATTTGATGAGAAAGAGGGAAAAGAAAAAAAAAAACCAGAAAAAATTTATAAGCCTCACATTTTTTTGTAATCTTATAGTTTAATTATCTGTTAATTTCTTATTTGTTTTTATCTCATTTCGAGAATAAAGTGACAATGTTAAATACTCTTCACAGCATTTAACCGTGCAACTGAATAAGAAAGAGAAAAAAGAAAGAAAACCAGAATGAATTTATAAGCTTAATATCTTCCTCGTCGGTTTGTAGTTTAGGGTATCTTTGAATTTCTGATTTATTTTCATTTTGTTTTTTAGAATAAAGTGGCAATGTTTAATAGTATTTATAAATACTATAAATACTGTTTGAAGTATTTAACCTTGCACTTTAATAAGAAAGAGAAAAATGGGGAAAACCAGAAACAATTCATAAGCTTAATTTTTTAAATTAGTTTTCTAGTTTTGGTCAACTGTCAATTGTTTATTCGTTTTCATCCTGTTTCCAGAATAAAGTTGCAATGCTACATACTATTTGCTGAGTAGGTTTCTATTTTCTTCGTAAAAAAACTTTAGGCTCCATCCAGTAATTTGAATCTAAATAGTTTCATTCCGAAAATCGTGCTTAAAGTAGAATTCACTGCTAAATTAAATATATTCTCCGTGCTCACTGATGATGGCAAACCGAGGGTGGTTATAGATGCGTCAGTGCAATCTACTCGCAGTCGGTTAATATTTAAGATAAAAGCGAATTCGCTCAGAATCCATCTATTTATTCTGCAGTGATAGAGAATTTGTTTATTTTTATGGGAGGTAAACTCTCTTTGAGTAAATTGGATTACGGCTTTTGATATTCACTTAACTCTGAATAGTCTGGGGATCAGAAGTTCCGCCGATATATATTTGCTTACGTTCTTGATCCACAAAAAAATGGTTAGCTAGAACTTTCTCTACTTATGAATTTAATATGGTAACGTATGAAACCGGCCTTAAAATATATGATTCAAGAATAATAGTAACAACGAACCAAAGATATATTGGAGAAAAAGAAGATTTGACGATTTGATCTTGAAATTTTCAAATTTTTCAAGAAATCAACTTCTTTTCAAATGATTATCACAAGGCTTGGAGCATTTTTTTTGTAATCAAATAAACGCAGTACGAACGATAATGAATTCTACAAATCGATAACTTTAAAACGTTTTTCAACTGGATTTTTTTCCAAAATTTTAAAAATCGAAAACCGAAAAGATTTTAAAGATACATAATGAAATAAATGCCTCATGGACAATGATGGAGTCCAAAATTCTATATCTTAAAAATAATCCCGACTTTTCGAAATCCCGGTATTTTTCAACTTGTTTCTTTTCCAACTTTTTGTATTAAAAATTACAAAGGTCTCAAAGAAAAGTATGAAAATAAATGTCTTGCGGACAGAGTAGAGTCCAAAATTCTATATCTTAAACAAAACCCCGACATTTTTCAACTGTCATCTTTTCCAAATTTTTCTATTAAAAATTACATAGGTCTCAAAGAAAGGTATTGAAATTAATGTCTTGCAGACGCTAGTAGAGTCCAAAAATCGATATCGTAAAAAAAACTTATCAACTCATTGTTTTTCCGAGACTTTCGTATGGAAAATGAAAAAGGTTTTCAATAAAAGTTATTTCCCTGCCATAGCAAATTAACATAGTTAAAACGCCAAGTATTTCCCCAACAAACCAGATGATGATATTTAAAAAAGCAAACAAAAAAACTCCAACCGAAGATCCAGCAACATTAAAGAATTTTCCAAGTGACTGAAAGATGTTTCGGTAAAATAGAAATCTCCCACTCGTCCCCACTTGTCTGCCCAGTTGTAGTGTACTTAGCAGCCGTTAATCATCAAAGCCATACAGCAATACAGTGCCTATCGACAATCTGATAATGCGATGCTAATTCGGTGTCAGGAATTAATTAGAGTTTCTCGTGAGGGAACATTCATGGATGTTTCGTCGCGTTGAGTCCTCGAAATTGTCGAGTCTTCAGGGAAGAGGTTTGTGCTTGAAAGTACATCGAGTATTTCAGGAGGAGCTTTTGCATCTTCGAAGGCCTTAAAATTCACTGGCGCCCTCTGCTGTACATGGCTTCTCGTTCATTTAGGCTCCTTCACAGACCCTAAGCAGTGAGTAAACAGTATTTCGTCAAATTTAAATGCGAGCACGAAATACGCGAGGGCGAATATATCGAGATTTGGACTTTGAGTTTTCCCATTAGAAAATGAGACACTCGAGTAAAGTCGATGAGACTCTGCGCCCTTAAGAAAAATATGCCATGGAAGGAGCTATAATACTCAACGGGTTCTAACGAGCTGGTGCTCAAGCGTGCTTATCAATATATACAGTACACTTGACCCAGTACTTCTACTTTTTAGTGACTGAATGACTAAATCCACGATTCTCGGACGTATGGAAACATTTTCCAGCGATATATATGTATATGTATATATATAATTTTTATGTCACTTAATGCGCGGGTATAATTGAGTTTAAGAGGATGAAAGAGCTACGCGAGCACTAACTTTCAGAAGATTGAATTTGCGAGGCAAAAAGGTTTCCGGATGTTTTCTTGAGTGCTTCCGGATGGTGAGATACTACATCCAATATTGGCTATCAATTAGGTCCTTAATGGAGTACAAACAGAGATTAGTTAGCCCTGGAGAACGGTGGTTATCTATAATTCTTATCGGGTCACATAACGCACCATCGAGTACCAACGAAACCTGCCACGTATCACCGAATCGTATATTATGCCTAATACCCTACAGACTGAATGTATATAGGGAGATCAGTGCCAGGCGCGTGTGGACCAAGCGAACACCCGACATATTAATTGATTGATAGGCTTGCTTCCGATTACCAATTAATCTTTGTCTCGTTCCACCACAATTTACAATAATCAAGTGTACCGTACTATTCGCTGTATCAACGTGGGAATGATTGATCTATACGTGTAGTATAGTGTGTCAACATGTCTTACACTTATGTGGACTTTTGCATCCGATAAAGTGGTAAACGAAAGTATTGCAATTTAAAACAAAATCGTCCGTCTGCTTTTTGTAAAAATATGTGTTCCCAGTTGTCAAAGTTCCAAAAAGACTATTAACGCGTTTCTGTCTGTTTGTCTGGATGTGATGTCTGTCAGTCTGTTTGTCTAAATGCGTTACTTGTCGGTCTGCTTGTCTGAATAGGTTATCTGCTGGTCTGGTCATCTGAATACGTTACCTGTCGGTATGTTTGTCTGAATACGTTACCTGGAAGTCTGTTTGTCTGAATGCGTTACCTGTCGATCTGTTTATCTTAATGTATTGACTGTCTGTCTGTTTGTCCGAATGTATTGTCTATCGGTTTGTTTAAATCTGTTGTCTGCCGTTCTGTTTGTCTGAATGGGTTCTCTGTCGGTCAGTTTGTCCAATTGTGTTATCTGTTTATCTGAGTGTGTTATCTGTCGGTCTTTCTAACGGTCTTGTTATCATCATGTTCGTCTGGAACTATAAGAACTTTGAATGAGGCTTTAGAACGCGGTAAAATTTGATGTGTACGTCCTATATATAAAATACACTTCAAATATATGGAAAATCAATTCAAAATCGCTCCTCTTTTTCATGCTCAAGTGTAAACACAAGAAAAAATAGCATTGCTCGTTATTTAAAAGTAATTAGCAACAAAAAATTGCACTACCCATAAATTCAACACTAAATGTCTCAACTACCACTCCAGCGATCTCGCACTTTTCCAATAAAATGTACTCCACAATAATTGAGTGGGCCTAGCCCAGCGCGAGTAACGATCACGATGGGAATGTCACATGGTGCGATTACGCTAATCGCAACGTTTTTTTTATTTTTAATTTTTCGTTCTATCAGAGAGCGTAAATCATTTCAATCTAAACCCACTAGTTTAAAAAATCTCAAATGGCCAAAAGTCACGTTTTAGAAACATCGCTTCGTTGTATTGAGTAGATTTTTTGTGTCAAAAGCCTCGATTTTTCGATTTCCAGCACTATATTCGCATCCATCGAGATGACCTATCGAGCACGTGGCAAGAGTACCGAGATAACCCGTTACGGTCGTTATCCATTCGCAAAGTGTGCCTCGTGTAGTATATCTTGTATATCGTTTCATGTGCCGTTTCGGCAAAACGATAGACATTGTCCGATTGTCAGGACCACCACGAGCAGAAACTATATATATATACATAGCTATACATATAAATACATATATATATTATATATACATATTTATATACCACGTATGTTCAGCTCTGGTTAGCAGATCGAGCGGATTAAGCCGTCGATGGTTATGGTGACGCTGATGAGCGATCCTCCATCAACTCTCATCGCATACCATACAACTCGTCGTGGAGTTCGACCTTTACGAGCCAGAATAGTCCAACTGCAGGAGAGCAGCTCTCTGTGGCATGTTTCGCTGCGAGTTTATGTAATGTGCGGTCGTTCCGTATTCCGCTTTCGTGTATTCGTGCATGTAGTCTGGGCATAAATTAACTGCTGAACATTGGCCACCAACCGAATGCGGGGAGATCTCCTCACTGTGTCTGGCGCGTACATCTAAAGAGTTATATGTTTAGGTTTATATGTATATATATATACTATATATATGCGTGAGTGTTTTCTGTGTATGTAGAGACGAAGATGTAGTTTCTATTGGCCAGCCAAGTTAGTACACCTGCAGTGCCGCTGGGCGGCCAGCATACAGGCGATGACGACTGAGAGTGCAAGCAACCTGAAGGTAGGCGCAGGAGAGTTGCGGGCATGTGTACGTCGTGCATACTCGAGCCCACAGGAGGATGACCTTGCGCTTCCGGTATGTCCTCGCTCTCCTCTCTCGATGAATCTACTCATGATGGTCCCCGTGCGTCTGTTTCTGGACTATTGAGTTGTACAATTACAATTGAATACGCTTGGGGCAACTGGAATTGGAAATTTGGTCATGGGGAATATAGCCCTTTGATAAAAAGTCGGCCATGAAGTTTCTTTACCGAGAGAAGAAGTTTCCTTGATTCAAAGAAATAGGTGGATTGAATTTGTTTCTTTAATACGAAAGAAATATTTACTTGATTTCAATGAAATATTCTCTTTGAATTCCAAAGAGAACATGTCATTGCCTTTAAAGAAACATTTGCTTAAGGAGCGTAGTCGAAGAGACGCTTTCATTGATTCAAGGAAACGGTGTCTTTGATTTAAAGAAACGATTTTCTTGACGGCATCAGCGAGTACGCAGAAATATTTTAAGCGAAGAATTAATCAACAAAAACTCACAGAAACGTTTTCTGACATGGAGAGTGATTGTTTAACCTAACGTCTGACGTTTCGCGGCACGCGACTTTATATGTTAGGATCTTTAAAAACAAAGAAACAGAGTTTCTTGTTTCAAGGAAATAAATCCTTAATTCAATGTCACTAAATTTCATTGAATTTCTCATCATTCAAAGAAAAGATAATATTAGATTAAGTATATTTTTCCTTGATTTCAAAGAAATGTTTCTTAAGTTGGGATTTCAAAGAGATTTCTTTGAATCATGGAAACTTTTTCTCTCGGTGTGGAAATTTTCTGTTATCAAATTTTTTTCGATTGATTTGTTTTTATTCATCTTTTACGGACCCGTTTGTTCGGGAGCCAGTTTAACGGGGCCTGTTTTTTTTGGGGCCAAATTTATGGGGCCATTTTTTCGGCAGTCAGTTTTAGGGGATAGTTGTTTCGGGAGCCCACTTTAAGGGGTCGGTGTTTCAGGGGCCAGTTTTACGGGGCAGTTGTTTCACGAGTCATCTTTACGGGACTGTTTCTTCGGGAGACAATTGTACGGGCCCGTTTTTTTTCCTGATTAATCCAAAATCAATGTATTCAATATTTGCTCGGACGATTGGTCTGAACGTCGTTTTGGTGATGACATTTGCGGTGTCAATAAAAAATCTATTCATAATTTCTTTATATTCACTAAATAAAAAAATAAAGGCAAACTAAATAACATGAAAATGAACACGGAAAAAAAGCATTTCTTCATAATCTTCAGGTATAACACTTTGCCGAACGTGGAATGCGCAGAGTAATTCAAACAAACCGTCTTGTCTCAGGTAAAACTGTTTACACTTTTCCAATTTGTAAGGCCAACAACCGTAAACTAAGGTTTACATTTTAACTCAGGTAAATTCCACAAAAAGTGTCTTCCATTGGAGATTGAATCCCACGAGCACCTTGTACGAGATTTTCCGTTAGAAATAAATCAACGATGCTCAAAAGCATCTTCTCTCGGGTCGTGCAATGCTGGTGTCCATATTGCTGAGCTGTAGATAACACTGCATTGCACTGGTGCAAAATATGTTTATGTTACATCGGTATAACAAAGTCTGGGGGTGTGCAGAAGCCCGAGGCTTAAGGTGCCGTGCGAGGACTCGTTCCGCGAGAGACGAGCTGAGCAGGAGAACTTTGTCCTTAACTTTGCGAGCTAGAGGTACATAAAAATAAAGGAAAGCCGGGCTCTCGTATCGCCCAAGCTCCAGACGTATCGGGTTTCGAGTTCAGGCTCGCAGGAGTCCGGGACAGGAAACGTTGAAGTAGAGAGAAGAGTATGTATATTGGTACGAATATACATAAATATATACATCCATATATGGGGCATTCCATAGCAAATCGAGAATTTCTTCACATTGTTCCAATCCTATCTTTTTATATTTTTCCTTAACTTAAATACATACAAATTACTGATTGCTTGATTATGGCCTGGGATTTTTATTTTTATTTCTACTCTTTTATGGAAGGAATTTGTTTTTTTCCCGTATGGGAAAATCGATAACGATGGAATCTTCAGCATCGGTTGACAGAGTCCCCGAGTGACGATTTGCCAAACTTCCAAGACAAAAAAAAAAATAATCATAGGTTGTAATCGTCAAGGCTTAATAACAATCATTAACAAATATTCAGCTGCAGTCCGCCGAAAATAATTATAAAAATTACTTTGAAAAAATGTGAGAAATTTCTTGGAAGTCCTGACATACATAGAAATATTCAAGTAACGGTCTGTAGCAAAATAATTTTTCGTATTCAACTTCTGTCAATTTTCTTTTCAGAAAGAAATCATAAAAAAATTTAAGTGACACAGGGCTTAAGTTTGAATAAAACTTGAATAAAGCTTTGATATCTGATACAGAATTGATTTCTAAATTCTGAACCTCAATATGTTCGTTGTAAATATTTATAAGTATATAAATTGTTCAAAAGGAATCTAATAAGAATCGTGGTTACTGTTTAGAGATGGAACAACAATGTAACAAAATCGGGGCTGGAATTCAAAGGGTCGAGGATCAGAAGCAGGTCGAGTTGGTATGGAATGCCCCTTATACATGCATACACCCCAAGAGAAGCATCTCTTTCTACCAACGGTGAAACGTGCTCAGCCCGTTCTAACTTGGTAAGTAAGTTTTGAGAGTAGGAGCTGTGGTCTGAGCAGCAGAGTACCATGCACCACTGGCAGCAGTAGCGCGGAGCACCCTGCGCTCCGTATACAAAGAAGTGGGGGATGAGCGGTACAGATGGACGGCCTGGAATGCGGGCTCTTCTTCCAACAGTATTTTCCTACTACAAACTTGAGTTAGCAGAGCTGCTTCGACATAGCGTATCCCGGTGTCTCGCTATATATAGCAGCACCGCTCTTGCATTCTCGGGTGTACGTATCTGGATATTATCCTTCGTATTTATACTATGTTAAGTCCGTAATAAAAATTAAATCATATTATTCTGCTTTTGCAGTAAAAATCCTCGCATATTTTATATAATTGCTTTGAATGCTTATTTGCTTTCACTAGATCAAGTAAGCACTCAGAAAAAATTAATTGATGGTGTTTTTCTTAGATGGTAATTTTTTAGGAATGGTATGTGCTGATTAGACTGCGGTTGTTAATCGCTTGGTGATTTTGGGTTGCACTATTTATCCGATCATGAAATTAAATTGAGTCATTTTGAAGTGGAAGTGGCAATCAAGGACGCATACGAAGCTTTCGGAAACCCGTAAAACTTTTAACGACTTGGATGGTCTGATGGTGATTATTTATAGCGTTTGTATTACAGGTAAGAAAGATGGAAATTGAGTTGATCAGAGGAATTTAAAGGAAATTGAAAAGCCGACAGTGACTAGGAAAATAATTGCTTTGTTCATTCTTTCAAGGTTTTTAATTATATTTCGAGTCTTTGCCACTTGGAATTGGTTCATTAAGGTTTTATCGCTTGAGAATAATCGTAAGGAAAATTCCTGATTGATTCTTAGCAGACGCCCCAGTTCGGTATGTTTACCACAGATTCAATGAGATTTTTATCTGACAGTTTGATCACACAGTGTCATTAGCAGATAGTCAATTGAAAAATTGATGGGCCAAAGTCAACAATGAATGTTTAAAATCTTCCTTAAAGATAATTGCGTAATTTTTTATTCCCACAGTGATGTTAGAAGCGTTCTCGTGAGTTATTCTAAAAGCCATTCCATCGAGATTGAAACTCAAATTCCATAAAATATAATTTCTCGTAGACTGGGCTTATACCCGTTCCTGAAATTTGCGATTACGTTAAATGGAAGTTTCCCTGCGGAGTTTGTCGGTCTGGTGATAATACTGATCCGCTAAAATCTAACTGCGACGTAGGAACTCCGAACGATTTGTTGTATCTCTCACATTACTTAGTCACATACTGAGTATGTGAAGCGGAAAAGTTTCATAATAAAAAATATATATTATCAGATTTTTGTATAAATGCATATTTTATGGCTTTTAGATTTGGAAAATAGCGTTCATTTATATGTAGATTATTCCGAATTCGTCTTTTCCGGTCTGGTCTGGTCTGGTCGAGACTATTCAGATCTCTTTTGCTGTATCCGTCCGTCTGTGTGTCTCCATATATGCCCAAAAAACGCAATAACTTTTGAAAGCAGTTTCGGCCAGCAATTACACTTCGTGTGTGTGTCTTCTATGTATCAAACACAGTTGAAATACTAAATTGTAACTCAATCAAATTGACTCTTCTTCTTCTTCGGATGCTTAATCAAGAATGGCAATAAAAAATTTAAAAACTCCACTCATGCTCGATGATAAAAAATGATCATGCTTTTGTCGCCGTCACACAAACAGACCGACATGCGAATTGTCTCCGTCACTTGACGCACTATCCTATCGTATTCACGATTTCGTTAGATATTCCAACGACCATTCCCTGGAGGTTGAATCTCGGAACCCATGAAATATAATTTCGCCCACACTTGGCTTGTTACCGTTTCAGAAATTCGCGAATACGTTAAACGGAAGTTCTCATGTGGTGTTGGTCGTTTCAGCGATAATACTCATCTGCGAAAAGTCAACCGCGACGGACGAGCTCAGGAGAGCCTTGCTAATCAGGCTATTGACCAGCCACTAATGTCTAAACTTTCCTCGTGATCCAACGAGAGGTCAGAGCACCAATGGAGAAAGATACACGGTTTAGTTTGGCCACCAATGCTTCAGGACTCACGGGAGAGACATAGTTAGGGATGTGGAGAGGGTTAAGGGGCAGCATGGCCACTAGAATGCACCAGCGTGACTCGACACTTAGGATGCTGGATGCTGCTGGTAGACGCGAAGATCATCGGCGTAACGAGGACTAGTTCGCTTCGGGGAGAACGATACACATACACATGAAAGCTATGGACAGCGAGGGATTTGAAGCGAGAGGAACATTGTGATTACGTGGGGTATGGGGTTGAAGTGTTGGAAGGGTCGGATAAAGCTGGTCTACAGTACCTACCAGCACACGTAGTAATTCACGAGTGCACGTGTGCGTAGGGTCTAAGTGATACTACGTGACGATTTATGCCATGGCCACGTGTAACGTGGAAGGGTGACATCCGGTGACTCGCTCGCTATATCCTCGAGTTCCGGTTACACCCTTGCCTACTACAACCAACGTCTCTTACTATCCTATCCTCTACATTGGATTTTACGTGCGAAAACGAGCTTCCCGAGTTTCAAGAGTTATAACGGAATACACACTATACTGAGCGGAATGTACAGGGAATTCCAACTTGTGAACGTGTCATACCTGTCATGAGCAATCGGGTCACCGATGGAGAGGATTTTCGAAAAATTGCGATAATAGGAATTGGAAAAATATTTGGCTTTCAACGTTTGGTACATTTTTTCGATTGAATTCTGTAACGGAATTTCTCACTTACTCACTGAGGGGAAAATGTAGTATTTATCAGGAATAATTTTAAATATTGCATGTTTATCTTGTAGTCATGGTTACGCAATATATCTACTGTAACAGAAAACATCATAAGAATAGAGATTGAGAAAATAATTGTGTGTGTTAAGTAATTTTCACTTAATGTTTAAGTATTAACATCATTTTTATGGATCCGCCATCTTTCAACCGATAAAAAATTATTATCTTTAAAGATGATGAGATCAGACATCAAGAAATTTATGCTGTCTACACTAAAACTTGAATTCAATTTCTTGTTATTTTTTTCAGAGAAAAAAAAGTTTGTCCATAAATGTCCACGGCAACTTTTTTTTAATTCTCAAGAAATCGTAAATTAATGAATTTTGCGAAAAATGTAGAAATTTCCGTTTACAAACTATTTTTCATAATTAAAAAGGTACCACTGTCGCTGTAAAATGCTAAAATTCAACAAAGACAATTTCTTAAAATTCTTTCGACGCGTCTGATACAAAAAAAATTCGTAAATCATATACATTTTCCGAAATTACTGTAATTTCATCAAACTACGTCAAATTTTGCAGCGTTCTTTCAGAAAATGATACCAGTCAATTTTCAATGTAACTCTTACATACTTACTGATAAGAATGGCCATCCCAATCCCCAGCAGAAGTATCAAATTCAGTTCAACACTTTTGAAGACTTGAAAACTAGTTGTAGAACTCGTTGAATATCATCACGAGTTTTCGAGGTGCCCAAACACCCCGTGCTATGTATATTCCATTCTTGTATCGCTCTGGACTTGTGCGATACATACAGACATACAGTCCATAGTGTGCATTCAATATACCGACGATCGCGGAGAGAACTCAAGGGGAGTCGGAGAGATTTTTCAAACACGTAAATCGCTCTTGACGTCGCTGTACGAGAGCTGCAGGGTAAAGTTCTGTTGGATGAAATTTTATTCTCACGTATATGTAAACCGTTGAGAGTTGTACGAGGTCCGGTGCTGGGCACCGGAGGTGTCTTCACCGTGGGTCAATTTCCGGCTGTCAGGGACCTTTCGCGCTTCTCCCCTCCCCCCCTACCCCTGCCCCCATCTCTTATTCGACCCACTCACCACTGGAGCTGCCTAGCATAACAAGTTACGATGCTTATGCTGCTGGGTCGAGTATGTGATGCTTGTACTACATAGTTGAGAGCGCGAGAGGGGGGCAGGCAAGAGGGCCCTCGCGAGGATTGTAGTGTTATAGGGGGAGCGAAGGGGGGGGGGGGATCATCGTACTATAGGTCACTCTGTGTTTGCCCTGCACTTTGTACTTCATCGCTCTTGTATTTACATCTCCATATAATTCGCAGGGCAAACGTACATGCGAGAGTGATGAAGGGACATGGGGGCGGCAGGAGGGGGGGGGGGGGGGGGGCGCATCGAGCCTGGACAAGGCTCTGGGGTACGCTATATGAGGCGTTCTATGTCAGTTCAGTTAAGTTGTTTTTTTTTGTGAATGATTTTTCAAAATTCGTTAATGGAATTCAAATAAATATACCTGGTGTAAGAATTGAAAAAAGTGTATCGACTCTGGACAAGACTAGGGGGTGCGGTATATGAGGCGTTCCATGTGAGCTTAGTGTGATGGTTTTTTTACTTTCTCATTACATACAGAGTATGTAAAAGAGAAAGAATTGCAATCCAAAAAAATTCGACTTCAAGATTTTAATGGAAATACATGTTTTGAGTGTCCTAGATACCAAAAAACACATTAACTCATTTCTGTCCGTCCGTCCGTCTGTCTGTCTGTCTGTCTGGCGTCGGTAGGTGCTGTCCGAAAACACAATAAGCTTGAAAAAATCTGTGGACCACAAAGAAATGTGATGTCCACTTCCTGCATCTGAATCCTAGTTTTGGTATTGAAACCCAATCCAAAATCTCCACTATTTCTGGTACTTCACCTGAAATGTGAAAAAATAAAAATAAAATATGTTATTCATTTTGTATGCTTTTGATTGAATAAGCAGTGAACAACAAGTGATTTAATATAGTAAAGACTTTGTTGTCTTTTTAGTTACTCACATGACATTTTTGAAACCATCCTCAATCAGAAATTTCTATCGTGAAATATGGATTGCCTTACAGCCCTACTCAAAAAAGACTGCTATCAATGATCTTGAGTATTTTTCAGTGAGAAATACACTATAAATATTCACATAAAATGTTATATACAGAAAAGTGCATGGACAGGAAAGATTTAAGGTTAAGTTAACACTCATGATTTTTTTTTTTAATTAAGCAATGATATGATAGCTGAGCTTTTTTAGAGGCCCTTCGTAAATTTTTTTTTTAAATTGGATCAATTCAATGACTTTTCAGACGAATGTAATTTTGTAAATTAGTTAAACGGGACTAATTTTTTCCTCGTAATTCGTCGGTGCACTTAAGAGAAAATCAAGCTAGATGAAAGAGTTTATCGAGTTTCTTCTAAAACTGTGATGAATGATTTTAAACGTGTTACTTTCAGTGGAATGATAAAAACTAATTTTTTTTATTTAGCTAAACGTAAATAGTAATTTATGTTTATTCGGACCCATTAGCAACATGAAGTTCCTTTGCTCCCTGTACCCACTGTGTCAACATAAAGTGCGTTCCCATAACCGTCCTTATTGATTTTACTGTGAAAGGTGAAGTAATTACGTAGATCTAGTTTGCTTTATGGATGGATACATACACTTGGTTGCATAGATCCACAATCCAAGTGCACACATGGTATATGACCGATTCTGTCATGTGCGAATTCACGTACTTTGCTCTAGCGGCGAGTTCATGCACTTAAGGGCATTGCTGTGCCCGGAATTTGTGTTAAATTCTTTTAATTGTAACAATTGCACAACGGTCACTCGACTTAAGTTGGTTTGTCAACACGAGCACGGTCGACTGACCTGATTTCATTGCGGCCAGCCGATGGCAAATCAAAACAAATAAAAAGTTCATAATCAGTAATTTTCGTGTATTGCAGCCAGCTTCTGCAATTTAACGACAGTCTTCAATCGAACATCAAAATGACCAGACGGTCTTCGGTCAGACTCGCCCACAAGTAATATAATCGAGCAGAGCTCGATATTGTATCACACCAAATTGTAATTTGTTTAAATAAATTTTCCAACGTTACGAATTCACTTGAGAGTTTCTCTTTATTGGCAAGCGATCCCAATAAAAATAATTTATGTTAAATCGACCCCCCTGTGGGCATAACAGCATTTACTCGCTATAGTCTGTTGACAGATGTGCTTTAATAATAAAATTGCTATGAATATTTAAAAACATCATGTGAATGGTCTTGATAAACAGATTATAGCTTAATAAAAGTTACAAGGAAGGAAACTTAGTGCGTCAATCGATTGTGCCAAGCCTGTGCTTGCTCGTAGAGATTTCATTGACATTTTTTGGTCGACTAAAATTGAGTATCGAATGTTATTTACATAATTTTATTTTCAATTTTTTGTTTACATACAAAGTATGCAAGATGAAATCAGTGTTGAAATTTAAAAAAAAAACGTTCCTCAACTTTTGATGGAAATTTTGTTTGAAAGTGATTTACGCTTGATTAAGATTGATTTCACGAAAAGCAACGTATTTCAAACTCCTGATACCTTGAGAAATCGAAAATCGGATCAGATATTTATGAATTATGAGCAAAGTGGAAACACCGACAATTTTAAAACCAAATTCTTCGGATGAAAAATAGTTAAATTGAATGGCATTGTATTTGCCGGAGTATAAACAACTTGTTGAGGACCTCTAGATTTTTGATTCCTTGACAGTAAATGTTGCGAAAGTGATTTACGCTTGACTAAGATCAACTTCACAACAAGCAACGTGTTTGAACCTCCCGATGCTTTGAAAAATCGGAAATGACATAAAACCGGAAATTTATGAATAATGAGGTAAATGGAATCATCTCCAATTTTGAAACCAAATTATCCTACGAGAAAATAGTCGAAATTATTGACACTGTATTCGCCGAAGCGTACACAACGCCTTGAAGACCCCTGGATTTTTGTTTCATTGAAAGTTATTGTTGCAAAAGTGATGTACGCTCGACTTCTTAGTCACGCGTAAAGTCAAGTTGATCTTTCAACTTCACAATAAGCAATGTGTTTGAATCTCCCGATGCTTTGAAAAATCGAAAATTGCATAAAACCGGCCAGTTATAAATGATGACGTCAATGAAAACAACTCCAATTTTAAAACCAAATTCTTCTGTGAGAAAAGAGTTGAAATTATTGACATTGTATTTGCCAAAGCATTCACAACTCATTGTTGACCGTCAGATTTTCGTTTTCTTCCAAAGTTGTTGTAGCAAAAGTGATTTACGTTCGACTAAAATGGTCTTCACAACAAGCAACGTGTTTGAATACACGTTAGCAGAGCTTGTCACGTAGAATGTATCTGCTATACATATACCATTACCCTACTTGCACGAAGGCAAGTACGTCTATGGACATTGGAACCGGGCTCTGTGTACTTTACGCCCTCTCACTCCCCTTGTGCCACTGTAATGAAAGTTGGCGTGTTCGAGTATGTGTGCTTTGTGCTATGTAGCTACGCCCTCTTCTATAATCGAGAGAAAACAGCGTGAGTTGGGAAAGAGGACGAAGGGGATGCATAGGAAAGGTGCGGACGAGTGAAATCGCTGGGAGTACATGACGAGGTGGCATGGTGGTCGCTGCAAGGGAGTGAGAAACTGGTTGATCGAACGGTCATGTACGGAGGAGGCGGTTAACCGAAAGTGATCGATGCAATTCTCACTCTCTGCCTCTCGACCTTCCTTGTATGTTTTCCAACCCTCTTTGCCTTTACTTTCCACTTTCCATCCTCATTGTCCATCTACGAATAGATCATGTAAGATGGAGAATATGAAAAATTTAGAAAAAGGGAATACGTGATAGTTCCAGATTTTGAGTAAAAAAGGTCGTGACCTTTCAGCCTTAAGATCCTTGGTCAGAGAAAAAATTGCCAATTTTAGAAGTTTTCCTCTCGAATAGCATTTTTGAAAAATGGACTTTTTACATTTTTTATTGTTAATTAATGAAGTGTAGGATAGAATTGAAAGGGTGAGAATCCATCAAATAGTCAAGTACGGAGGAGGCGGTTAACCAAAAAGATCGATGCAACTCTCACTCCCTGCCTCTCGACCTTCCTCGTATGTTTTCCAATCCTCTTTGCCTTTACTTTCGACTTTCCATCCTCATTTTCCATCTACGAATATATCGTGTAAGATTAAGAATATGAAAAATTTGGAAAAAGAGAATACGTGATACTTCCAGATATTGAGTAAAAAAAGGTCGTGACCTTTCAACCTTAAGATCCTTGGACAGAGAAAAAATTGCTAATTTTAGAAGTTTCCCTTTCGAAT